>OY992889.1:98446840-98806840 GCA_963921405.1 Cepaea hortensis | reverse complement strand
ATAATAATAATAATAATAATAATAATAATAATAATAATAATAATAATAATAATAATAATAATAATAATAATAATAATAATCCTTCACCATAAGATCCGGAGTATGACAAGGTTGTGTCCTGTCCCCCTTCTTGTTCATAACCTATATAGACAGCATATGTAAAGAAAGCAGCCAAACAGAGACCTAACAACACCGCATAAAGAGCAGAACGCGAAAGAAGAACAAACGGCAAATCACACCATTAAAGAATTCTTATTTGCGGATGATCAAACATTAATTATCAAAATCAGAATTAAAATTACAAGACCATATAAATAGTCTGAACGAAGTGTGTATAGAACATAACATGGAAATTAGCACAAGTAAAACAGAGGTAATGACTATAACCAAAGAAGAAAGTACATTAAACATCCATCTAGAAGACACCCCCCCCCCCCCCCCCGTCTTAATCAAGTAAAGAGTTTCAAGTACCTAGGAAGTATAATATCATCAAATGGCGAATCAGCAGACGAGATCGAAAATAGATGCAATAAGGCAAAACAACTCACTTGATAAATGGGTCGCAGAGGTGTTTCAAGGGCACCAGGGCCAGGTTTTATACTGGCCAAGACCGACTAACACGTCCTAGTCGTGCGACTTGGGCAACAGGTCCCTTCGGGGTCCTGGCTAACATAATAGGATCGCTGATTCTTCCGAAGTCGGCTGAGTATCTGCCTGCACGGCGAGGAACCACCAGTCTGCACACCAATAAGTCAGACATGGGACAACGGATACTCACGCAAACCTCAGTCCGGTATGACATCACACTGATGTTGGACAACAGGATGTCTTCATCCGACATACAGGACTTCACGCCGGAGTTTACAGCCAGCGAACACAAGCAAGCAACTTGACAAATTGCACCAATAATAAAGAACAAACGTGTATCAAGAGCCACTAAGAAAGCACTTTACAACACAATCTTCCTACCAACTCTATGTTACCAATGCCAAACCTATACAATGACAGAAAAAGAGAAAAGAAAAATCACAACAACAGAAATGAGATTCCTGAGAAGAATTTTCAATGCATCAAGAAGAGAGAAAATCAAAAATGAAGAAATCAGGACTAAAGTTGGGATTATAGCAACGCTAGACTTTATCAGAAAACAGCAGGTTAAATGGTTTGGCCATATAACTAGACTACCAGCTAACAGTATACCTCAATAAGCAATGATGTACAGACCAAACGGAAGCAGAGGAAGAAGCATTCTGACAATGGGTTGATGCACCCCATGAGATGAAATCCCCCAGTCGTACAGCCTGGCATGTCTGTCCACTGACACAAACAGACACGGTTTCATCATTCCTGGCTCTTTGAGCTTTAGACGATTTCCACTGATGCATGCCTGGCTGGTTCCTCTTTGCCTTTGTCCTTCATTTCTTCCTTCGCCGGCGATATCTTCGATGCTTGTTCCGCTGCTACTGGATATGCCTTTCACTACAACGGCTTTATTTAACTTGTTTTTGTTATTTTAGTTATATTGATATTTATTGATTTATTTGGTTTTCTCCGGGATTTGAGATTTTATCATTGAGCACAACCCACTACTAGCAACGATGATCGTATTCCGGTACGAACCTTAGGCCCTGTCCACGTCAATTGAAAGCACTAGACTTGAGTTTCGCTCTCGTTTGAGCTCACCAGTAGTGTATATCCTTGACTGGACCCGGGATCAAACCCGGATCACTGGCGTGTGACGCGGGTGTGTACCCACTAAACCACGTGGCACACATTAGACGCGACCAAATTATCACAGTAGAATATCACAACGCAACCCATCGTAGGCTATAGCTCAAAATTTGCCCGATCGCCGTGACTGACATCCGTCAATCGATGTGGTCCCGAATGATCAGGTCTTCTCGACTGGCAAGGCATACCAGGCAGCCTAAAGTCCAGCGAGCAATAATCAATTGATTTATTTGATTTTCTCAGGGATTGATATTTGTTTTTGTTTTATTTCCTTTTTACTACTTATTCTCTTTCTTACTCATCCCTATTCCTAATATCGATTGTCCTCTGTTTCTATCTTGTTTTATTGTCTTTAGTTGTTGTTATTCGTATCATTGTTCCAGTTATTGGTTCGATTTCGATTATTCAATTACCTCTACTCAGTTCAACCTCAGAAGAGAAGTTATATCAGGGTCCATCCCTGGCTCAGATTAATAATCCTGTGACAGAGACAGCCACAAATAGGATATTAATTTGAAGGTTATTGTTGTCCAAATAGGTTAACGGCGAATTAAATTATTGGTTTTCGATTTCGATTCTACCATTACTTCTACCCCATTCAACCTCAAGGAGAAGTTATAGTTCGGGTCTATCACCGGCTCAGATTGATAGTCCTGTGATTGAGTCAGCCGCAAAAGCCGCTGCCCACGGTTTCCTCTTCTTCTTCTTCTGCTGCTGCGTTCATCCTGAATAGTTTTGGGCGTAATTGCGTTGTGTCTGTTTACAGCAAAGCTGCGATATTTGCACCTTTCGGCCGACACATCCGACTTCTGCGGGCATTTGTTGACCGAATTAACCTTCCCGGTGCCTACGGTTTTACCCTCACATGCTTATTAACCCGAAGATGATTGTTGTCCATACGGAGAAATGGACTATGCGAAAGTTATTGGTATAAAGCGCCCACGTTTTTAGTCTCGTGTTCTATACAAGGGAAGTAATTCAGTCATGAGAAAAAACTTACACATAAATAATGGTTAAGGGTCTTGACAATGCTAGACTGATTGTTTCATGTCCTTCCAAGGACGTTGTGGTAAACCCCAACTCCAGCTAAAAGTTTAAGTATCATTCATGTATCTATTTCATATGATATATAACTCTGCAGTATGCACTTGACAAGATGCAGCCAAATATGCCGGGCAATAAATCGTGCAACATATTGTTTGTGACGTCTGTGTTTACATTGCGAAAATGCGTTTCACTGACAAATAAGCCAGAAACACAGCTCGATACTTACTGACCCCATGTCTGAGCCAGGAATGAACCCTAATATAACTTAGCCTTGAGGTTCAACGGGGTAGGGTAATGATATAATCGAATTGACCCAATCTGGATGTGACATAGTTTTCGTTAGTTACATATCCTTTACGGGACGTAGCAGTCAACCCCAGCATTTTTTTCGCTGTTTGTGATTCCCGTGCAAGTTTACGTTCAGTAGTTTGCCATTGCTTTCTTAACGACCAGCACACATACCATTGTATGGAAACCAACACAAGGCGATCTGCTTCTAAATCGCGCGCAGCTGTGTTTCGACCGCATTCGTTACATCTTCGCCACACAGCCTTTTACACTGGTAACTGGGAAAGCTAATTCACACGCTAAATTCAGCAAATCGTTTAAAATTATTTTAAAAATGGACTGGAAGACAACAGTACATGTGGGTGGTACAACTGCAAGAGATGGACTGGAAGACGCGGTTATATATGGGTGGACAGCATCAAGAGATGGACTGTAAGATAACGTTACATGTGGGTGGACCATCAAGAGATGGACTGGAAGACGCGGTTATATATGGGTGGACAGCATCAAGAGATGGTCTGTAAGATAACGTTACATGTGGGTGGACCATCAAGAGATGGACTGGAAGACGCGGTTATATATGGGTGGACAGCATCAAGAGATGGTCTGTAAGATAACGTTACATGTGGGTGGACCATCAAGAGATGGTCTGTAAGATAACGTTATATATGGGTGGATACCATCAAGAGATGGACTGGAAGACGCGGTTATATATGGGTGGACAGCATCAAGAGATGGTCTGTAAGATAACGTTACATGTGGGTGGACCATCAAGAGATGGTCTGTAAGATAACGTTATATATGGGTGGATACCATCAAGAGATGGACTGGAAGACGCGGTTATATATGGGTGGACAGCATCAAGAGATGGTCTGTAAGATAACGTTACATGTGGGTGGACCATCAAGAGATGGACTGGAAGACGCGGTTATATATGGGTGGACAGCATCAAGAGATGGTCTGTAAGATAACGTTACATGTGGGTGGATACCATCAAGAGATGGACTGGAAGACGCGGTTATATATGGGTGGACAGCATCAAGAGATGGTCTGTAAGATAACGTTACATGTGGGTGGATACCATCAAGAGATGGACTGGAAGACGCGGTTATATATGGGTGGACAGCATCAAGAGATGGTCTGTAAGATAACGTTACATGTGGGTGGATACCATCAAGAGATGGACTGGAAGACGCGGTTATATATGGGTGGACAGCATCAAGAGATGGTCTGTAAGATAACGTTACATGTGGGTGGATACCATCAAGAGATGGACTGGAAGACGCGGTTATATATGGGTGGACAGCATCAAGAGATGGTCTGTAAGATAACGTTACATGTGGGTGGATACCATCAAGAGATGGACTGGAAGACGCGGTTATATATGGGTGGACAGCATCAAGAGATGGTCTGTAAGATAACGTTACATGTGGGTGGATACCATCAAGAGATGGACTGGAAGACGCGGTTATATATGGGTGGACAGCATCAAGAGATGGTCTGTAAGATAACGTTACATGTGGGTGGATACCATCAAGAGATGGACTGGAAGACGCGGTTATATATGGGTGGACAGCATCAAGAGATGGTCTGTAAGATAACGTTACATGTGGGTGGACCATCAAGAGATGGACTGGAAGACGCGGTTATATATGGGTGGACAGCATCAAGAGATGGTCTGTAAGATAACGTTACATGTGGGTGGACCATCAAGAGATGGACTGGAAGACGCGGTTATATATGGGTGGACAGCATCAAGAGATGGTCTGTAAGATAACGTTACATGTGGGTGGACCATCAAGAGATGGACTGGAAGACGCGGTTATATATGGGTGGACAGCATCAAGAGATGGTCTGTAAGATAACGTTACATGTGGGTGGACCATCAAGAGATGGACTGGAAGACGCGGTTATATATGGGTGGACAGCATCAAGAGATGGTCTGTAAGATAACGTTACATGTGGGTGGACCATCAAGAGATGGACTGGAAGACGCGGTTATATATGGGTGGACAGCATCAAGAGATGGTCTGTAAGATAACGTTACATGTGGGTGGACAACATCAAGAGATGGACTGGAAGACGCGGTTATATATGGGTGGACCATCAAGAGATGGTCTGTAAGATAACGTTACATGTGGGTGGACCATCAAGAGATGGACTGGAAGACGCGGTTATATATGGGTGGACAGCATCAAGAGATGGTCTGTAAGATAACGTTACATGTGGGTGGACCATCAAGAGATGGACTGGAAGACGCGGTTATATATGGGTGGACAGCATCAAGAGATGGTCTGTAAGATAACGTTACATGTGGGTGGACCATCAAGAGATGGACTGGAAGACGCGGTTATATATGGGTGGACAGCATCAAGAGATGGTCTGTAAGATAACGTTACATGTGGGTGGACCATCAAGAGATGGACTGGAAGACGCGGTTATATATGGGTGGACAGCATCAAGAGATGGTCTGTAAGATAACGTTACATGTGGGTGGACCATCAAGAGATGGACTGGAAGACGCGGTTATATATGGGTGGACAGCATCAAGAGATGGTCTGTAAGATAACGTTACATGTGGGTGGACCATCAAGAGATGGACTGGAAGACGCGGTTATATATGGGTGGACCATCAAGAGATGGACTGGAAGACGCGGTTATATATGGGTGGACAGCATCAAGAGATGGTCTGTAAGATAACGTTACATGTGGGTGGACAACATCAAGAGATGGACAGGAAGATACGGTTATATATGGGTGGACAACTTCAAGAGATGGACTAAAAGACAATGTTACATGTTGGTGGACAACTGCAAGAGATGTGTGGAAGATAACGTTACATGTGTGTGGACCATCAAGAGATGGACTGTAAGATAACGTTACATGTGGGTGGACCATCAAGAGATGGACTGGAAGACGCGGTTATATATGGGTGGACAGCATCAAGAGATGGTCTGTAAGATAACGTTACATGTGGGTGGACCATCAAGAGATGGACTGGAAGACGCGGTTATATATGGGTGGACAGCATCAAGAGATGGTCTGTAAGATAACGTTACATGTGGGTGGACCATCAAGAGATGGACTGGAAGACGCGGTTATATATGGGTGGACAGCATCAAGAGATGGTCTGTAAGATAACGTTACATGTGGGTGGACCATCAAGAGATGGACTGGAAGACGCGGTTATATGTGGGTGGACAGCATCAAGAGATGGTCTGTAAGATAACGTTACATGTGAGTGGATACCATCAAGAGATGGACAGGAAGATACGGTTATATATGGGTGGACAACTTCAAGAGATGGACTAAAAGACAATGTTACATGTTGGTGGACAACTGCAAGAGATGTGTGGAAGATAACGTTAAATGTGGGTGGACAAAATCAAGAGATGGACTGGAAGGCAACGTTACATGTGGGTGGACAACATCAAAAGATTAACTGGAAAAAATCTGTATGAGTTCATCGTGAAAAAAAGCGGGACAGAACGAACAAACAAACGAACTTTATTTTCAGGTTTTAGAATCTAATGGAAAGGCATTACATTTAATCTCAAAGCGAAGATGGCACGTCGTGATTATGATAATCCTTCTCTGATTAACTAGGAGCAATTATGTCAAAATGCAGAACTGTATTAAACAGCGGTCGAAAAAAGGGAGATTCAACGGACTTGAATATTTGAAGACCTCTCAACTTTAATGATTTACTTTAATCGAAGTTTATTCAGTTTGAAAGATAATCTGCGCAGTTGAAGTTGATTTTTTAAATGTATTTAAAGATCAACAAATCCTCAAGAAATAATCATAAGCCTTGTCATGATTATAATGGATTATGAAGTCAGTGTGAACTTTGATGGGATGCGAGGTGGAGTAGTGACAAGCATGCTCACATCTCCTCCGTGCACATGATGCACAAATTAAAAGTCTATAAATGAAGAAAATCCTCTCGATCGGATTCGAACACATTCCCTCGCGGAACGAACGAACGAACGAACAAACATACATTATTTTCAAAGGGTTAAGAATTGGGTACGCAGGCCCGTCTAACATTCTGCCCTTCTATGTCCTCTTGATAATGCACATTGGGAGCAAGTCGCCACCGAACGTGTTGAGTGGAGGGCAAATATCAGAACTGGAATAAAGACAAAGGAGAAAATGATTGCGGATAAGTCACACACTGAGCGCGTGAGACGTAAGATGGTGCGTGATGGAGACCATGTGTTCACATGCATCCACTGTGGACGAACATATACAGTCACATTCGCCACCACCATGGGTTGTAGTTCTTATGCCTTTTTATAGCACAATGTAACAAACTATCCTCTATCAAGACGGCAAGGTGCCAATGAATGAGACAGTCACCATTTTTGGACACGTTATGAGAAGAAATAAATTGGAGAACTTCGTGACAATTGGTAAAATTTAGGGGAAAAGAACAAGGGGAAGACAGAGAAGTAAATACCTGGGTGGCTTAGCCACATGGTTTGGTCGAGACAAGAACACAGAGCTGATCCACAACTATGCTGATCGTATGAGATTGCGAAGCATGACCGCCCACGCTTATCGGCATGGCACATGATGATGATGATGATGATGATGATGATGATGATGATGATGATGATGATAATGATGATGATGATGATGATGATGATGATGATGAGATTGATGATGATGATGATGATGATGATGATGATGATGATGATGATGATGATGATGATGATGATGATGATGATGATGATGATGATGATGATGATGATGAAATGTGTAGCAGCCAAACGAAATTAAATTGGTACAAAACTTAGAATATATAACTCCAACGTTACATCACTACTGATGTATGAATCATAATTACGAAGAGAGATTAAACAATTATTAATCTCAATTCATCGTGTTCCTCCTGTACTTTGTGGTGTCGAAGAGAAGCATAAACAGCGGGAGAGTGTCCGTTAATATGCTTCAAGTATCGAGATTCCCATGGTCTCTGTTATTCCCTCTGTCCATCGTTTACACGGTCGGCCTCCTCTTCTGGTTCCATTTGATCTGCACATCATTACTTGTTGTGGTATACTAGTTATAACTTTGTGACCGAACCATTTTAACTGGCTGTTTCCTAATGAAATCTAGGTCTGTTCTAACCCCATCTTTAGTCCAGATTTCATCACAATCATCATCATCATCATCTTTATTTCTCTCTCTCTCTCTCTCTCTCTCTCTCTCTCTCTCTCTCTCTCTCTCTCTCTTTCTTTATCTCCCCCCCTCTCTCTCTCTCTCTCTCCCCCCTCTCTCCCCCCCTCTCTCTCTCTCTCTCTCTCTCTCTCTCTCTCTCTCTCTCTCTCTCTCTCTTCTTGGTGCTTTGAGTATTATTCTCAGGAATCTCATTTGAGTCATTTCCGTTGTTATAATTTTTCTGTTCTCTTTTTATGTCATTTTCCATGTTTAACATCGGTAGCATAGAGTTGGTAGAAAGATTGTGGTGTAGAGTCTTTTATTAGTATCTACTCATACGTGTTTTTAAATGAATGAAGCATAAACAATTATCCATCCACCATGTGCCATGCCGGTAAGCGTGGACGGTCATGTTTTGCCATCTCACTCGATCACCAGAGTCGTGGATCAGCTCCGTGTTTCTGTCTCGACCATGCCACGAGGCCAAGCCATCCAGGTATTTGCTTCTAGGTCTTCCTCTTGGTCTGTTCCCTTCGATCTTACCAGTTGTCACCAAGTTCTCCAAATCATTTCTTCTCATAACATGCCCAAAAAATTATGACTGTCTACGACTAAGTCTCTAATCAGTTTACGATCTTCATTTGTTTCTTGTAGGACTTGTTCATTGGTCTTTCTATCTGTCCATGGTATTCTTTACATTTTCCTCAGAAACCACATTTCTACAGCCATCAGATGTTTTCCAGCTTGACTGCTCATTGTCCAAGCTTCACATCCATATAAAAGTATAGGTTCTATGTAGCACCTCAACACTCTTTTTCTCGTTTCAACTGACATCTTTTTATTGGTCAGTATGTTTTTCATCTTGCTAAAGGCTACTTTTCCCATGGCGATTCTTGATCTAATCTCTTCCGAGATAATTTTACCTATTCACTTGTTGAAGAATATTCCCATTTACTTGTATATTAATTGTGGTATTTCGTTCTTCCTAGTGACGACCATAATCTGTGTCTTCTTACTATTCAATTCTAACCCTAGTTGTTCACTGTGTGTAACAACCGCATCTATTAAATGTTGCAGGTCCTGTTCATTGTCTGTAATCAAGACTGTATCATCTGCATATCTAATGCTATTGATGCATCGTCCCACAATGTTGATTCCTTCCATATCTTCAATATTTCTGAAAATACTTTCACTATACAGGGAAAACAGATCTGTAGACACTACACATCCCTGTCTCACAACTCTCTTAATAGGCTGATATTGGCCTACGTCATTATCAACTCTTATGGCAACTTGTTGTTTCCAATAAATGTTTTTACAAGTCTAAAGTATTTTCCATCAATTTGTAGATCTTCAAGCATCCTTATCATGTCGACATGTTTCACTTTATTGAAAGCCTTTGTGTAGTCAATAAAGCAAAGGTGTAGATCTTTGTTTACTTCTATAGAACTTTCCATTACGGTTCTCAGTAAATACACAGCATTTACTGTACCCTTTCCTTCTACAAACCCACATTGTTTTTCTCCTATTTCAGGTTGTATTTTCCTCCTAACTCTTTGCATGATAATTCTTAGCAAAATCTTCGCGATGTGACTCATTATACTAATTGTTCGATGTTTATAACATTCCAAAGTTCCTGATTTCTTTGGGATTGCAATAAATACAGAATTACATAATTCATGAGGTATATTTCCAGTATCATATATTGTATTAAGCAGACTGGTAACTTTATCTATTCCATATTCTTCTAAAGCATTAATAATTTATGTTGTGACACTGTCTGAACTGGGAGTCTTGCCAGATTTCATATGGTTAAGAGCATTCTGAACCTCCATCTTCAAAATTGCTGGTCCTTCGTTATTATTTTGAACATCATAGGCCTACTGTTCGTCTCTGTTATCGTCATAAAGGTTTTTCACGTAATCTGAACATACATGTAAGATCTGATCTTTTTCTATTATGACTCTTCCATCTTTTGTCTTTAGGGAGCCTGCTGTTGTACGTGTTCTTTGATTAGTAAGCTCCTGAATTCTTTTGTGCATTAGTTTCGCATTTTTACTGTTGGGTTGGTTTTCAATGTCTCTGCAATTTTTGTAAAGCCATGTTTCTTTTGCATCCTTACATAAGGTTCTGACTTTTCTGTGAATTTCTTCATATTTGGCAGGATTATTTTTGTACTATCTTCTTGTTTCCATTATTTGTAAAATTTCTTCAGTCATTCATGTCTTACGGCCCACTTTCTTTAATTTTGGAATAGTTTTTTTCTGCTGCACAACTGATTGAATTCTTCAGCATTTCAAATTGATCATCTACATCTTGAAATAGGATCTCTAGATCAGACAATAAATCAAATTTGTTCTTTACTTCCATGTTAAAATTATCGTGTATTTCTTTGTCAGTTTTCAATTTGCACAAGTCATATTTAGGGTTTCCTGCTGTATACTTGACTTTCTTTAACTTTACCCTCAGTGTGCCTGTAATTAATCTGTGATCACTGTAACAGTGTGCATTTGGAACTGTTTTTACGACTGTTAACGCATTTCGAAACCTTCTACTAATCAGGATGTAATCTATCTGGTTTTTAATCCTGCTGTCTGGACTCCTCCATGTCCATAATCTTCTATGATGCTGTTTACACCAGGTGTTTCCTACAACCATTTCTTGTTCTTTTGCCCATTCTACAAGTCTGTATCCTCTTTCATTTCTCTCTCCCAAACCATGGTTGCCTACACTGCATCCATCGCCTTGCTTTCCTATTTTTGCGTTGAAATCACCCATTATAATATTTATTTCTGATTTTCTACAGTTCTTCAGAGCAGACTCCGTATAAAATTCCTCTATACTTTCTTCACTGCACTCGCTTGTTGGGGCATATACTTGAATGACATTTATTTTGAAAGGTCTTCCGTTTAATTTTACTAATAGAACTCTGTCTGACACAGCCCTATATCCTTTGACAGAATTTGATGTTTGCTTATCTAATATAATGGCTACACCTCTTTGCTGTTCTTCTCCCCCAGAGTAAATAATCTTTCAATCCTCTCCTGTCCTTATCCCTGCCCCTTTCCATCTCGTTTCCGATATTCCTAATATGTTAATCTTCTCTCTCTCTCTCTCTCTCTCTCTCTCTCTCTCTATATATATATATATATATATATATATATATATATATATATATATATATATATATATATATCTCTATCTCTCTCTATCTCTCTCTCTCTCTCTCTCTCTCTCTCTCTCTCTCTCTCTCTCTCTCTCTCTCTCCATTTCTTGTTTGATGTTTACTAATTTTCCATCTGCATTCATTGTTCCTACATCCCAACAAATTTAAACAATTATAAAAATTCAAACAATTATAATAAACTAAAAACAGAAATAGAATGACTACACTTGTATGGGAGAGTCACAAATGCGAAGTTTGGGGAGAGAAGCAGACAGACCCCAGTAGAATCGAAAGGTGAGGGAAAGATGTTCGAGCAGGATATGACGCACTTAAAATCTAATAATAGGATAACTGCAGAGCCATTCCGCTGGAATCCACTAGACCAGTGATTATCAACCTTTTTTTTTTTTGGCCCGTGCCCCCCTTCACCATAATTTCAGAACGTCATTCCCCCCCCCCCTTTCCTATCAAAAATTTGGCCCGTGCCCCCTTCACCGTATTTTCAGAACGTCATTCCCCCCCCCCCCCTTTCACATTTCCAATCTAAAAATCCCCCCACCACCCCTGCACAGTATACGTAAAAATGGAAGGTAAATGTAATAGCATATATTAAAACAAGTCTAGACATCCACATAAAACATGATTTGTGGGTCTACTTACTTTATAAAATGAATTTTAGAAAAATGAGACGTACATAACTGTAAAGTATGAAAGGAAAAACAATATCAAGTAATCGGTTCTTGTATTAACGCGATCTTGAAATGGTCTTCATCCCCCCCCCCCCTCCTGGAAACCCTAAAATTCCCCCCTGGGGGGGGGGGGGATTCCTCACCGGTTGAGAACCACTGCACTAGACAAACGAAATAATCTCATTTCATCATGTTCCTCTTGTACCTTGTGGTGTCGAGGTGAAGTATAAACAGCGGGAGATTGCCCGCCGCTTATAGGTTTCATGTATCGATATTCCCATGGACTCTGTTATTCCCTGTGTCCAACGTTTACGTGGTCGGCCTCTTCCTCTGTTTCCATCTGGTCTGTACATCATTGCTTGTTGTGGTTTACTGTTAGTTGGTAACCTACTTGCATGGCCAAACCATTTGACTTGCTGCCTTCTAATAAAATCTAGTGCAACTATAACCCCCACATTAGTCCTGATTTCTTCATTTCTGATCTTATCTCTTCTTGATACATTGAGTATTCTTCTCAGGAATCTCATTTCTATTGTTGTGATTTTTCTTTTCTCTTTTTCTGTCATTGTCCAGGTTTGGCATTGGTAACATAGAGTTGGTAGGAAGATTGTGTTGTGAAGTGCTTTCTTGGTAGTTATTGATACATGTTTGCTCTTTAGTATTGGTGTCATTTGTTCAATGAGTTGGTTTGCCTTATTGCATCTATTTTCGATCTCGTCTTCTGATCTGCCATTTGATGATATTATACTTCCTAGGTACTTGAAGCCGGTCTCTCTGGCCGAGGGGTTACAACACTTTCTCCGTAATCCCGTTTATCATGCAGTCTCGTAGCAGACGAGAGCTGGAAGCGGTTCGACCCCCGCTGGTGACTTGCGGGATAACTGAGCCGGCCGCTCAGAAAGCAATGGCAAATTACTGAGCGTAATCTTGCCAAGAAATCAACAGACAGCTGAAAGATGCTGCTGTTGACAGCGATGTCCTGTAAAAAGGATATGCGGGGGGGGGGGGGGAGAAGGTACTTGAAACTCTTTACTTGTTTCAAGGGATGTTCGTTTAGGTGAATCGTTGTTGCTTTTCTTCTTTAGTTATACTGTAGTCAATACCTCTGTTTTACTTGTCCTACTTTTCATCTTATGATCCCTACACATTTCGTTTAGACTATTCATGTGGTCTTGTAATTCAGCTTCTGATTTTGCTAATAATGCCAATCTTGCAGTCTTAACAGACCAAAGTATGTGAGTTGGAATGTGGCCAATATTCCATCACAATGCCTGGGCAGAGCTTCAGAGAAACATGTGGTGCCCAAACGACATGTTCCCTCTCTCGGCCTAATCTTGTGTTTTCCAATACGTCTGGCATAAGGTAGGCTGCAGACGCTGGCGGCACAGCGTAAAACCTCCGAGACCTCGCCACCACGAACAGGTGGCGAGTGATGGCCAGACCCTGGAACCCAAGGGACCCGGCTTAGAGGCGTTCAGCCAAGTCCCACAGGTGAGGGCCTCGTACGCGCCTGGACCATAAGGACGCGCACATCTGTCAATCACAAGTGTCCGGACCTGTGTAAAGCGTGCACTATCGTCAGACTCTCCGCCTGACCTTAGCGGACCCCGCGACCAGCGGGAATAGGCCCGCCAGAGATACCGCAGGAGCTAATGCTTGTCTATTGCGAGCAATATCTCCCATCCTTCCACTGTGCGGATTTCGCGACCAGCGAGAATAGGCCCGCCGGAGATATTGTTCGTCTGTTGTGAACAAATCTCCACGACTGAATAAGTAAAGAAACGATAAAAGTAGTGGTATTTCAATTGCGCTTGCGCTCCCACCTATGCTATACCCTTCAAGTGTCTTCACAAAGTCGGACTAGAGTCAAGCTCAACAGGGTCTTCTTTCCCCGCTGATTCTACAGGAGATCTAAAACAGTACACGGAGAAGAGAATTAGGGACAGGGATTAATAATTTAGGGAGATTGTGGAGCGAAGTGCGAGAAACAGCAAAAGTTACTATTGCTTGACGTGAGTTGCGAAGAAGTAGAAGAAGAAGAAGAAGAAGAAGAAGAAGAATGAGAAGAAGAAGAAGAAGAAGAAGAAGAAGAAGAAGAAGAAGAAGAAGAAGAAGAAGAAGAAGAAGAAGAAGAAGAAGAAGAAGAAGATGGTGTTGGAGTCGTCCCAACTTTGTAAAACGGATACCAGCTACTTCTATGAATTATATGTAAAGTGAATGGGAAGACCGCCCACGCTTCCGGCATGGCACATGATTGATTGATTGATTGAATGGGAAGAAACGCCGTTGAGGGATGAAGTTAATCACTTCACCTCATTTGCAGTCACGCAGCTACTGTCTAGTCTGCCATGAAGTTACCTATTTTAAACCTATTTTGAATGTTGACGGCTGTCAGACATGTCCTGCCCCTGCAACATATTTAAAAACCGATATGCTCAGGTTTCTATTATCACTGGATAAACAGCGGATGGTGTTACAGCGACACCGTGAAATACAGGTCTCTGTTCCATCTAATATATGTACAATTGATGACTTCATCTTGACCCTGCTGCTACAAAGCTAAACCATCTTTGGTCATCTTGTCACGTATTTATTATGCTAATGTTAAACAGATGCCTGACTCACTCACAACCTTGACCTACAAGACCACAGCAGACGTTTAAACCCAGGCACGACACCAGCAAATTCATGCGCATCAAATTTAAAATAAATATCACATTTTAAATATATCTACCATATAATTTAAATAAACTTAATTTAAATTAGTTAGTTATGTTAATTTCTAGACTATTAAAGTATAATTTCTATTTTCTTGGGGTAAAATTTGTGTTCACCGAAGAACTAGTTGTGGTACTACTGTCAGCGGATGAACTTTAAAGCTCCCTTGGCTAGAGTATTAAGGAACAAGACGACTGCCGGCTTCAGTCTACCAGTTTCACCTCTCACCAAATTCGACTTAGTTTAACATCTACAGCCCCTGAAATGCGTGAAATCGTTCATCTCCAAGCTGGACAGTGCGGAAACCAGATTGGTGCTAAGGTGAGCATTTGTTCTCGTTTGTTTTTGTGAGAAACGATTGTCAAATTTGCTAGTGGCGCGTCGCTATTGAACAATGGTTGATTAAACTTGATGAAACCACAAGTCACAAGAAGAAGCTGGCGGTGCAGGACAGACAGCTCACAAAATTGCTAATAACTACAGAAGGTGATCGATGATATGATAAATGGACACGTATATATATAATAGTAATAACTGCCTTGATATTTGAGAGAATATCAGAATAGTGGATTCAGTAAGCTTCTAGAAAGAAACAATGTTGTATTATGATAAATAATGTGAAATAAATTATAACCTGAGTTTGTACAATCGCCTGTTTCACGGCTGCAAAAAACAGCAGCTGGGTTGTGGTGATGTGATTCAAACCTGACTTGCATGACTCATCAGCGACTAGGTTAGTACTGATTCACCAGATATCGATATGAGTGACTAATCTTAGACAAGGATGTTCTCTTCTTTGTGACAAAAGTACATAACACTTCCTTGTTAACTTGCTGCACATTACTTAATTATTATATAATAATAATATACTTATGGTGGCAGCTATGTAGTTAATGTAGGCTATCTATAATTATCTCCTGTAATTTATGACTTTTGATAGGTGGGTCCTGAATTTGATGAATGCTGCTGATAAAAATAAAATCATTGACCTGTACGTTACAGGTCAATTTATATTTGGCCACAACTTTTTTTTTTTTAATGGAGTGTTTTTCACTAATTGTTTTCTTCATTGCAGTGAGCATGTCATGGGATAGTGTAGTGGTCATATAATTATCATAATTTTTCTTGTCATTGTAGAAAGTCAGGTGTAAGTCAGATAGACTGAGCTACTGTAAGACAGTAGACGGTACTGCCTGCTTTCTGTTAGCACCGAAAGTTGGGCCATGCTAACTAAACCCGACATCCCACATGCTGACGACTTCAGGCAGGGGAGTGCAATTGGGAGTGTAAAAGCCTTACTCTAGTGTGAGGAAATACACATAAAGACCAAATGTCATGGCAGAGCAGACAAGGTACTAAGCTTTGGTCAGCAACATCTAGGATTGAAGCTCTGACAGTTAGAGCATTCAAATTGCTTTGCTGATCCGACAGCTTGTCTTATTCCAGATGTATTGGTGTTACCTTTCCTCTGGAGTAAACTAGGCAGGCCAAGAGGAGGATCATGCTGCATGGGCAACATATGGTCTTTAAATTGAGCCCATGCTTTTCATAGTTTTTATTAGTTTCTTAGGAAGCATTCATCACTTCTGTACCAAGCTGTATGTTGATCAGTTAATCTTTATATGATCAGATACTTTTTCTTTACTCATTCAGTCCCAAACAATTGTTGCTTTCACTGACTTTGCCCTAATTTTTGCTTTAAATGTCTTGTCTCTCTTGTATAAATTCCTTTAGTTGCCGGCAATTGTTACTTTAATTCTTATAGTCAAGTATACTTTTCAAGAGAAAGACAGTATTACATGTGAGTGCTCAGCATTTTTAAAATGGACTAGAAAATGTTAAATATGGGTGGACAACTGCAAGAGATGGAGTGGAAGTCAACTGAATAAAAGAAAGAGTCAATGTAATGCATATTAGTCCCTCTAGGCCAGTGGTTCTCAACCTTTTTTGGCCATTGCCCCCCTTCACCACATTTTTAGGACATCATTCCCCCCTCAACATATTTTTAGAACGTCATTCCCCCCTTTCGTATTTCCTCCCTAAAAATTTCCCCCTGTCCGTACACAGTATACGTAATAATTGAAGCTAAATTTAATAGCACATACTAAAACAAGTCTAGATGTCCACATAAAACATGATTTGTGGGTCTATTTACTTTATAAAATGAATTTTAGAAGGGTGAGACTACAGAACCGTAAAGTATGAAGGGAAAAACAAGTAATCGGTACTTGTATTAACGCAATCTTGAAATAATCTTCATTCCCCCCTGTGGGGGGAATTCCCCACCGGTTGAGAATCACTGCTCTAGGCATTGGTCTGTTGACAATGGAATGCCTAATAAACCCATGGAGGAAGGGTTGCCAGCCCAGGCCTGATCCCAACCGATATTTTCAGGCTGTTGAATAATAACCTGGTCACATACTAATGTGCCTTGCCATGGGGGTGGGGGGGGGGGGGCTACAGAGTGTGCCATTGATCAGGGGACATACTAGTCGATTTTATCAGAAAACAAGTTAAATATTTTGGTCATGTAACTAGACTGCCAACTAACAGTATACCACAACAAGCAAGAAGTGGTCAAGCCATTTGACTCGTGCTCCGAAGGTTGTGGGTTCGATTCCGGGCCGCACCCTTTGGTTTACGAGGTAAATGTTTCGGAGACTCCTGTGGGTCATCGCTGAAAGCTGTGGAGTTTGTGCTTTGTGTGACGCTTTCTGTGCTGCGGAAAGATACTGAGCGTTATGAGATAAAACCCGGTGCGATGAAGTCGACCCTGTCGACTTTTAAGCGACTTTTTTTTTTTTTTAAAGCAATTTACAGACCAAATGGAAGCAGAAGAGGTCGGCCATGTAAATGATGGGCAGAGGGAATAGCATAGTCCACGGGAATGTTGATATATGAAGTCCATAAATGGCACTCCCCCGCTGTTTATGCTTCAACTTGACACATAAAGGTACAAGAGGAACGAGATGAAGTGAGCAGATGTATTAGACAGCAACAGCAGAACAATGAAAATCTAGTCCTGTGTAGGCCTGGTGTTTAAATCATGTCACCGGCCCAGTGAAGGATCAAGTGTGCTTTAGCTGTCTCTGCCCCAAGTGTAGTTGTCTTCATTGTGTACCAATCAGTAAGATTTGTGTGACTGCACTTTAAACATTTAATCAGAGCATGCTATAGAAACGTGAAATGTATTTGTGTGTTGCTAGATGTCATAATTTTACCTCTGTGAACACACGCTGTGGATAGTCAGTCCAGAACTCTTGCAGCCCTAAGGTGTGTTCGACATATGGTGCTACACCAAGTTGAGCTCAGAACCAACATCACTGCACTCAGGACATTCCCATACGTGCTCCATCCCCTTGTTCAACAGCCAGCAAAGAGTCACACTACTAATCCTTCCCACCACTGATTGGAAGTTCTCCTGATCTTCCCCCTGTTTTTAGATTCTTCCAGAACTCCTGCCAATCCCCCACCTGGTCCCACAGGCACATGACCACTCTCCCTTCTCCATAGGTAATCTACCACCAAGACCCAAATGTTTATAAACCATTTGCCTCTCTGCAGGTGAAGTGGTTAGTATCGCCTTACTCCCTAATAGATTTTCTAGTACACTTTTTAGACTGGGTCATCCTGAAAGCCCAGGTTAATTTTTTAACATACAAATCTGTTCCGATGCCATTCGAACTCAAGACCAGCAAGTGAGCATCTGGCCACTGTTCTGGAGAGTAGGCCACACCACACAGTGGTGCACTAAACCTGTGCCAGACCTGGCCCTGGTCTTGCCACGTCTTGTCGGTCTGTTGTCACTCTTAACCATTGCAGTCTTCCGTCTCTTATCTATACTTGGCTTCCTGCACAGCTGATTGATAACATAGGAGGGGGGGTGTGGTGGTGGTGGTGTGTGGCCATTTCGCACATTTGACTTCCTTGACTCTGAATAAAAGATAGTCTTGATTGCAGACAATGAACAGGACCTGCAAAATTTAGTAGATGTGGTTGTTACACACAGTGAACAACTAGGGTTAGAATTAAATTGTAAAAAGACACAGATTATGGTTGTCACTAGGAAGAACGAAATACTACAATGTAATATACAAGTAGATGGGAATATTCTTCCACAAGGGAATAGGTACAATTATCTCGGAACAGTAATATCTGATGGGAGATGCCTTGAAGAAATTAGAACAAGAATCGCCATGGCAAAAGTAGCCTTTAGCAAGATGAAAAACATATACTGACCAATAAAAAGATGTCAATTGAAACAAGAAAGTGTTGAGAAGCTGCTTAGAACCTGTACTTTTATATGGATGTGAAGCTTGGACATTGAGCAGTCAGGCTGAAAAACATCTGATGGCTGTAGAAATGTGGTTTCTGAGGAAAATGCAAAGAATACCATGGACAACCAGAAAGACCAATGAAAAAGTCCTTCAAGAAACAAATGATCGTAAACTGATTAGAGACATTAGACGTAGACAGTCACAATTTTTTTGGCATGTTATGAGAAGAAATGATTTGGAGAACTTGGTGACAACTGGTATGATCGACGGGAACAGACCAAGGGGAAGACCTAGAAGCAAGTACCTGGATGGCTTGGCCTTTGGCATGGTCGAGACAGAAACACGGAGCTGATCCACGACTGGTGATAGAGTGAGATGGCAGAACATGACCGCCTACGCTTACCGGCATGGCACATGATGGATGGATGGATAAAAGATGCCAGGCTAAGTCTTGGGGTGTCAAAACAGTACTTCAGCTGGATTTTTAGGAGGCGTGCTGTGAAACACATTTCATTTCACATTTAAACTAAGATTGTTCACGTATTGTATTTTCTGTTTTGTTCCAGTTTTGGGAAGTTATCTCAGATGAGCATGGCATTGATCCCACTGGCACATACCACGGGGACTCAGAACTGCAGTTAGAACGCATCAATGTCTACTACAATGAAGCTTCAGGTGTGTATGGGTGGTGTTTGCCTTGTGCTTTACATTCTTGCTCGTGACAGTGAATGTTTGTGTGTGTGTATGTGTGGTTTTTGTCTTATTACATTATTGCTTATGATAGTGAATGTTGGTGTGTTGTGTGGTGATCTTGTGGTGCACATCTGTAAGGATGAGATGTCTGCCTGGGGAAGTTGTTCAGTTTATATTAGTGGAAAATGTTAGCAGTAACCAGTGCTGTGGCAACAGCAGATTTGTGATGTAATTAAGAGATATAATTTTAATGTTCAGTGGCATCCGGCGTATATGGCCTGGGAGGTAGTGAGATGCAGTGTTTCATAATTTTCTGGCGTACCAAGTCAAGTGTTTCAAATCAGCCTTGGGTGGAGGTTAGCATGGACGAATAGATAAGATCATGTGTCCTTAAACATCCGGTGTGCTGATGCCAAGGTAAGGGGTTCAACTCCTACACCAGACAGTTGGACTAAAATGTTGACTTCTCATACTTGACTTGGGGATGTAAATTAAAAGTACCTCTGAAGTCAAGAGTGGGTTCGCCTAGTGGCGAGAGACACCAATAATAGGGAAAGCTAATTCACACGCAAAATTCAGTCCAGTGCGACTAGAAGTAGTGTGTGTGGACTACGCTTGAGTTCAAAGCAAGCGGGCGAAGAAAAAAAAATCAGCCATGGGTGATCTGGAAGTGGACTACATTGTGTTGATTTTCATATTGTGAGATAACCTGAGGTGTTAAAGATTGGTCACTCATTGCTACCATGACCATGCATGTGGAAAGTTGAACAGCAGGACAGCAAATAGTAACCATGTAACAACTGAATTAAAATATTAGGGTAACAGAGAGGAATGGAGATTCATGATTGCCGATGCCTACTCTAACACAGACACCCAGTGTAGAAAAGGGTGTATTTTTGACTCTGCAGTGTTTGAAAATATTGCCGGTCCAAGTTTTGTATTTACCTATTATGTTGCGTGAACATTACAAAACTTAGACCAGCAATATTTTCAAACACTGCACAGTCATTAAAAATACACCCTATAGTTGTGTTGTTTTGTTGTTAAGCTGGGAACATGAAATGATGGTTGCATCAACAAAAATATTGGTTACTTTTGTGAACATTTGTCATATTAGTGTACAAACAAGTCATGAGAAAATAAGCTGTTCATGTATGTTAAAAGTTGTAACCTAGTATGTGTGACAATCAGTACTTATGTTTCTTTAATTTATAGACTAATATTGTTTGAAATATTATGTGGTCCAATTTGCACACTTGTCTTTCCATTTCAGGTGGAAAATATGTTCCTCGGGCTGTCCTTGTTGACCTTGAGCCAGGAACCATGGACAGTGTCAGGTCCGGACCGTTTGGTCAGATTTTCCGTCCTGACAACTTCGTGTTTGGGCAGTCGGGGGCTGGTAACAACTGGGCCAAGGGTCACTACACGGAGGGTGCTGAACTGGTCGACTCTGTGATGGATGTCGTGAGAAAGGAAGCTGAGAACTGTGACTGCTTACAGGTATGTAGTTCTCTTTATATGTTCTACAGGTGAATCGAGACAGGACTATATTTTACAGGTAAAATTTGACAGACTAATTCTACAGGTGAAATATGACGACTATATTCTACAGGTGAAATCTGACAGGACTATATTCTACAGGTGAAATCTGACAGGACTATATTCTACAGGTGAAATCTGACAGGACTAATTCTACAGGTGAAACATGACAGGACTGTATTCTACGGGTGGAATATGACAGGACTATATTCTGCAGGTGACATATGACAAGACTAGTCAAATATGTGATATGACTTGACATTACCGCATTGCTCCTTTCTCCTGTCTTGTATAAATTCCAATCAGTATCTCAGTATTTATTTCTCTGGCCATTTATAAGTCTGTTTGTTTCACTGGTTGAGTAGCTGCTCTCCTGTCTGGTTGAGTAGCTGCTCTCCTGTCTGGTTGAGGTGCGATTCACCATGTTTTGAGAAAGGAAGCTGAGAGCTTAACCATTTCAGGAATTATGTATGATTATTAAACAGTCAAAGCCTCTGCACTCCAGGATAGAAGATGAAATATGAAGTAATACTATATTGACCAGGTGCCTACTCTTAGAAATACACAAATGAAGCCTGAAAATTTATGGTATTCACAAATGAAGCCTAACAATAGATGGTATTCGCAAATGGAGTCAGACAATAAATGGTATTCATTGAACTTAGTGCCTAACTAAAGGTGGCCAGAGGTTTAGACAGGAGAGAATTCAGTCTGAAAAGTCATGAAAATTGCCATATCTGTGTATGGGTGGTTGAAATATTCTTTGGAGGGCAGTAGTTGTTGAGTCCCAAATGTTGATATTCACGTCAACTTGGATCTGTTGGGGCGAGGTTAGTGTAGACTTAGCTTTTGACCTCGTACCAAAGCATCATCTCCATGCGGACTTATTTGCAGAGCTCTGGTTCCCCTCTCCAATGATAGATATCCTCTGTCTTACTGTATTCAACCATACAGAAGCTGCAGGCTTACAAATCACTCCTCGCTTACCTTTAGAGGTGCCTCCACATCTAAGGGCAGGTGAGAAATGATTTGTAAGCATCCAGCTTCTGTATGGCAGAGTGCAGTCAAATTTATAGTAGATCTGTCGTTGAACTTGACACTTATCCATGTTTTGTGAATTAGGTGAATGTCTTATTTGTCTGTTGGAGGCTTGAAAGCCTTTGTGAGCACTTACAATCAGTACATTTGTTGTGTTTTTGTCTGTCTGCACTGACAGGTACAAATGGTACGCTGAAAATCAGTACATTTGTTGTGTTTTAGTATCTACGTTTAAAAAAAAATTTAATCGCACTTACAATCAGGACGTTTTTGTGTGGTGGCAGCGCTGGTAGTTAGTACATTTCTTGAGCTGAAAATAGCACATTTGTGATATGTATTTGTGTGTCTGTACTTATAATCTGTACATTTGGTGTTGTTTTTCTTTTCAGCACTTAACTGTACATCTGGTATTTTGTGTGTGTATATAATTGCATTTCTGTACGTTTGTTTTGCGTGTGTCTGCACTTAACAATCAGTACATTTGTGTTACGTTTTTGATTTCCAGGGTTTCCAGTTGACACATTCCCTGGGAGGCGGCACTGGCTCAGGTATGGGAACTCTGTTGATTAGCAAGATGAGGGAGGAGTACCCTGACAGGATCATGAACACATTCTCCGTGGTGCCCTCGCCAAAGGTCAGCTACTTTTCTGAACTAGTTGTTAATGGGTAACCTGACTTTCTGTCACTATGACCTAACACTTTATACATGTACGGAATATATAGCAAAAGCTGAGATGTTGGGTGTGTTGGTAGAAAGGGGAAACTATCACAGCTGTACTGTTAACAGCCACAGCACAGTTGTGGTCAGCACAACAAATGACATTGGATGAATACAAGAGTTGTCCAGAAGGCAAACATATACCTACATCCTTCACGGCAGACCTGAACAGTTTACCACACTGTTGTCTATGGCAGCTGGTGACTCCAGCAGTTGATAGGCAGTGCTAGTAGAAGACACATGAAGAATGAACACCCTTTATTTTCAGAGGGTCACAAATTGGGCACGCAGGCCCATCCTACATTGAGTCCTTCCAATCACTCGTGTTTCTTACACCTATTATTTATTGTGCATGTTACATTCACATAGAGGGGGGGGGGGGGGGGGGGGACATTGTCAAATGACAGTTGTGAACATAAACAATACATATTACCGGGCTATGAGACAGGCAGGCACCTGGGAAGGTCAACCCAGTCAATAGACACCTACAGAAGTCAGATGTGTCTGCCTAACGGCGCAAAACAGGCACAGTGCAATCACGTCTGAAAAAACTCTCCCAGATGAACGCAGAAAACAGGCAGCCAGCCATACACACGTGCATAAACACATACATACATACCTGCACACATACAATACTTACATCATTTACACAAATAGTTATGTACCCACTTAATAACACACACACACTCCCTCACATACTCACAAGCTCACTAACAGAAGTTTACTTATGCATACATTCTCTCTCTCTCTCTCTCCTCTATATATACATGCTGCCTCTGGGCATTGGATTGGGAGTCTTTTGATGAAGAAATAGCTCAACCCCAGGGAGGGACCATGCCCACCCTAGGCTTACCCCGACCATGCCCACCCTAGGCTTACCCCGACCATGCCCACCCTAGGCTTACCCCGACCATGCCCACCCTAGGCTTACCCCGACCATGCCCACCCTAGGCTTACCCCAACCATGCCCACCCTAGGCTTACCCCGACCATGCCCACCCTAGGCTTACCCCGACCATGCCCACCCTAGGCTTACCCCGACCATGCCCACCCTAGGCTTACCCCGACCATGCCCACCCTAGGCTTACCCCAACCATGCCCACCCTAGGCTTACCCCGACCATGCCCACCCTAGGCTTACCCCGACCATGCCCACCCTAGGCTTACCCCGACCATGCCCACCCTAGGCTTACCCCGACCATGCCCACCCTAGGCTTACCCCGACCATGCCCACCCTAGGCTTACCCTGACCATGCCCACCCTAGGCTTACCCCGACCATGCCCACCCTAGGCTTACCCCGACCATGCCCACCCTAGGCTTACCCCGACCATGCCCACCCTAGGCTTACCCCGACCATGCCCACCCTAGGCTTACCCCGACCATGCCCACCCTAGGCTTACCCCGACCATGCCCACCCTAGGCTTACCCCGACCATGCCCACCCTAGGCTTACCCCGACCATGCCCACCCTAGGCTTACCCCGACCATGCCCACCCTAGGCTTACCCCCAGCCAGTCTGCGGGTACTGTGCTGAATCGTGGCCCGGTCTCATCCTAATGTGCCTCTTTCCTCATTCCATTACCGGTCTTGCATGTCCCAGTGGTTTGTTTTCTTGTTTTTCTGCGACACAAGCGATGGTTCTGTGGTACCAGATAGGAAGACAAGTCTACACCATCTTCACTGGTAGATAGCCCTTTTCAGCGCTCACAAGACCTGAATCCCAATGGCTCTGACTTAGTTCCAGAGGATTCACCTACTAGTGTTGGCCATTTTTTGTTTTAGTTTAGCCTTTCTGTTCAGCCTGTTATGCCACATTGGAGTACAGGCAGCTCACACCAAGTTCTCCTGTTCTGTGCAGTCTCCTGTAGCTCTTCTCTAATTTTCTTCATGTTTTTAGGTCTTCTCTATTTCTGTTGCTCTGTATATTCTGCCGGCTCCATGGGGTAGGGGTTACGGATGCATTTCGTGATCCCATATACCCGTGTTCGAAACACAGGTACGTGCGATTTGGCAGCAGGTTGCGGTGCATTGGTTTTTTACGAAATGATGTGGGTGTCGGTCGTTCAGAATCAATTGTAAACTACTGAACATAAACTTTCCTAGAGATCATAACAGCAACAAATGCTGGTGTTGACTGCAATGTCCTGTAAGGGATATACAACTAACTGTAGATTCTAGAGGGAGGACTTTCTTGTTATGCTATTAACAGGTGCCATTGTCTATTGGTTCTTAAAATTTTGTTTCATGTCCGTGAACTCGTTTGGTGATTGTGGTACACCATTTTAGTCCTACTGTTCTATACTGGCACAAGTCAAAGAATGTTTGTAATTTGTTTAGTTGTTTGTGTTGTTTAGTTTGAAGTAATGAACCCTGTTTTCTGCTCTTTGCTGTAGGTATCAGACACTGTTGTAGAGCCATACAATGCTACCTTGTCTGTACATCAACTGGTTGAGAACACCGATGAGACATACTGCATTGACAATGAGGCCCTGTACGATATCTGCTTCCGCACCCTGAAGCTGACCACTCCCACCTACGGTGACCTCAATCATCTGGTCAGCGCCACCATGTCCGGCGTGACCACGTGCCTCAGGTTCCCCGGCCAACTGAACGCTGATCTCAGGAAGCTGGCTGTCAACATGGTTCCCTTCCCTCGTCTACACTTCTTCATGCCAGGCTTTGCCCCACTGACCTCCCGAGGCTCCCAGCAATACCGAGCTCTGTCTGTGCCCGAGCTGACCCAGCAGATGTTTGATGCCAAGAACATGATGGCCGCCTGCGACCCTCGTCACGGCCGCTACCTGACCGTCGCTGCCATTTTCCGTGGCCGCATGTCCATGAAGGAGGTGGATGAGCAGATGTTGAACGTCCAGAACAAGAACTCATCCTACTTCGTTGAATGGATCCCCAACAACGTGAAGACAGCCGTTTGTGACATTCCACCACGCGGTCTCAAGATGTCTGCAACCTTCATTGGCAACAGCACCGCCATTCAGGAGCTTTTCAAGCGCATCTCTGAGCAGTTCACAGCCATGTTCCGTAGGAAGGCTTTCCTCCACTGGTACACCGGCGAGGGCATGGATGAGATGGAGTTCACTGAGGCCGAGTCCAACATGAACGACCTGGTCTCTGAGTACCAGCAGTATCAAGATGCCACCGCAGAGGATGAGGGAGAGCTGGATGAGGAAGAGGGAGGTGAAGGAGAGGGACACGATTATGCTTAAACAGTAGGGGACCAAGTAATGCCAGAACAATTGCATTTATTCTTTGCTTAGCAATGTCGCATACGTTTAATGTTCATGTTAGGTGTGCATCAATTTGAAAAGAAAAAAAACGTGCAATGTTTTTTTTTTTTTTTTTACACATTTACAAAAAATACTTGTCATGTTTGACATGCCAGAATAACTCCTCATTTAGGGAATGACGTATCACAGTTAAAAGTAATTTAAAGCTTTCGACCAAAGACAAGTATTGACATATATTTATATAAATAATATAATATACATTGGTTGCTTGGTGTGAAGCATCATCTGATAATGTTGCAAGCATCTGATTTTGTCCAGTTACAGTATTCCAAATGTTTGTCTGTCCAGTTACAGCAAAGTGATGTGAATGTTTGTCCGGAAATTGTAATTGTTTGAGTGAGTGGTTGGGGTTGCTGCAACAATGCAGGTAATTAAATATACGCATGAAATCAGATCAAGAATGGTTGTGTGTGACAGACATAAGACGTGTACTTTCTACAAACAATATACACATGAAATCTGATAACAAGTTGTGACAGATACAAGACATGTACTGTGTGCAAACAATGTACAAAGTGAGGAACTTGTCAATGCAAACTGTAGCAACATTAGGGTGGGAGACCTGCCTGTTTTTGCTTGCAGCAAAACATCGAGTCCGTGACTCACAACTTTGGACAGAAGAAGGCAGCATGAGGGAACATTCTCCATGTGTGACACCTGTGTGTATGTAACACCATAAGTCAACAATTAAGCTTTCGTAAACAGGAAACCAGTCAGTATTTATGCCCCGTCCTCGCATCAGCCATGTCTGTTCTCCTGTTGTCAGGCTAACAACTGTGTGTTTGTGCTTGTTGGTTACCCAAAAGCTTTCTGGCGTGTACCAGTATGTTTGGTACTCAAGCTGCATTTAATCGGTCTTTCTCTGCTGTTACCTCTAGTCCTGTGGGGTTTTTTGTTGTTCTGTCTGTCGTTCATACATTCTTTCTGGTCAGGCATTTTTTGCAATTTTGGTTATTGTAATTCTGTTTCGTGTAATATCTTGGCCTGTTTCATTGTACGTTTTTTTTTTTTTTACTTCTAATACAATGACAGTTGCACTTATGACCATTATTGTTAATGTGCTGCTTAGTTTATTTTTTTTTTTCTGGCTAAAAAATAAATGTCTTGTGTTGTAATAAGTCTGGTTTTTCTTTATTCGCGTGAACTGGTGTGGCAAACCGATTGCTTTGGTGTGGAATGTGCGGGGAAACTGTTGTGGATTGATTTGGTGTAGAATGTGTGGCAAACTGTTGCAAATTGATTTTATGTGCAATGTGTGGCACACGTCCCCGAGATTGCCAACTCATGGTGGCAAACCAATCCCCACAGCTATGGATGAGCCTGTCAAGAGTTTCAGCCGTGTAACGACACCTCATTGAAGATAAATGCAGCAAATCCTACAATGGCAAGCGTGCTGTTGATAGGAACATTCAAGATATGGTGCCTCATCTTTTTGATTTCAAAGCTTCTATGGCCTCCGCTGATCTACAATAACTGGCAAAAGGGGTTAACGCAATTCACATACCACGTTCAAAATCCAGCTGCGGGCGATTTGGAAGCAAACCTCTGTGCTGCTTTTCATACAATATGAGTGCCGTCATTCAGAAAGCATTCATTGTCACATTATTAAACTTAACAGTCACACACGGCTAAACAATGCTGGGGTTGACTGCGACGTCCTGTAAAGGATATGAACCATTGCCTCAATAAATCCATATCTCAGTAACCAACCGAGAGAAAATTATGAGGTTTAGCATATAACCTTATCATTATGTACACCCAACAAAAACATTTTTTGTTCTGTAGATTGTACAGCCGATTTCAAAGTTTATATGCGGTATATAATTTACGGGTCACAGATGAAGTGCACAATATTAGAAGTATTACATCATCACACCGAAACATTAGAGTTAAGTGGTTAATTTTTTCATGATTCACGGGATTGGCCTTATGACAAGAACCTTGCGCAGTTTAAAGTGAGATTGTTCAGAGGTGTCGTCAATATGTTGGTACTTTCATTAATCCTGATTTTTTTTTTTTTTTTCAATCTTACCACTTATCACTAACATCTGAATGTGTCTGGTTGAGACAAATTTTGTTTGTTACAAATCCCAAAAAAGGAACGGTGCATGCATTGAGTTTGAGTAAACGGTCATTTCATCGATGGGTGCAAGAATCTGGAATGAAACCGACAGGTGATAAACAGTAGGTAGAAAGGCAATTGTAGACAGCGATGACAAGGATGTCATAAGGCGAGCTTTTATAAAAATGCTGGATGCCAAAGAAAGTGACTGTAAGAAAACTTAGGGTTTAGTTGAGAAAGAACAATAACATCATCATCATGTGCCATGCCGGTAAGCGTGGGCGGTCATGTTTTGCCATCTCACTCGATCACCAGAGTCGTGGATCAGCTCAGTGTTTCTGTCTCGACCATGCCATGACGCCAAGCCATCCAGGTATTTGCTTCTAGGTCTTCCTCTTGATCTGTTCCCTTCAATCTTACCAGTTGTCACCAAGTTCTCCAATTCATTTCTTCTCATAACATGCCCAAAAAATTTTGACTGTCTGCGTCTAATATCTCTAATCAGTTTACGATCTTCATTTGTTTCTTGAAGGACCTGTTCATTGGTCTTTCTGGCTGTCCATGGCATTCTTTGCATTTCCTCAGAAACCACATCTCTACAGCCATCAGATGTTTTTCAGCTTGACTGCTCATTGTCCAAGCTTCACATCCATATAAAAGTACAGGTTCTATGTAGCACCTCAACACTCTTTTTCTCGTTTCAATTGACATCTTTTTATTGGTCAGTATGTTTTTCATCTTGCTAAAGGCTACCTTAGACATGGCAATTCTTGTTCTAATCTCTTCAAGGCATCTCCCATCAGATTTTATTACTGTTCCGAGATACTTGTACTGATTCACTTGTTGAAGAATATTCCCAATTACCTGTATATTACATTGTGGTATTTCGTTCTTCCTAGTGACGACCATAATCTGTGTCTTTTTACTATTTAATTATAACCCTCGTTGTTCACTGTGTGTAACAACTGCATCTACTAAATTTTGCAGGTCCTGTTCATTGTCTGCAATCAAGACTGTATCATCTGCATATCTAATGTTATTGATGCATCGTCCCCCAATGTTGATTCCTTCCATATCTTCAATATTTCTGAAAATATTTTCACTGTACAGGGAAAACAGATCTGTAGACATTACACATCCCTGTCTCACACCTCTCTTGATAGGCTGATATTGGCTTACTTCACTATCAACTCTTATGGCAGCTTGTTGTTTCCAATATATGTTTTTTTACAAGTCTAAGGTCTTTTGCATCAATTTGTAGATCTTCAAGCATCCTTATCATGTCGACATGTCTCACTTTATCGAAAGCCTTTGTGTAGTCAATAAAGCAAAGGTGTAGATCTTTGTTTACTTCTATAGAACTTTCCATTACGGTTCTCAGTATATACACAGCATTTACTGTACCCTTTCCTTCTACAAACCCACATTGTTCTCCTATTTCAGGTTGTATTTTCCTCCTAACTCTTTGCATGATAATTCTTAGCAAAATCTTCGTGATGTGACTCATTATACTAATTGTTCGATGTTGATCACATTCCAAGGCTCCTGATTTCTTTGGGCTATCCAAAACAACTTTGTGGAAAACTAAAAGGATATTCATCATCATCATCAAGTGCCGAGCCGGCTGGCGTAGGCGTTCATGGCTCTCCATAGATCTGGGTCTTTGGTTTTCTGGATCAACTCTGCTGCTGATATTCCTCCATGCCACCGTCTCAATCCATCCAGCATCACTTTTCTTGGTCTACCTCTGCCTCTCTTCCCCTCGATCTTTCCAGTTGTTACGATGTTCTCCAATGCCTCTCTTCTCATCACATGACCGAGGAAAGCTGTTTGTCTCTGTCTTATTGTTGTATATAATGTTCTAGTTTCGTTAGCCTGTTTCAGGCAGTTGTCGTTAGTTACTCTGGCAGTCCAAGGAATTCGCAACATTCGTCTCAGGAACCACTTTTACAAAGTTCAATGGAGGTAGAAATATCCTTTGCGAGCAACCACATTTAGGAGCCATGAGGAGCAGATACCTACGTGAAATAAGGGAAATGCGCAAAGAAAATTATGGCATAGTGTATTTGGATGAGATGTGGATCAATGCGCACCACACAAGTGAAAAGGAATGGATGGAAAGATAAAGCGTTATATGCCCAGTAGTAAAGGACAGCGTTTGGTCATAGCCCATGCTGGTAGTACTCATAATGGCTTACTACAGAATGCTGGGCTCGTTTTAGTATCAAAGCATACAGACAATAGGGATTATCATAATGAGATGAATGGTAATGTATTTATAGATAGGCTCGAGAATACAGTACTTCCATCCCTTGATAGACCGTCTTGTCTAATCATGGACAATGCATCATATCACAATGTTGTTGCCCAAGAAGACAAAATACCTACGGCATCGAGCACAAAGGAAGCAATAAAGATATGGTTCCGAAGGGAAAATATACCATTTCCAGAAACATATTTCAAGCTACAGTTGTTGTCCCTTGTAAAACAGGCGCAAAAAAGCAAGAAATATCAAATCGAGGAGTTGATAGAAGAGCATGGCCATAGGTGCTTGAGACTTCCGCCGTATCATCATTGGCACCTTGCCGTCTTGATAGACGATAGGTTGTGCTTCAAAAAGGCATAATAACTACTACACATGGCAGTGGTGAATGTGACTGATAAGGCCAATTCGCGCTGTAAATGTTCGTCCACAGTGGTTGCATGTGAACACACGGTCATTTCCACCACCATGCACCATCTTACATCTCATACGCTCGGTGTGTGACTTATCTGCAATAATTTTCTCCTTTGTCTTTATTCCATTTCTGATATTTGCCCTCCATGCAACACGCTCAGCGGCGGCGACTTGCTCCCAATGTGCATTATCAATCATGTCCCGCTTACACACATCTTTGTATCATAGTAGAGGCCGACCCTGAGATCTCCTACCCATCTGTAATTCCCCAAAAAAGATGTCCTTTGGTATTCTACCATCATCCATTCTCCTAAGATGTCCAATCCACCTAAGTCTACGAAGACTGCGCATGGAATAAACCGTTACACATCCTGATCTTTCCAATACTTAAGTATTTGTGATTTGATCCGACGATTCCAGTAGGTTGATGACTGCTCTCGGTTGCATAAAATTCAATCCATCCTTTCTCCAATAGCCCTCTTCCTCTTTCAACACATGGTCCTCATATTTTTTTCCAGTAACTTTTATCAGTATTTAATAGCGCGGACTGATCCGCCGTATCATTCTCATTTAAACCCTATAGAACTTGTGTGGGCTAAAAAGGACAGGTGGCAGCTGACAATGCTACATTCAAATTGTCTGACGTTAAGATACAAACCCAGTCCGCGCTATTAGCCAGCCCTCGGCAAGGCCGATTCACACGGCTCCACAGCAAAACGCTCACAGAGCTGACAACCATAGTAAATGTGAAGAGACTGCAAGCAAACAAGAAAGTAAAAGCTATCTTCGAGGCTGTTTACTTGCTCATAGCTTGCAGTCCATCCTAGGTAGCGCAAAGGATTTAGAGTGAGCAGTGGACCAGGAGGGCCACGGCAGATGTCCTAACCTACTCTGAAACCCCCAGAAAGGAGGATGGTAACGACTTTTTTGTCAGCTCGTCAATGAACGCTGATCAAGCTGGCCATCCCACGTGAATCGACAGGTGAGAAGCAGCATATCTTCAAGGTCAGTGGTTCTCAACCGGTGGGGAAATCCCCCCCCCCCAGGGGGAATTTTAGGGGGGGGGTTAGGGTTTCGAGGGGGGAGGCAGGGGAATTAAGATTATTTCAAGATTGCATTAATACAAGAACCAGTTACTTGATATTGTTTTTCCCTCTAAATATTACGGTTCTGTAGCCTACTTCTCACCCCAAAGAAATTCGTTTTTAACGTAAGTAGACCCGCAAATCACGTTTTATGTAGATGTATAGACTTTTTCTAGTATGTGTTATTAAATTTAGCTTCCATTTTTATGTATACTGTGTAAGGTGGGGGTGGGGGAGCGTTATAGGGCGGAAATTCTAAAGGGGGGGGGGGGATGACGTTCTGAACATATGGTAAAGGGGGGGAGCATGGGCCAAAAAATGTTGAGAACCACTTTTCTAGGTGGACAAGTACTACGATTTGTTCGTCAGTCTTCTGCTTCTTCTGCGTTCATCCGGATTTTTTTTTTTTTTTTTTTCGGATGTGACTGCGTTGTGCCTGTTTACAGCAGAGCTGCGTTCTTGCGCCGTTAGGCCGACACCTCCGACTTCTGCGAGCATTTGTTGACCGAGTTAACCTTCCCGGGGGTTCGTCAGTCTGAGATTAAACAGTTATGTAGTCAGAAGTAGGGACAAGAGGTCTGATTTCCAGCTCCACGTGCATTGTGGTTAAGCAACTGGGACTTCTTCGTACCTGTTTCGAAGTAGTCGCGTCACACCTGGTTATGCATCTCACAGGTCAGTGTGTTCGACTTGGGCATACATTTCTGTCAGGTTTACGTCCTCTAGACCACTGGTTCTCAACCTTTTTAGGCCCATGCACCCCTTCACCATAAGTTCAGAATATCATCCCCACCCCTCCCTTTTTTTCTTATTCTTCCATATAAATTATCCCCCCCCCCCACACACACACACACAGTATACGTAAAAATAGAAACTAAATTTAATAACACATACTAGAGCAAGTCTAGACATTTACATAAAACGTGATTTGCGGGTCTACTTACGTTATAAAACGAATTTCACCCCGGGAAGGTTAACCCGGTCAACAAATGCCCGCAGAAGTCGGATGTGTCGGCCTAACGGCGCAAGAACGCAGCTCTGCTGTAAACAGGCACAACGCAATCACGTCCGGAAAAAAAACTCCGGATGAACGAAGAAGAAGAAGAAGAAACGAATTTCAGAAGAGCGAGAAGTACAGAACCGTAAAGTATGGGGTGAAAAGCAATATCAAGTAATCGGTTCTTGTATTAACGCGATCTTGAAATAATCTTAATCTTCCCTCCACCCTGGAAACCCTAAAATTCCCCCTGGGGGTAGGGGGGTGAATATTCCCCACTGATTGAGAACCACTGTTTTAGACAGATTCCAGCTCTGTCTGCCTGTGGTTAACTTTTCCTACCAATTTTGCCAGGGCTGCGGCATTACGACCTATTCTTTCTATTTCCAGTTGCCGAGGGATTTTTAACGTGCACCTCATGCATACGGGACCTCTTTTCACCCTATCTTAGAAGGCTAGATATCCGGTATCCATGGGCGGGGTGAAGCCTCATGCTTGCTATGGAACAATCGGCAAGACCAACTGGAAACAAAAATGATGCAGTAATAAGGCCCTTGGCTCTTCCCGGAGCGCAGCCTAGACAGGCTCTCACAACCTAACCAATAGCGAAACGTTCCTGTGCTGTCTCTTGCTGACCCAATTAGCCGTCCTGTCGAGAACGAACACTGTACGTCAGGCGTGTACACTGGGGCGGAAGACACCCCCCCCCCCCTTTTTCAAGATAAATTAGGGTGGAGAAATGTCCCACAACCGCAGTACAACCGCTACAACAGTCGCTGGACGGTAGAACAAAAAAAGCCAATGCACAGGTCGCTTCATAAAGAAGGGTGAGGTAAGGAAGAAGGATAGCCAACAAGCACAGTACTAACAGCCGAGAGGAAGGGCTGGTTTTCTCCTGAGCGCATGCAGAAATATGACTCCTTTAACTCCTTTTTTTTTTTTTTATGACTCCTTTAACTGTGGAAAGGATGCGGAGAAAGCAAAATGGGCTGGAAGCCGCGACATAGGTCAAACGACCGGGAGCAGGTCCGCATGTCTGAATGGATAAGAACGCTGTTCTTAAACATTCGGTGTGCGGATGCCGAGGTTAGCGTAGAAGAGGGAACCACATCTGACTTCGAATTCATTTCGCCATTACCCCTACCACGTTCAACTTCAAGAAGAAGTTACAGTAAGGGTCCGTCACCGAAGGTGATTGTTGTCCTTGGCGATTAGACACCCCTTTTTGTACTTCCACCACGTTGAAGCTTATACTGCTACCGATGAACTGCGTTTACAACTAAACAAGAGTGGTAACAGTATGACTTTGTACCCACTACAAATTACCCGGTGGTGAATGCACCTTGTACTTGTGTGTGTGTGTGTGTGTGTGTGTGTGTGTGTGCGTGCGTGCGCGCGTGTATGTGTGTGTGTGTGTGTGTGTGTGTGTGTGTGTGTGTGCGTGCATATCCTACTTACAGGACATCGCTGTTAACACCGGCATTTTACTGTTGTTGTTGATGTCTTGGCAAGTTTTACGTTCAATAGTTTGCCATTGCTTTCTGAACGACCGGCTCCCATACCAACACGTTAAAACTCCATCGTGACACGGTCTGCTGACAAATCGGTCACCGCTGTGTTTCGAACGCGTGGTAAGCGGCTCACTAATCGCGTTCACAAGCCTTTAGGTCACGGAGGACGATACCTTGTACTTAAATAACACTAATGATCTGCATAGTAAGCTCTTTACACCAAGAAAAGCGGAAAGAAGAAGCAGCATATTTGCTTTGTGTGTGTTGGAAGTAAGCAACCACACTGGCTATTGGGTCTTTAAGACGGATACACTATGAGAAAGAAGACGGCGTGGGGGAGATGAGTGGGTCTCGAGGTATGGTGTCCGCCTCGAGAGCTGGAGGTCCCGGGTTCAAGTCCCAGTGAGGACCGGGATCTATTTTCACGTGGACCTTGTCAGAGTCTTGCGTAGAGCAAGAATAGTGGCTCGTTTTCTGGCAAGTGTGAAGCAATATCAAACTATCAAATCACACGAAGTGAATATCCGAAAGTATTATTCACACGCTTTATTTACGCGCTGCATTTATTATCGCACAAACATCGCGCAATGCTAATCCATAGCAATCATTACGGCATGAACAATATCACTACAATACATAATAATACATGCAAGCAATAAACATCTCACTTACAAGTCAAACTATTCATGCGTTCGAATCAATCTCCCACTGTCGTACAGGCTAGCTCTCAAGGCAGATTCAAACACTTCTCGCATACCCATGCGACCTGTCCGTTCCAAACACCTAACCCCGTCTGCCAGTTCTGGCGCCCCACACGCTACACGCCAGTCGGCGCTCACGTCAGCTAGTGTGACCCCTGCAAGGTTCACGGGTTGTACTGCTGGCCAGCGGCCATTTACGCTTCGCTCAATTGCTGTGCTTGGCTGCTTATCCGGGCGTCGTCGAAGACGCCGCGTTCTCTCTGCAGTGTTTAACATCACTCAGGGTTGCGTGTTGTTATGTTGTCTGGCGTTGGTACAGACAACGCGTCGCAACCTCGGATGTGAGACCTTGACACTCTCCACACCCCTTTTTCAAGAAAGGATTTCCTTTCATGTACAATATATATCTAGGTGTTATTAAAACATGTCAAAGTCGAACATTATACCTTAACAATTATCATAAATATATACAGGTGAATAGTAAACAATATGTATACACCAATTATGTTGCACTATGAAGTACAACAGTCAAGTACAATCTATTTCATGGGCATTACCTCGCTGTGACACAGCTAGTCCGGTAGGTATCGGCTAAACTGGCCCCTACCTCACAACCAAGAACAAAAATACTAAATAATCAGGTCAAGCCGTGAGCATCTCCCTCTGAGATAGCTCCATCATCAGACCTCTGTTTAGAGTTTCTAATGAAGGTCAACAGTTTTGGCAATATACTGTCCATATATAAACGACGTTACATTGACATGTTATTTATCAAGCACACATGTTAATGGTTACAATACATATTTACATATCACCAACAATTTAGAGTAATGTCCCCTGGTTATTATACAAAAAATTTAGGAACAATAATTTATCGTCGTTTACAAGACATAAATTACCACTGTAAATTTATTTCTTAGTGTCATAATTTGATCCTTATTGACAAATGTGCACAAAAAGTCACGTTTGTAAAGACGCAATCAAGTTACGATGCTGAGATTACATCTTATAAAAATCGACATATACAATTCCGTATATGGAAATATTTTAACTTACAATTTAATACAATTGTCATACATTTATAGACTTTTTAGCGTAGTCTGATAACTTTTAATATTAATGTGCAAAAAAATCGGAAGTATACAGCTGTACTATTACATGTGTTGTGGTGTCATTCATACAACGTTGGTCCGTTCTGGATGGATCTTCTATAAACGGAGTAGTAGTTGTTACTATCAGCTGTTGGATCGTCTCTTCCGCCTTCTGCTCGGATTGTACTGTCGCAGTCATCTTTCGTACCTTGTTAAAACGTCTTGGGCAACTCGGTCTGGATACCTTCAGGATTACCTCACGTTGTAGTGGCTTGGTAACTTCCTTGATCCTGTAGTGTTGTCCAGTGACACTTCTCTGTAGTGTCTGGTTGTTACAATATTTATGTATTTACAATAATAATTACATTCTTTCTCATATCTCACAGTTATACAACACATTAGTTTACATAATACTGATTCCATTCTTTCCCATATCTCACAATTATACACGCATTCATTCGCATGATAATAATAAGAATACAAATATGTACATATGTTATATACATTGGGAGATACAATCTACCCTATCACATTGTTGTACACAGCGTTACTGACACATTGTCACAATTGGCTGTGGTACTGAGCACTATCTACGTTGCAGTTTTATACACCCTCTGCACTGTGCTCTGGTGTTGACTGGGTATTAGGTTCGTTGTATGGACATCTCGACAAGAGATCTGCAAGACAGTTTTGTGAACCCTTTATATGGTTAATCTCATAGCTATAGTCCTGCAGAAGAAGGGACCATCTTGCCACCTTGCTGTTACTTGGCGTTCCTCTGGTAACAATTGTCAGCGGACTATTATCTGTTTCAATAATGAAATGTTTGCCTAACAAAAATCTAGAAAATTTATGTACCGAAAATACCATGGCAAGAGCCTCGAGTTCCGGTGTACTGTAATTTCGTTCGTTGGTGTTCAGTTTTCGAGAGACGTAGTATACTGGGTACAAGATTTGGTCGTGTTCTTGGAGAAGCACACCTCCAATGGCTACGGAGCTCGCATCACATCTTAATCTAAAAGTAATATTCAAATTTGGCAATTTCAGAATAGGTGATTTAGAAAAATATGAAAGAATCTTATTAAATGCTGGCCTTAAACATTCACTGTTTACAATCACGTTGGGATGTTTATTTGTTAGTAGATCAGTGAAACATTTGGTCAATTCAGCAAAATGAGGAATAAACTGTCTATAATAGTTTAAAAGACCTAACACACTTCGCAACTGTTTCTTAGTTGTTGGAAGCGACAATTTCAAAATTCTGGACATGATGTTATCGTCAGTTGATATAAAGCCATTTGAGATCTTATAGCCCAAAAATGAAATTTCATGAAAGGCTTTATCAACTTTGGAAGGTTTTACCGTCAGTCCATGATGTCAAATCTGTCAAATGTCTGCCGTAGTGCTGTTATGTGCTCTGTCATGTCCTTTGTGTGTATGCAAATGTCGTCCATGTACCAAATGATGTTAGCAATGTCTGTCAAAAGAATTCTTGTCATTCTGACGAAGGTAGCTGGTGCATTGACTAATCCGAAAGGTAGTTTACACCATTCGTATAAACCCCACGGTGTGGCAAATGCAGTCAGATGTATACTATCAGGATGTACAGCTATCTGCCAGTAGCCTTTTGTCATGTCAAGTTTAGTAAAATAACGTGAGTCAGACAGTTCAGTCAAGATGTCTTCACAGTTGCTCATTGGTTCTAAATCCAACTGTGTAATGCTGTTGAGTTTACGATAGTCCACACAGAGTCTAATAGTGTTGTCCCTTTTACGTACTAAAACTATTGGTGAACAGAAATGAGATTGTGAACGTCGAATGATATGATTTGCTTCTAAATCAATGATTTCTTGATGAAGTTTTTCTTTATAGTGTATTGGGATGGAATATGGTCTACACTTAATAGGAACGTCAGATGTTAAGATGATTTGGTGTTGCACTAAATCTGTCTGTCCTGGCTGTCAGAAAAGATCGTCCTGTAGTCTTGTATCAGTTGTCTACAACTGTCAGTCTGTGTCTGCGTCAGTTTAGAATTTACCTTAATGTCCTGTAAGTTGGTCGTCGTGTCACGAACTGGTGTCGGTATCTCGTCAGTGTCGTTGTCGTCCGTCTGGTCCACTATGGAGGTGCTTGCTGCAGTCTCTACTTGTTCGTCTTGCCTGTGGTGATATGGTTTGAGCATGTTAATATGGAAAATTTTATGTTTGTCCCTAACTGCAATCTCGTAATCTACCGTCGAAATTTGTCGTAGCACTTTGAACGGTCCTTGCCATGAGTCAGGAGATGTCTATCACTTGGCAAAAGAAGAAGAACGTCCTGTCCTGGCGTCAGTGTAATAGTTCTATTTCCTCTGTTAGCATATTGTCAGTAAATAGCTCCTGATTTTTTGAGAGCTTCTTTAGCTAACATACATGATTTCATAATTCTATCACGCAATGATGTTACATGTTCATATGGTGAAATGGGTATAGGCAAAGTTGTACTTTCAGTCAACATAGATTCATACAGAGATAATGGGCCACGTGGTTGTGCACCATATAACATTTCGAATGGTGAGAACCCAGTGCTGGAATGGGGCACTTCCCTATATGCAAACAAAATGGCAGGCAGATAAGTATCCCAATCTTCCGGATGTTCTTGGGTTACCTTAGAGAGCATATGTTTCATATCGCCATTAATCTTTTCCACTATACCGGTCGAATGTGGGTGGTATGGACTGTTGAAGCATTGTTTAACACCCAACATTTCGGTAAAGGCTTGTGTAGCCGAGGAAATAAACTGGCTACCCCGATCTGAAAGGATGGTATCAGGGAATCCTACCCTCGCAAAAATATGAAAGAACACTTCCATGATGTCTTTGGAAGTTATGTTCTTCATTGGAATCGCTTCTGGCCAACGAGTACATAGATCAATGATGTGTTACAATGTACCTATTACCTTTAGATGTTACATGGTTCAGAGGACCAACTATATCGACCGAGATCTTTTCAAACGGTCTACTCGCCAAATCAGTAACTTGCAATTCAGCTTGTGGGTGTTTACCCTTTTTGACAAGCTTTTGACAGATGTCACACGATCTGCAATACTGTTTGGTATCGTTGCAAAACTTTGGCCAATAAAATTGAGTAAATAACCTTGCTCTAGTTTTAGCATACGCCATGTGTCCTGCAAAGGGTATGTCATGAGCTAGATTCAATGCTTGTTTGCGGTTTTCTAACGGTAGCACTGTTTGTTCTATAGTGCTGGACCCTTTGGTGTAGTACCGTGTTAGAATTCCGTTCTTCAGAGCAAAGTACCATTGAGCATTCTTTGCTACTCTTGGCTTTTGGTCTACAAGTTTAAAATAATTTTGCAGAGATCGATCGGCTTTTTGAGATGTTATAAACGTCTCCCTAGTTGTCTCAGGAGATGTTACAACTGGACTTACTCGTTGTACAGCCTATATCTGATCGATTCGATCTTGCATCTGTGCAGTAGATCTAGTTACTGCATTTACTACATTACAACGATCATTCTCATCACACATTGATGTTACATTCACACAATTACATGTATGTTCTGGCATAGCCAGGTTGGTATTTGTACATTCATTTACAGGTGGTAATACATCATGAATGGTGATTGGTGATGAAGGTGACATGGTAGTATCAATATTACAAATGACAGTTGATGTAATACTGTCATGTGGCATGTCATTCACTTCAGGAAGGTTTCCAATGATGACATCGCAGCAAGGATTGGTTAATGCTGCGCATTTAACCTTTCCTGTAAGGAATGGTGTAGTTATATATGCCCATGCAATTGGATATTTCTCTATGTTTCCTGAGAATGTCCTGCATGTGACATATTTACCACTATATTGTGATGGTAAAATATAATCTCTCTTTACCCCAATGAGAGTACTCCCGCTATCACGTAAAACTGTGGCAGCTCTACCATTAACATACCCCTTATGGATGTTTAATTTACCTTGGGAGTTTACTACAGAATTGGCCTCCTCACTGGTAACAGGTATAGAATGGCCGCATGTTAACACGCCATCCTCATGAAATTGATCACAAATGGTACATTTTTCATGATGGAACACCTCAATGGAATGTGCTGAGTTTACTGGGTGATCTTGTACACTTTCATCTTCTGAAGAAGAATTATCAAACATGGCTGCATTAGCCTTTCTGGTCATTGACCTGCCTTTACAATTCTTACGCCAGTGACCATAAGCTTTACAAAGATAGCATTTGGTAACTTTTCTGTAGTTCTTCCTTTCTTTATCTTGCTTAGAAATGTAATTATGCAAGTAAGCAGTGTACCCAGGATGTTGGTCGCACATATCATTCTCATTGTGTAAATAGTGGCAATATTTGCACTGATACAATTTCTCTGCAGCTTGTTTATAAGGTCTTTGTTCGTTATTTGACCCTGCCTGATATTTGGCGTATGTAGCTGCTGCTACAAAGTCTGTGCTAGACAGACTACTAGAGAAATATTGCTTATTGGCTGAAAAATAAACAGAGCCACGACTTTCAATCTGTTGGACACTTTCACACTGACATTCCAACAAAAATTTAGAAAAGGGGGGTGGGAGAGATGCGATAATCTTATCTCTCAACATAAGATCAACTAATTTGTCATAACTTCCATTTACTTTGGCTGCTGACAGCCATTTAGAAAAAATATTTTGAATTTCTGAGATGTAATCAGAGAACGTGTGTGTTGGCTTAGGAGACAACTTCCTAAACTGTTCTCTATAACCTGATTCATCCAGTAGAAAATGTGACATAATTTTAGATTTAATGTACAGATAATCTTCTTTCAGGTCATTTGGGATTGACTCTATGACTTTCAGAGGTTCCCCAGAAAGACTTCTTACATATACTATACCCCATTCAGGTTTTGGAATTTTGTAATGATCCATGACAAATTCAAAATTTTTGGTGAATGCTGCTATGCAATCACCTGTGTTGTAACTTTTAATCAGGCCTTGGTATTTCTTGTGAGGTTGATCTTTGTCTGTTTCTCTATTAGCTTTATCTTTAGAAGATTCAGATTTTAGCTGTTCAATTTTCAGTTGTGTTTCTTGCTCTTCTCTCTTACTTTGGGCTAAGATCTCAGCTTGCCTCACTGCAGCTTCCGACTGTGCTTGCTGAAGCCTCACTGCAGCTTCTGACTGTGACTGCTGAAGCTTTAGAGCAGCTTCTTATTGTGCCTGTTGGAGCTTTAAAGCAGCTTCTGATTCTTTTAGAGCAGCTTCTGATTGCTTTAGAGCAGCTTCTGCTTGTGCCTGTTGAAGCTTTAGAGCAGCTTCTGAGTCCTTTAGGGCAGCTTCTGCTTGTGCCTTTAACGCTTTTTCGGCCGCTCTCTCATTTCGTTCACTAATTTGCTCTTGTTTCAAGAGATATTCTGAATATTTACTTTCACTCCATGCTCTTAATCCCTCACCAGACATATTCATTTTTAAACCCATTTCAATGAAATCGTTTAAAGAAGACATGATGAACAATACGTATGATGAAATAAATATAAACAAAATTACTTATGAGGTTAGTAATTTACAAATATTTTTAGCACAGTTGATGTTTAAAGCCAGACTAACGAAAGTATAAAGAAGAATGAAAAAAAATTTTATACTCAAGTACTCCTTGGGCAATGTGCTGTTCAGTGGTGCTCGAAATCACACTGGAACGTCTTTCGGGTTGACGCACAAAAAATTTTTGAAGTTCACCAGGCTCAGGTAATGTTGACACAAAAAACCTGTACTTTTTAAACTAAACGAAATTAGAACGTTTGTAAATGTATGGTGTGTGTAATGTCACTAAAGTCTGTAAAGGTTTGTATGCTGTCACGTATTATTGTTAGTCGTTACCACAATCAACAACTTTCACGCTCACACTAACCCTACTCAATGACATTCAAGGGCACGGCCGCCATTTTGGATTTTAGGTACAAAATTTGTTGAATTTAGTGATAAGTCCGGTTGGCTTCAAATAATATCTTCATACTTATAATTTAATTAAATCAACTCTATTTAATCGTTACTTTACCTTAATCTATGACTTGCGCACTTCTATCGGCATTTTCACATTCGCTTCAAACTCGGACAAAAAATTTACAAGTTCGCATTTGGTTCAAACTCGGACAAAAAAATTTTACAAGTTCGCATTTGGTTCAAAACCCGGACGATCGCCCACGTTCGCACTTGTCAGAGTCTTGCGTAGAGCAAGAATAGTGGCTCGTTTTCTGGCAAGTGTGAAGCAATATCAAACTATCAAATCACACGAAGTGAATATCCGAAAGTATTATTCACACGCTTTATTTACGCGCTGCATTTATTATCGCACAAACATCGCGCAATGCTAATCCATAGCAATCATTACGGCATGAACAATATCACTACAATACATAATAATACATGCAAGCAATAAACATCTCACTTACAAGTCAAACTATTCATGCGTTCGAATCAATCTCCCACTGTCGTACAGGCTAGCTCTCAAGGCAGATTCAAACACTTCTCGCATACCCATGCGACCTGTCCGTTCCAAACACCTAACCCCGTCTGCCAGTTCTGGCGCTCTACACGCTACACGCCAGTCGGCGCTCACGTCAGCTAGTGTGACCCCTGCAAGGTTCACGGGTTGTACTGCTGGCCAGCGGCCATTTACGCTTCGCTCAATTGCTGTGCTTGGCTGCTTATCCGGGCGTCGTCGAAGACGCCGCGTTCTCTCTGCAGTGTTTAACATCACTCAGGGTTGCGTGTTGTTATGTTGTCTGGCGTTGGTACAGACAACGCGTCGCAACCTCGGATGTGAGACCTTGACAGACCTCCGGTAATAAAATTTCCCTTGGTCTCTGGGTAGTGAGATCGGATGCCCGTGTGTATTGTTGAGCACGCAAAAAATCCCTTGGCAGTTAGAAATCGAAAAAGAGTAGCCTAACGGCGCTGCCCGGGCACAATTTTGAGTTTAAAATCTACCCAAAATATTTCACGATCCTCGCCGGAGCTACGGAGTTCGTGCACTGAGCTGAGTTTCTCCAGACTCAGGTTTCTTCTTCTTCTTCGTTCATCCGGAGTTTTTTTCCGGACGTGATTGCGTTGTGCCTGTTTACAGCAGAGCTGCGTTCTTGCGCCGTTAGGCCGGCACATCCGACTTCTGCGGGCATTTGTTGACCGGGTTAACCTTCCCGGGGGTTTCTTAGGACGTTAGACTCTCACTGTTGTGGTGTTATCTCCCATCCCAGCTGGCCCATATAGAACAGCCAAAGGCATCCTGGTCGGCCCTCAAGGGAAGGCAGGGGCAGAGCATGGGCATTCCCCGCCATCCAAGGAGGCTTCCATAATTGCAGAGCCATCACACAGCACTCTGGTACTGGGCTCACCCAAGGAATCGTCACGTCCTGCACATGGCTGCTTAGCCTCACTTCCGTATATTGGGCCTTCCGTTCACCATAGGCTGTTCTTCCAGAAGCCAGAAGAATGCAGTTTGCAGATGACATCCACACAGTGAGCTTTCGATTCGGACTTTCCACGTAATGGATTTGCTATCCAAGCAATATTCCATTTTGTGCCACTAGGACACTTTTTCCACCTTTTATGAAGCCCACACAGTGAGCTTTCGATTCGGACTTTCCACGTAATGGATTTGCTATCCAAGCAATATTCCATTTTGTGCCACTAGGACACTTTTTCCACCTTTTATGAAGCCCACACAGTGAGCTTTCGATTCGGACTTTCCACGTAATGGATTTGCTATCCAAGCAATATTCCATTTCATGCCTCTGGGAGGCTTGTGTAACCGACATGCCTGTGGTATAAAGTGTGGCAGTCTAAATACTTCTTCATGTACATTTAAATGTCAACCTGAATACAGTTAAAGTAAGCTGCAGTCGACTTGAGCTTGTTGATATCTCCATAGAGCTTGTCCTCGAATGAAGCAGGTGTGGGCCAAAATATCTTTCTCTGTTCTGCATATATTGGGCACTCTTGCAGCAAATGTTTAGCTGTCATTTTACCAGTTCCACAATTACATTCATCTGTGTCTCCTATCTTTAGTTTGTTGAACAAGTGGTATTTCAGTCTGTTATGTCCTGTGCGGAGTCTGAAGATTGCTACTTGTTCTCTTCGATCGAGTTTGTAATATGCATCATCCTTCTGGTGGCCTGGATGCTCTGATTCCCATTTGGTTCTATAAGTGCTTTTTATCAACCTCTTTGCCTCATTATAGGTTGTGTCTATGTCAGGCTGTGGTAGTCGTCCGCCCTCTTTTGCCAGTCTGTCAGCCTCTTCATTTCCAGGTATACTGCAATGTGATGGGATCCACTGTATTACAACTTTTTTGGATTTCTGGCATAGACCATGGATTGCTGCTCTTAGGTCAGCTAGTTCTGTGCTGTTTTTGCTCTTCAGTATTGAGACAGCTGACTTTGCATCTGTAAAGATAGCTATTTGCGTCTCTTTATTTTCCTCCATCAAGAGCATTTCTGCTGCAGTTTTCAGAGCCTCTACCTCCGCTTTGAAGTTACTTGAGAACTTTCCAGTTGCCACTGAATGTGTTTTTTTCACTCCATTTTTTAAATTTAGGAGAATTCCTCCTCCTCCATTCTCTATTGAATTTTTGGCTGATCCATCTGTATATGCATGGGTCCAATTGCTGCTTGGGTAATGTTCTTTTATGTAGTATAGGGTTATTTCTCTTCTTTCGGTTTCATGCTGAGTGTTCTTTTTCTCAATACCAGGAATGTTTTCTATCATCTCAGGCAGTTGCTGCTGTCTCCAAGCTGGGAACTTGTCTGCATTGTAAATGGGTTTGACTGTTGATATGTTAAGTATGGGATCTGCCCTAATCTTTCGTTTTGCAGTTTCTACAAAGTTGCTACGCTTCAGTCTTCCCTTTCCAAAACCACTAAACCTTTTATACATAGGGTGGTCTGTCAATCTTCTAAATTTTTCAGCTTGTTGCTGGGTTCTGCTATCTCTTCTATCCTGCATTGGTTGTAAACAAGTGATCTTTTCTAATTCATTAATAGGCGTTGTCTTCAGGCTTCCAGTTATGATTCGCATTCCTTGATTTTGGACTCTACTTATTTTGTTAAAGTTTGACTTAGCTGCTGTTGCCCAAGCTGCAATGCCATATTCCAGTACTGGCCTCACCCGTCCAGTATATAACTTCTTGAGAACTTTCTCATCTGCTCCCCACGTTGTACCAGCAAGCTTTTTCATCATTGCCATTCTTTGCCTTGCTCTTGTTCGATTTTTCTCAACCTGTGTCTTCCATGTCAGGCGACGATCAAAGGTGACTCCTAGATAGTTTGGGTTTTCTTCATGGCGCAATATTTTTCCATTCAATACCAGCTTAGGTTGCTGAGTTTTAGTTGAGAGGGAGAACACTGTGCATGTTGTTTTCTCCTCACTTATCTTCACTAGCCATGATTTTGACCAGTCCTCTAGCGCTAATAGGGCTTGCTGTATTCTGCTGTTAGCTGTACTAATATATTCTTCAGATGTCCATATGGCTAGGTCATCTGCAAAGGATGATGTGTGTACTCTGGCTGGAAAATTTTCCGTGATGTCGTTTATATATGCTAGGAATAATGTTGGTGAAAGAACTCCTCCTTGGGGGACACCTTGCTCCAATAGCATCATTTTGCTGGTTTGTCCTTGTACTGGCAGTTCTGTTCTCAAGGTAGTGGCTGATCCATGTGTACATTTTCCCACAAACATGCATTTTTTGCAGTTTTACTTTCAGTCCTTCCTTCCATACTTTATCAAATGCTTTTTCTAAATCTATCCAGACCGCTAGTGTGTGCTTTTTCTCTTGGAAGGCATCCTCTATTTCCTGAGCTATATAGGTTATTTGATCTTCAGTGGATCTGTACTTTCTGAATCCTGCTTGGTGAGGTGTTAAGAGTTGGTTTTCTTCCAGATGCCATGTTAGCCTGCCATTGATAATGCGTTCCATTAATTTTCCTACACAGCTAAGCAGACTGATAGGTCGATAGCCATTTGGTTCTTCCAGGTCTTTTCCTTTCTTTGGGACTGGTATTAGTATAGCTTCCTTCCATGCCTGTGGGACTATTCCCCTCTTCCAGCTGTAATTTAGGACTGCTAGCAGTTTCTTTTTTGCCTTAGTGCCTAGTCCTATTAGCATTTCATTTGTGATTCCATCCTTTCCTGGTGATGTCTTCTTTTTTAGGGTATTCATTGCCTGTTCCATTTCTTCCATTGTTAGATTTGCCATCATATATTCTGCTGCTGTCTCTGTATATCTATGATGTATCTGATTATCTTTGATTGCTTTCTTCTGTTCGGCTGTAATATCAATGTGGTTTGCACTGGCATAGTGTTCCATTAGTGCATTTGCAGCCTTTTTTCCTGTAAGCAAGGCATTTCCTTGTTTAATTGTTATTTGTTTGTTTCTAGGTCCTTCATTGTTCATGGCTTTCACTAGTTTCCATAGTTTGTTTCCATCCCTGTCAAAATTCAGGTTTTCTGTTTTTTTTCCTCCAACAATCTCTTGTTGTTTGATTTACTGTTCTTTTATATTTTGCTGAGATGGCTTTGAGAGAGATGTTCGCTTCAGTTGTTTGTTCTCTCTCTGCGGTCTTCCTAGCATCTTCAACTTTGTCCTCCAAAATTTGTAGTTCTTCAGTCCAGTATGGTTTGTAATTTTTCCTCGCTCCTCTTGGAATAGACTCAGTGGCCGCCTGTATTATTGCTCTGTTTAGACTTTCCACCATTTGCTTCATGTTTCCATATCGTGTATTTATGTTTTCACAATATTTGTCTGTTAGTATGGCAAATCTGTCCCAATCTGCTCGTTTGTAATTCCAACGGGGCAAAGGCTTTTGCTCCTGTGGAACATACTCCATATTTATTACAAGCTTGATTGGTCTGTGGTCACTACCTGCTAATTGGTCAAGCACATGGCGATCGATTTTGTGGAGGATGTCTCCTGTGCAGAAAGCTAAGTCTGGAGTAGAAGTGGTAATCCATCTTCTGGAGTAGAAGCTCGGTGTGTCATCCGCTTTGTTGAGTAGATGGAGATTTGAGTCTATTTCCCAGTCCTCCACTTCATCTCCTCTTTTGTCAGTATCTGGGTATCCCCATCTTTCTGAACGGCTATTAAAGTCTCCGACAACAATGCAATTTGTGTCAGTTATTTCCATGTTTGAGAGTCTAAGATCCTTATCTGCTGGGCTATACAGATTGTAAATTCTTATTTTCACGTCCTTTATCATTATATCAACACCTATAATTTCCGTTTGGTTGTCAGAGATCACAGATACTTCGCTGCAGGGTATTGTATTTCGTGTAAGTATTACAACTCCTCCTTTGTGTCCTTCGCGGTCGAAACGTGTGGCCTGATATCCCTCGACTGAAAATGTGCGATTGGCGTTGAGGTGTGTCTCTTGAATGCATGCCACATCTATTCTATCTTTATGAAGACGCTGTGTTAGGGAGGCTTTCTTGTTATAGACTCCTTCTGCATTCCATTGTAGTATGTTGAGTGTCCGGGGTGTTTGGTCAATAGCTCTTAACCTACTCCTCTGTGCCTTGACTCCACAACACAGGGGAAGGTGACCACCAGTAGTCATGGGTGGACCCCCTCGAGGCAGGGGGCCCGGCACTATCACCGCCTGATGGGACTTCACGGGATTAGCACCATAACGATTAATTTTCATCTGTGGCATCATGAAATGATAAAGTTACGTTGCACTTCTTTGTCAAGCCTGTGGCTCAGTACATCCGATTTCGACAAGCATTTTTCGGGATGCTTTCCCTAGCCTTTGACTGTCCCCAGTCTACCTACAAGGCAGCAGGTTTGTGCGTCGCTTCGTCTGGTCCCTCTCCCTTGACCTGTCCGACATGGGTGACCCTACCAGTAGCTGTGCTACCGTCGGCATAGCTCTTGGGGTCATTGGAACGCGCAAGCCCCTCTACCTCGTCAAGGTGGACGCACGGCAGAGGGGAGACTCAGGTTTGAGTTAGGAGGAGAACGGAGCCTTATGGGTTACACCCGTGTGTCGTGATGTTGATCCATCGACTAAACTAAACTAAACTAAGGCGGGGTGAAAATACCAGGTCTTTAATTGATGAATGCAATAACCGACTCCGTGGCGATGGCGTTGTGGACGCGATTTTTTAATGCCGCTTACCCGCGTTCCAAACACAGCGGTGACAGATTTGGCAGCACACCGTGTCGCTCTGATTTTAACGTGTTGGTATGGGAGCCGGTCGTTCAGAAAGCAATGGCAAACCACTGAACGTAAAACTTGCCAAGACATCAACAACGGCAGTAAAATGTTGGGGTTGACTGCAACGTCCTGTAAAGGATATGCAACTTTTAAAAAAAAATAACAGGTAGAGACCTGAATACACATAGTAGACATTCATGCCTTTTTCACATGTCCAAAATATTTCAATTTCCTCAGTCTTAGTAACCACGTTTCTTGGATAACAGTGTACTATTGGATAGATCTGTCTGTCCTCTTTCCTACGTAATTGCTTTGGTTTTCCAGTTATATGTAAAGTAGGTAGTTTGCCATTGCTTCCCTTCTTGTCAGTTACTATACTGGTCGGTGAGCGTAGCCATTAATGGCATTATCTCCATAAAGAGATCTGTCTACCGGCAAGAACTTGAGACCACAATAAACAATTACCTATCGACTGCTCTCAAGATCCAATCCACATGTAGCTCACACAGAACACATGACATTAAGAACATTGGGCATGAACATGCACGAGGCAGGAGAACTGGAAAAGGATCGAGAGTGTTTCCGGCGTGGCGTGATGAAATCGACGTTCTGCAAAAGACATTCTACATGAACCATGACCAAAAGAAGGTAAGATGGACCTTACGGAACGAGCACTGTTTGAGTTGAGTTTAGTCAAGAACTAACATCACAGCACTCGGGACATTCCTATACTCTTTCTGCCCTCGTCTTCAACAACCTGCGAAGAGTCCCAGTACTAATGGTACTATTTACAATCTTATTAAATGTCCGATAACTCCTTGTCGCACCATTCTGTCCAGGCAATGCTGGTGATCTGTTCTTCCACACAATCCTATAGACCCTGACTACATCTGCCTTATCGTGCACCAATACCCCACCCAGAAGTGAAGATCCAGCCAATATGTCCGCCTGCCCATTTCCCAAAACATCAGCATGCCCCTGGGGAAGAAGATCCAACGGACGCTCACTATCTCTGATTTTTTGTTTGTTTAAAATGGAAGCACGCCTCTCTTAACGAAGAATTCCGTCTTTACGCTAATCGCCATGTTCTATGAGTCCATTACACTTACGACTACAGACTACAGATGTTGTGGTATCTCTGCCGTTTTCTCCCTCCTTTGCCTGTATTCTTCTCTTCACTGATCACTAAAGGTGTCATCGAGCACGGAGCATGCAATCCGTAGCTCCAGTTATGATTATAATGTATTTCGATATAAGTACTTATTTTACAGCAGGAATTAATCAGTCACACTTGTAGAGCCTGCCTGCCAGGGAAGAGGCTCGGAACTTCCAGAAGACGCCCATACGCCTGGGGTTTCCTTCATACCCCAGAGGCCCTACGCTAACGACCGTTCAGCCTGTGGTCATCCAGTTCCTCGGCATGTAGGTCCACTTTAGGATGATGATGATGTAGCAAATGTAGCGATGTTCTTCAGAAATTAAGCGTGAATTTTAATCATTCGTAGAGCTGTTTTCCACGTTAAACCATATTTTGCCTCCAGTATATGCGCTCTAAATGTGTGCTCTAAATGAAATAAATCTCATCTCATCTTGTCCTTTCTGTAACTTGCAGTGTCGGGATGAAGCAAAAACAGCGGGAGAGTGTCCGTATAATCGTATATGGTCTTCGTGTATCGAGATTCCCATGGACTCTTTTGCTATTTTTACTATGGCTTTTTCCTATGTCCATCGTTTACGTAGCCGGCCTCTTCTTCTGTTTCCATTTGTTCTGCACATCATTGCTTGTTGTGGTATACTGTTAGTTGGTAATTTAGTTACATGGCCAAACCATTTGTCTTCTGATAAAATCTAGCGCTGCTATAACTCCCACTTTAGTCCTGATTTTCTCTCTTCTGGAAACATTGATTATCCTTCTTAGTAATCTCATTTCTGTTGTGATTTTTCTTTTCTCTTTTTCTATCATTGTCCAGGTTTGGCATTGAAATAAATTTAAACACAAAAATTATCACTTTTAGTCTTGCCAAAATATGAATAAAATTTGGTGGAACTGCGGTAAAGCTGTGAAAATGTAAACAATATAAAATAACGTAAAGCTGCATTACTTTGTGTTATTTTATATTGTTTACATTAGTCTTGCCAGCAAAGTAGTGAGCAAGATTCCAGGGGATAGAATTAACAGGAACACCGTCAGCACCAGTAACACGCTACAGAAAAGAAACGTCTGCTCGTTGACATTTGAGGTAACTGTTTCTTTTATTTCACAATTGCTCACGGGCCTATTGTCAAGACAGGTCCCGTTTGTTTGATGTTTGGCTAGACAATTGACTTCCAACATATTTTAACGGTTACTGTACTGCACAAAGAGTAACTTTACCATCTTCCCGCCGGTTGCATCACTCAGCATCAGCTGGGTAATCTCTTTTACTTTTTGCTGATTTCTTTCTTCCAGTTTACTCATTGAAACAACCAGAACTAACGTTTCATCACAGAAATACACGATATCAGTAGTTATCCTCTATTATTATATTAACGAGAAAACATAAACAGTAATTTTGTTGTCGTTTGGTTAGTGTTGTATGGGACACTGGCACAACAATGAATGAGGCCACAAGTTCTTTATTATTTATTATAGTTATATAGTCTGCTCTACCGTAACTTTAGTAAGACATAATTACTTTTAGTTAAAGTAGAGGTAGCGGCAGATAACAGAGTCCTTTAAAGGTGACCATATTTTCCCCCAGTGATGTAATGATTAAGAAGGAGACAAAAAAAGGTCATGATTAAAAAAAAAACATCTTTACATCAGATGGCAAACTAGATAGAGAGATGGAGACAAGAATTAAACAAGCCAACAATGTTACATATCAAATTACAGTGAATTACACCAATTCTGAAACATCCAGCTATCCCCATGGAAATTAAGAATAACATTATAAAATGCAATTTTTATACCAACATTGTGCTATCCATGCCAAACATGGGCACTATCTAAAGAACAAGAAAGAAAGCTCACTACTTGTGAAATGAGATGCCCGAGAAAAGCAGCGAACAAATCAAGAAAGTACCATATTAGAAATGAGGAGATCTATAAAGCAGTTGGAGCAGCACCATTTGTTAAATTAATTGATAGACAAAGACTTAACTTTAACTGGTTTGACCATCTAGTCAGAATGAACCAATGTCTCCAGCGGCAAGATCATACAGCATCAAAATGGAAACATCAAGAGGCAGAAGAAGACCACAAAAAAGATAAATAGTACATCTCTAAAACAAGTTAAAGAATTTAAATATCCAGTAAGTACGATAGCAGAATAGACAGAGGAATCAAAGTCACATGTCAGAAAGCAAGTACGTTTATATATAAACTATCACCCATATTGAAACATCCAAATATATCTATGTCCGCAGAACGACAGATAATAAACAGCATATTCACACCAACCCTATGCTACTAATGTCAGCTTGACTTGGACATTATCCAAAACATACTTATGCAAAATCACACCTGCAAGAGATGCTTCAAGAGAGCTGTGTACTTAACTATCTGAGACCGAATAAGAAAAAAATGTTATTAAACAGACTGTGAGATCAATACCTTGTGCTACATATATTGAAAGGCAGAAGATCAAATGGTTCGGCCATCTCGTTAGAATGCAACACTGTCAGCTACCAGCACTGGCACTACACCAAGATCTGATATGATAGCAAGAGGACACTCAAAAAGAAAATGGATTGCTAACATCAGAGACAAAGACATTGTACAATCACACGGAATAACACTATCTAGTGCCACCAGTCATGTGCTGGAACGTCAACTATTCCTCCCTTCGACACTTTACAGCAGTAGTGGAAGATGGTGGTGATGATAGGATGAAGCTTCATGGATATCTGAGGATAAGCTTGGACAGAGCTTCATGGATATTTGAGGATAAGCTTGTACGAAGCTACATGGGATATCCTAGGATAAGCTTGTATGAAGCTACATGGGATATCTGAGGATAAGCTTGGATGGAGCTACATGGGAAATCTGAGGATAAGCTTGGATGGAGCGACATGGGATATCTGAGGGTAAAATTGGATGGAGCTACATGGGAAATCTGAGGATAAGCTTGGATGGAGCTACATGGGATATCTGAGAATAAGCTTGGATGGAGCTACATGGGATATCTGAGGATAAGCTTGGACAAAGCTACATGGGATATCTGAGGATAAGCTTGGACAGAGCTACATGGGATATCTGAGGATAAGCATGGACAGAGTTACATGGGATATCTGAGGATAAGCTTGGACAGAGCTACATGGGATATCTGAGGATAAGCTTGGACAGAGTTACATGGGATATCTGAGGATATAAGCATGGGTGGAGCTACATGGGATATCTGAGGATAAGCATGGACAGAGTTACATGGGATATCTAAGGATAAGCTTGGACAGAGCTACATGGGATATCTGAGGATAAGCTTGGACAGAGCTACATGGGATATCTGAGGATAAGCTTGTTGGAGCTACATGGGATATCTGAGGATAAGATAGGACAGAGCTACATGGGATATTTGAGGATAAGCTTGTTGGAGCTACATGGGATATCTGAGGATAAGCTTGGATGGAGCTACATGGGATATCTGAGGATAAGCATGGACAGAGCTACATGGGATATCTGAGGATAAACTTGGAATGTGTTAGTTGAGGATCTATACCCTTGTAGGGGATAAAGGACAAAGGATTGTCATCATCATCATCATGTGCAATGCTAGCTGGCATAGATGTTCATGACTCCACAGATCTCGGTCTTTGGTTTTCTTGATTAACTCTGCTGATGATATTCCTCCATGCCACCGTCTCAATCCATCCAGCATAATTTCTTTTGGTCTATTTTTGCCTCTCTTCCCCTCAATCTGTCCAGTTGTCATGATGTTCTCCACTGCCTCTCTTCTCACCACATGACCAAAACTGCTGTTTGCCTCTTTCTTATTGTTGTATATAATGTTCTGGTTTTATTAACCTCTTTCAGACAGTTGTTAGTTACTTTGGGAGAAAGAAGGTATTGTAGTAAATCTGTCAAAATTTGTGTTCTAAATGAGACCATTATGGTTGCATAGGTCTTAAAAAATGTAAGTCAACGGTATGTGTTTTAAGACTATATGTCCACACTCTACGCACAGATAAAGCTTAAGATAGAAGTAGTTCCCGAGCAGATAACACCCATTGTGATGTGAAGTGTTAGTTCTTCACATCGTATTGGTCACCACATAGATGAAGTAGCCAATTTTCTTCCTGGTCGCCTGTCCTCCCCAGTTTACAGAAAATTAAGAAAAGTGTTTGGTACCAATTTTATTAAATTGGGTCGACCCCTGGAGCTGTACTGGTGGGAAGAAAATAATCCTAAATCTGCTGGGGATTAAACCGATACCAGTCTCCTGCTAGCAAGTGCACTAACACTGTGCCACTGAGATATAAATGTATAAACTAGTTCATACTGCAATCGGCATCTGTTGCTAGGGGATAGTTAATGCGGGTTCACAACTCCGACTTAGGGGATTCACAACTCTGACTTAGGGGTTCACAACTCCAAATTAGGGGTTCACAACTCCGACTTAGAGGTTCACAGTCAGCCACAGGCAATTTGGAAATGATCTGTCGTCTCTTTGCTTTTCCCTTGAACATCTGTGGGTGGGCACAGCTCACTCTACCAGCATACACATATCTCGTCAGAGGATCTGATATCCCAACACAGAACTTCTGATATCCCTTCACAGAACTTGTGATATACCATCACAGAACTTGTAATATTCGGTCAGAAAACGTGATATCCCATCACAGAACTTGTGATATCCGGTCACAGAACTTGTGATATCTCATTGCAGAACTTGTGATATCCCATTACAAAACTAGTGATATCCCATCAGAGAACTTGTGATATTCTGTCAGAGTACTTGTTATAACAACTAAGATTCACCTTGTTTACCACAGCAAACAAGTTTAGCGCTTAACCCCCAGTAACTTCCAGATATCACCCCTCTCCTCTTCTACACTGGGTTTCCAAGTCTCCGCAGTGTATAGTTTATGATTCTACATAGCTGTTTTAATGTGTCAGCTAAATATTTGCCTTATGTATTTTATATAAATATTTGTCTTAATTGTGACAGAATGAATGCAGACGAGGTTCGCAAGAGTTTCATTGACTTTTTCAAGGAGAAGCAGCATGAGTACGTGCACTCATCATCAACCATCCCGCTTGATGACCCTACGTTGCTGTTTACCAATGCTGGCATGAACCAGGTAAAGACCTGATGAGAAACATGACTGCTGTCTACATTCAAGTTCTCTGAACTCTTTAAATTTGATAATCTTCTCTACTAATAGATTTTGTTTTATTTCTTGTCATATTCTTGCATTATGGGAAGCTGAAGAAATACCAGCAAACTGGAGAGAAGGATATCTGGTTAACTGGCTAATAAAAAAGGGGGGGGGGATCTGCAGGAGTGGGACAATTATAGAGGAATAATGTTATTGATAGTTCTTGGGAACATGTTATTATATATATTATATATATTTTAAAATTATTATTGTTATTGTAAAGACAATTTTCATGAGATTAAGAGGTGAAAACATACAAACTAAGGGAAGACCAGGCAGATTTCCAAGTAAACAAATCCTACCCTGACCAGATGGATACATTCCACATAATAATAGACAAAACATTGAACTGAACACTTCATTGGAAAATGTTATTATATATATTATATATATTTTAAAATTATTATTGTTATTGTAAAGACAATTTTCATGAGATTAAGAGGTGAAAACATACAAACTAAGGGAAGATCAGGCAGATTTCCAAGTAAACAAATCCTACCCTGACCAGATGGATACATTCCACATAATAATAGACAAAACATTGAACTGAACACTTCATTGGAAAATGTTATTATATATATTATATATATTTTAAAATTATTATTGTTATTGTAAAGACAATTTTCATGAGATTAAGAGGTGAAAACATACAAACTAAGGGAAGATCAGGCAGATTTCCAAGTAAACAAATCCTACCCTGACCAGATGGATACATTCCACATAATAATAGACAAAACATTGAACTGAACACTTCATTGGAAAATGTTATTATATATATTATATATATTTTAAAATTATTGTTATTGTAAAGACAATTTTCATGAGATTAAGAGGTGAAAACATACAAACTAAGGGAAGATCAGGCAGATTTCCAAGTAAACAAATCCTACCCTGACCAGATGGATACATTCCACATAATAATAGACAAAACATTGAACTGAACACTTCATTGGAAAATGTTATTATATATATTATATATATTTTAAAATTATTATTGTTATTGTAAAGACAATTTTCATGAGATTAAGAGGTGAAAACATGCAAACTAAGGGAAGATCAGGCAGATTTCCAAGTAAACAAATCCTACCCTGACCAGATGGATACATTCCACATAATAATAGACAAAACATTGAACTGGACACTTCATTGTTGACCTTCTGTATCATTGGAGCTGAATCAGTACAGCAACTTTCACTCTGTATTAGATTTGAGGACTATTTTGTTTTGGGTGCTCGCTCACTTTGAACTCAAGCGAAGTCCATACACACTATTTTATAGTAGTGATGGACTGAATTTTGTGTGTGGATTAGCTTTCCCTATTAACAGTGTCTCTCGCCATCAGGCAAACCCACTCCGACTTCAGAGGTACTTGTAATTTACATCCCCAAGTCAAGGACGACAGGTCAACATTTTAGTCCAGCTGTCCAGTGTTGGGGTTGAACCGCTTACCTCGGCATCAGCACAACGGATGTTTAAGAACACATGTTCTTACCCATGTGGTATGCTAACCTGCATTTGTAGACTATAAAAAGATCTTTGATAGCATTAATAGGGAATCCTGTGGAAATGAATCAGGCGCAGTGGAATTTCATACAAAACATTAACTTAAGTACAACATATAAAGATATAGAGTTATTTTTGCAGGAAAACTAGCAGATAAATTTGAAATAAGAAGTGGAGTGTGACAGATGCCTTTTGTCACTTTTATTATTCTGTTTGTGCTTGTGGAAATTCCAGTTCCCAAATGCTTTTCTATGACCTGTTGACGTCACAACATAATTAATAAACATGCTTCTGAATTTCCTCTGCATCTAATTAGTAGCAGCATACATGTATTTATTAAATTTTCTTCATTTTGGGAAATCCTTTTACAGTGGAGTATCCTTTTGCGTTACTAAGTAATCTTTCCTTTGGCTAACCTTTTGCACATTGTTCTTCAGCGCTACATTTCTATAACGACAATATTTGCTTTTTGCGATCTCTTAGGCTATCTATGCGTCTCCTCCCGATCATCTTTAGTACACAAGATGATGCTGTCAATAATTATGCATATCTCTAGATCCTTTGTTGATCCTTTTCCACCGTCTGTCTACTTTTCCATCGTCTATATACTTTTCCACTGCCTGTCTACTTTTCCACTGTTTATCTACTTTTCCATCATCTATCTACTTTTCCACCGTCTGTCTACTTTTCCATGCTCTGTCTGCTTTTCCATCATCTATCTACTTTTCAATCATCTATCTGCTTTTCCATCATCTGTCTGCTTTCCCATCGTCTATCTGCTTTTCCATGGTCTATCTACTTTTCCACCGTCTGTCTGCTTTTCCATCGTCTGTCTGCTTTTCCATCGCCTATCTGCTTTTCCATTGTCTATTTACTTTTCCACCGTCTGTCTGCTTTTCCTTTGTCTGCCAATGGGTTTTTATATTTGTTTGCTAAATTATGTACAGAGTTGGTATTTTTACATCAGAAAGCTTTTGGGCACCATTGACCCCAATATTGACATGCCCAAATATGCCAAATTGTTTGTGTCCACAGTTCAAGCCCATATTTTTGGGCACCATTGACCCCAACAGTGACATGCCCAAATATGCCAAATTGTATGTTTGTGTCCACAGTTCAAGCCCATATTTTTGGGCACCGTTGACCCCAACAGTGACATGGCCAAGTATGTTCGTGTGGCCAACACTCAGAAGTGTGTCCGTGCAGGTGGCAAACACAATGACCTCGATGACGTAGGAAAGGACGTCTACCACCACACTTTTTTTGAGATGTTAGGCAACTGGTCTTTTGGAGACTATTATAAGGTAGGTGTTGTATTGGATGTGTGAACTTGGCAGTTATTATAGGGTATGTGTTTTGTTGGATGTGTGAAATTGGCAGTTATTATAAGGTACTAGCTGACCCGGCCCGGCTTCGCCCAGACCTTGTGGGGAGCATCTCATTTAATTCATATAAGTAGTCATATAAGTTCCCGTTACCGACTATCTGTCTGTCTGTCTGTCTGTCTGTTTGTCTGTCTGTCTGTCTGATCCGGCCCGGCATCGCCCAGCTCCTGGTGTGGAGCATCTCATTTAATTCATATAAGTAGTCATATAAGCTCCCGTTCCCGTTCCCGACTATCTATCTGTCTGTCTATCTGTCTGTCTGTCTGTCTGTCTGTCTGTCTGTCTGCCTGTCTGTCTGTCTGTCTGATCCGGCCCGGCTTCGCCCAGCCCCTGATGGGGAGCATCTAATTTAATTCATATAAGTAGTCATATAAGTTCCCGTTCCCGACTGTCTGTCTAATCATTTATTGGTTGCAGTTAGAACAACCTTAGATAAACGAAGACCAACTTACAAAAAGCATTAGAAAGAGCACTTGAAAGATCTTTACACCTTCTCCTACAATTAACTTGGGTAAATGGAGCGGCGGCAGCGGCAGCAGCAGCAGCAGAAGAAAAAAAAGGAGGAGTAGGAGCTGGGAGGAGGAAGAGGGAGGTGGAAGAGGGAGGAGTAGGAAGGAGGAAGAGATGTGCGGAGAGAGGAGGAGGAGGGGAGAGGAGGGAGGAGGAAGGAGGAGTAGTAGTAGGGAGGAATAGGAGGGAGGAGGAGAGATTAGGAGGAGGAGGAGGGAGGAGGAAGAAGGAGGATGAGGGAGGAGGAGGAGGCAGGAAGAGGGAGGAGGAGGAGGGAGTAGGAGGAGAAGGAGGGAGGAGAAGAACGCAGGAGGAGGAGTGAGATGGAGGGAGGAGGAGGGAGGAGGAGGGAGAGGGAGTAGGAGGAGGGAGGAGAAGGAGAGGGAGGAGAAGGAAGAGGGAGGAGGAGGAGGGAGGAGGTAGAGGGAGGAGGAGGAGAGAGGAGGAGAGAGGATGAGGAGGGAGGAGGAGAAGGGAGGAGGAGGGATGAGGAGGAGGAGGTGGAGGAGGAGGGAAGAGGAGGAGGGAGGAAGAAGGAGGAGAGGGAGGAGGAGGGAGTAGGAGGAGAGAGGAGGAGAAGGGAGGAGGAAGGAAGCGGAGTGATTAGGAGGAGGGAGGAGGGCGAGGAGGAAGGACGAGGAAGAGGTAGGAGGAGGGAGGAGGAGGTGAAAGAGGGAAGAGGAGGAGGGAGAGGGAGGAGGGGGAGTTAGAACAACCTTAGATAAACGAAGACCAACTTACAAAAAGCATTAGAAAGAGCACTTGAAAGATCTTTACATCTTCCCCAACAATTAGCTTGGGTAAATGGAGCAGCGGCAGCAGCAGCAGAAGAAGAAGAAGAAGAAGAAAAAGGAGGAGTAGGAGCTCGGAGGAGGAAGAGGGAGGTGGAGGAGGGAGGAAGAGATAGGCGGAGAGAGGAGGAGGAGGGAAGAGGAGGGAGGAGGAAGAGGGAGGAGGAGGAGGAGGCAGGAGGAGGTGGGAGGAGGGGGAGGAGAAAGGGGGAGGAGGGAGGAGGAAGAATGAGGAGGAAGGGGGAGGAGGGAGGAGAAGAACGCAGGAGGAGGAGGGAGGAGGAGAGGGAGGAGGAGGGAGATGGAGGAGGAGGAGGGAGATGGAGGAGGAGGAGGGAAGAGGAGGAGAGAGGAGGAGGAGGGAGAAGGAGGGAGGATGAGGGAGGATGAGGAGGAGGAGGAGGAGAAGGGATGAGGAGGAGGAGATGGAGGAAGAGGGAGGAGGAGGGGGAGGAGGAGGGGGGAGAAGGAGGGAGGAAGAGGGAGGAGTAGGAGGAAGGAGGAGGGGGAGGACGTAGGAGGGAGGAGGAGGAGGGAGTAGGAGAAGGGAGGAGGAAGGAAGGGGAGTGATTAGGAGGAGGGAGGAGGGCGAGAAGGCAGGAGGAGGAAGAGGGAGGAGGAGGAGGAGGAAGGAGGAGGAAGAGGGAGGAGAAAGAGGGAAGAGGAGGATGGTGGAAGGAGAGGGAGGAGGGGAAGAGGAAGAGGGTAGGAGGTGGAGGAGGGGAGAGGAGGAGGAGGAGGAATATAACGCATATGCCTGTAGATTTAATAATGGCTGAAGTTGTTCCATGTCTTCTTAGAGTTGGCGACAGTGTAAAGAAATATAAAATCTTCAAACTTGATAGAGATAAGGTAACTATTATTTATTTATTCTTTAAGCAAAAAAGATGAGTTACAATGTTATGCATTATGCATTATTTTTATGAAAACTTTGAAAATGCCTTAAAGATTGTATCATTATTTATTATAACTCATATGCCTGTACATAACTATGGACAAAGAGTTTATAAATCTTTGAAAACGATGCCACAATATGACTATAAGGTATACAGAAAAGTTATTCCCCTTGAAATAACTTTTACATTTACAGAGTTAGGTCCCCTGAGATATATGAAATTATAATGAAAAATGGAAAATTAAATAATATTGGGTAAGCAGCCGATTTCACACTAAAAAAATATGACAGTGGGCTGCGCTGGAATGAAAGGAAGACGTGTAGAAAATTTCATCTCAATCGGATGGGCCGTTCGCGAGCGCATAAAGGAGATATGGACAGACAGACAGACAGACAGACGGAGATCGCCTTTTATATATAAGATGTTATGTTGGATGTGAGAACTTGGCAGTTATTATAGGGTATGTGTTATGTTGGATGTGTGAATTGGCAGTTATTATAAGGTATGTGTTTTTATTGGATGTATGAAATTGGCAGTTATTATAAGGTATGTGTTATGTTGGATGTGCAAACATGGCAGTTATTATAAGGTATGTGTTATGTTGGATGTGCAAACATGGCAGTTATTATAAGGTATGTGTTATGTTGGATGTGTGAGCTTGGCAGTTATTATAAGGTATGTGTTATGTTGGATGTGTGAACTTGGCAGTTATTATAAGGTATGTGTTATGTTGGATGTGTGAACTTGGCAGTTATTATAATATATGTGTCCTGTTGGATGTGTAAACTTTGCAGTTATTATAATATATGTTCTGTTGGATGTGTGAACTTGGCAGTTATTATAATATATGTGTCCTGTTGGATGTGTGAACTTGGAAGTTATTATAAGGTATGTGTCCTGTTGGATGTGTGAACTTGGAAGTTATTATAAGGTATGTATTATGTTGGATGTGTGAACATGGCAGTTATTATAAGGTATGTGTTATGTTGGATGTGTGAACTTGGCAGTTATTATAAGGTATGTGTTATGTTGGATGTGTGAACTTGGCAGTTATTATAAGGTATGTGTTATGTTGGATGTGTGAACTTGGCAGTTATTATAAGGTATGTGTTCTATCGGATGTGTGAACACCTGGTACAGTCCAGACACCTGGTACAGCCCAGACACCGGTACACTCCAGCCACCCAGTACACTTCAGACACCCAGTACACTCCAGACACCCGGTACACTCCAGACACCCGGTGCACTCCAGACACCCAGTACGGTTCAGACACCTGAAGAAGTAGAAGACTAAAAATAAAATTAAATATTACTGTACATTTTCAGGCACTTTTCATGTGTGTACAGGTTAAAGGTTACAGTTGAGAAAATTGACCCCCTTGTACAGGGTTTTACCCCATCTGACTCAGTCTTTCACTGCAGAATGGCAAGCTGCCTGAGAAAACCTCCACACAGAGCAGGAGCTCCATAACTCTAGTCAAAAACTATTGCACTTGTGGTTTGAACAACGCAGCCCAGAAATGAACGCATGATCCTCAGTGTGCGTAGCTGTTGTCTTGCCCACTTCCCTGCGGAAACACCCACATGTACCAACCAATAATCTATCACAACTTGTTCATAGAGAATAATGTAAATATGTATATTCGTGCTTTGATTTGATACATTCATAATAATGTATATGTGATTTCAAAGTAACATTCATTTACAGAAAGAGGTGTGCACATGGGCGTATGAATACTTGGTGGACAGGATGAAACTTGACAAGTCTCGTTTATATGTGACCTACTTTGGTGGGAATGAAGCTTCTGGACTGGAACCTGACAATGAAGCCAGAGACATCTGGATCCGTTTAGGGTAATCTGTTTGGACTGTTTAGTGTTCATTTGATAATTATTGTTTAATGTCCGGCTTCTGTTTATTAGGTGCTGTCTGTGAGTACAGTTATTAAGTATAGATGGTTACCCATGTTCCAAAGCGTATGTTGATAGTTACTCATGTTCCAAAGTGTATGTAGATAGTTATACATATTCCAAAGTGTATGTTGATAGTTACCCATGTACAAAATGTATGTTACAGCGTTGCCGTTTACAAAACTAACGAAGTTAAAACTGTTAATGAACTGGAACAGATAGAATATCACAAGTGACAGTACCAAGAGCATGCATGTTTCCTGTGGCAACATATGGGTGTCAGACTTGAATGTGCAACAAACCAGCTGAAAAACACATCTGACTTTGAATATAGATGTTACAGAAGGGGGCTGAGTGGTCTCAAGGTATGGTGTCCGCCTAGAGGTCCCAGGTTCAAGCCCCGGTGAGGGCCGGGATTTTTTCACATGGACTTCTAGTAAAACAATTTCCCCTGGTCTCTGGGTAGTGAGATCAGACACCTGTGTGTATTGTTGAACACGTAAAAAATCCCTTGGCAGTTGGAAATCGAAAAAGAGTAGCCTAACGGCGCTGCCTGGGCAAAATTTTGAGTTAAAAATCTACCCAAAATATTTCAGGATCCTCGTCGGTGCTATGGAGTTTGTGCACTAAGCTGAGATTCTCCGGACTCAGGCTTGAGTTAGGAGTAGAACGGAGCACTTATGGGCTACACCTGTATGCCGTGATGTTGATCGTCAACTAAACATAGATGTTACAGAAGTGTATTGACAATTCATTGGATAGAAAGGGGAAGAAACAGATCTAGCCAACAAGAATTCACTATTGAAGAAGACTTGTTATTAAGGCAAACACAAAAATTAGAAAAATAACGTATTTGGAAATAACATTCAGAACATGTTTTAAAAAAAAAGACATGAAAGTCAAGGAAAGTCAATAATGGAGGGAAGTGTACCATAAAGGCGGAGAAGAGAAAGGCTCATTTCTAAAAAGATTTATGAATGGGGGAATCGTTCTGCACAGGACAAACCGCAGGATAAAGATTGCTGTATACAGACACAATGCAACCAATATTTAGGTTGAAAGAAGGATATGTTCTGCTGTTCTTCTACTGTCTAACTGATTCTGTTATACATATGTAAATAGGCTAGTAGTTACATTGAAATTGTTATATGGCATTGGATTTGCCGTATGGAGGTACCGTTTTTTTTTAAATTGCTGAGTGACACTTAGAAATTAGAATAGCAAAGTATGTCCCTAAATGGGTTAGGAAGTTAACAGTGGCAAATTCCGGCAAGTTATCTATGCCTAGCGATAACCGGAAGGAGTCAACGTTTTCAATAATGTGTCATTTAATTTAATCTGGACATGTTGCAGACAAAGAGAATTTTAGTGTGCTTTTCACTACAAACAACTAAAAGTGACTAAGATATGCTAAGACGTCTGATATTCACTTGAATAGACCATAATTATGTAAGCAAAAAGACGTAGTAGTCTCTTTAAAACTGTCATGTTGGCATTAAGACATATGTCAATGTGTTTTGTTGTGTTCAATTGAAAGGATTCATTACTCTACTTCATTATATGTTGAACTTGTTTCCTGTAGTGCGCACCATATGAAATGCAGCAAAATATGCTAGGCAATAAATCGTCAGTTGTTTGTGTCGTCACGATTTATTGATTGAAGCTAAACACGTGTTTATCCAACAGAGTTGATGCTGACAAGGTTTTGCCATTTGGAATGAAGGATAATTTCTGGGAGATGGGTGAGACAGGGCCTTGTGGCCCATGTTCAGAGATCCACTTTGATCGAATCGGTGGACGCAATGCCAAGGAACTGGTCAACCAGGACGATCCTAATGTTGTTGAGATCTGGAACCTGGTCTTCATTCAGTACAACAGGTAGTCAGTAGTATATTATCATATATACATAACATTCTTAATTGTTACCTGTTTTGGTACTCACTCGCTTTGAACTCAAGTGTAGTCCGTACATGAGCTACTGCTTCTAGTGCACTGAACTTATTTTTCGGTATGGATTAGCTTTTCTTAATACTTGTGCCCCTTGCCATCAGAGGAACCCACTCCGACTTCAGAGGCACTTGTAATTTACGTCCCCAAGTCAAGGATGAGAAGTCACTATTGTAGTCCTACTGGCCGGTGTAAGGGTTGAACCCGTTACCTCGGCATCAGCACAATGGATGTTTAAGAATGAGCGCACTTATCCATTCAGCCATGCTGATGATCTCCATTGTTACCTGTGATTCACAATCCTCGGGCTGATGCACTGAATGCCCACAGAGAGGTATGGATATTGCATGAATCAAGCCATGACTGAATCTGCTGACTTGGCCAGACTAAGAGCATCAAGTCACAAGGGGTGAAACTATTCAAAAGTGCTAGGCAGGAAAAGAGGGGGGGGGGAGTGGAGGCGGCGGCAATGAAGAACAGTAAACCAACACAGAACTGGTGTTGTCAATCGCTACATGCTGAGGGCGATATGGAGTATAGAGGTTTCAAGCATTTATGAACTGAATGGCTTGATGTACAGTGATGAAGATCTGTCAACTAACAAACTCGCACTGAGAGTGAGCCCTGACATGCCTAGAACTGGCAACCGAATGCAACAGTTCAGCCACCCTCTACCACATAGAGAGGCATAGCTGTCATACAAGAGAGGCATAGCTGTCATACAGAGAGGCATAGCTATCATACAAGAGAGGTATAGCTGTCATACAGAGAGGCATAGCTATCATACAAGAGAGGTATAGCTGTCATACAGAGAGGCATAGCTATCATACAAGAGAGGTATAGCTGTCATACAGAGAGGCATAGCTGTCATACAAGAGAGGTTTAGCTGTCATACAGAGAGGCATAGCTATCATACAAGAGAGGTATAGCTGTCATACAGAGAGGCACAGCTATCATTTAAGAGTCATAGCTGCAAAAAGAGAGGCACCAGAGAAACCATAATGTTTCAGGATGTTGATTGCAAAATATATAGAAGTTTAGAAAAATATATATGTCTGTTTTATATATAAGAAAGTCTTTTGCAGAGAACACCATGAACGATTAATTACATGCCTTCAAGTTATATGAGGAGGCGGAAAGGACGTCAGACTTATTAGTAACCTATACTGAGAACAAGTGGCAACATTACATACGAAAATAATTACTCATCGCCTGTAGAGATAAAAAGAGGAGTGAGCATGGGGCTTGTTGTCCCCAAACCTCTTTAACTTAAACACAGAAAAATATTTTTTTAAAGTCAAACTGCCTGAATTTAATAGCAATGATTGATTGATTGATTAATTGATTGATTTAGGAATCGACATCACAGCATTCGGGGCATTCCCATAAGTGCTCCGTCCCCATCCTCAGCAGCCAGCGAAGAGTTCCAACACTAATAGTACCAGTAGCAATCTGATTATAAGTCCGTCTCGCCTTTCCTTTGAGTGTTGAGTGTCGGCCAGATCCCTTCGTCACTCCTCGTTGTCTCATTCTTGCCAGACCATGAAAGGCAATGAAAGAATTGTAAACAATATTAGGTGTGCTGATGATACAGTTTTACTAGCAGAAAGCGAGCAAGAGTTACAAAACCTAGTGGAACAAGTAAACAGGCAGGGTGCATAATGTCATCATCAAGTGCCATGCCGACTGGCATGGGTGTTCATGACTCCACAGATCTCGGGCTTTGGTTTTCTGGATCAACTCTGCCGTTGATATTCTTCCATGCCACTGTCGCAATCCATCCAGCATCATGTCTTGTGGTCTGCCTCTGCCTCTCTTCCCCTCGATCTTTCCAGTTGTCACGATGTTCTCCAACGCCTCTCTTCTCATCACATGACCAATGAAAGCTGTTTGTCTCTTTCTTATTGTGCAGAATGTAGTATCCAGAAATGTAGTGTCCACTCACATGTAACATTGTCTTTGCACAAAATTATCTTTACCAATTTGTATTCTAGTAAAAGTGAAGGAGAGGACACTTTTTATACATCTTAGAAACATTAGGCACGTGGTGCTAAACCCATATTTGTATCGACCAATCAGCTCTCAGTGTGTGATGTGGTTGGTTTCACCGACCACCTTTGCTTCCCAAGACACTTCCTGGTGTCTTCTTCTGCGTTCATCCGGAGTTTTTTTTCCGGACGTGATTGCGTTGTGCCTGTTTACAGCAGAGCTGCGTTCTTGCGCCATTGGGCTGACACATCCGTCTTCTGCGGGCATTTGTTGACCGGGTTAACCTTCCCGGGGGTTTCTTAGGATGTTTGACTCTCACTGTTGTGGTGTTATCCCCCATCCCAGCCGGCCCATTTAGAACAGCCGAAGACATCCCAGTCAGCCCTCAAGGGAAGGCAGGGGCAGACCATGGGCATTCCCCGCCATCCAAGGGGGCTTCCATAATTGCAGAGCCGACACATAGCGCTCTGGTACTGGGCTCACCCAAGGAATCGTCACATCCTGCACATAGCTATTTCCTGGTGTCTATTTTAAGCCAGTCAATTTGTAAAGTCTGCTTCTGTGTGGACTCAAACCCACGAGCACCATGCCTGCAGGTGAGCATCAAGCCATTATGCTGCCGCGGCTCCCTTGATATATTTTAGATTTCTTCTTCTGCGTTCGTCCGGAATGTTGTTTTAGATGTAACTAGCTGACTGGCGGGGATCTATCTATCTGTCTGTCTGTCTGACCCGGCCCGGCTTCGCCCGGCTCCTGGTGGGGAGCATCTAATTTAATTCATATAAGTAGTCATATAAGCTCCCGTTCCCGACTATCTGTCTGTCTGTCTGACCCGGCCCGGCTTCACCCAGTCCCTGGTGGGGAGCATCTCATTTAATTCATATAAGTAGTCATATAAGCTCCCGTTCCCGTTCCTGACTATCTATCTATCTGTCTGTCTGTCTGTCTATCTGTCTGTCTGTCTGACCCGGCCCTGCTTCGCCCAGCCCCTGATGGGGAGCATCTCATTTAATTCATATAAGTAGTCATATAAGTTCCCGTTCCCGACTGTCTGTCTGTCTGACGGCCCGGCTGTCTGTCTGTCTGTCTGCCCGGCTGTCTGTCTGTCTGTCTGCCTGCCTGCCCGTCCGTCCGTCCGTCTCTCTCTCCCTCCGTCTATCCCACCCTCTCTATCTATCGGGTCAGATTTATCTATCTATCTATCTATCTATCTATCTATCTATCTATCTATCTATCTATCTATAGCCAGGGGACTTAACCTAAGATATAGCAATGCTACTAAAAGTTATGTCCTTTTATATAACTTTTCTTATGTTAAGTCATGTAATTACAAAATTAAATTTTAGTAAGTAAATAGCTGATTGTACACTAAAATAATATGACAGTTGGTTGCATGGGAATGAAAAGAAAACATGTAGAAAATTGCATCTCAATCGGATGGACCGTTCGCGAACGCATAAAGAACGGACCCACATACATACATACATTGTGTTTTATAGATATAGATTGCATTGTGCCTGTTTACAGCAGAGCTGCGATATTTTCACCTTTTGGCCAACACACTCGACTTCTTTAAGCATTTGTTGACCGGGTTACCTTCCCGGTAACTCTCTTGATGATATTCCTCCATGCCACCATCTCAGTCCATCCAGCATCATTTCTCTTGGTCTGCCCCTGCCTTTTTTCCCATTGATCTTTCCAGTTGTCACGATGTTCTCCAGTGTCTCACTTCTTATCACATTACCAAAGAAAGCTGTTTGTCTCTTTTTTATTGTATGTAATCTTCTAGTTTCATTAGCCGCTTTTAGGCAATCGTTGTTAGTAACTCTGGCAGTCCACGGATTTCGCAGCATTCATCTCAGGACCCACATCTCCATTGCTTCTAAGTTCATCCTAATGTGTTTTTTTATGTTCCAAGATTCATGGCCATACAGCAAGAGTTTCTATAAAGCATTACAGCACTCTCTTTCTTACATTCAATGATAGTGATAATTATATTCTAGATATTATTTAAGACAATTATGCAGGCTGGTAGTTTGTTGCAGTTATAAAAGATGAAAATGTTACCTTCTGCTTTCAGAGAGGTAGATGGAAGTTTGAAACCTCTACCCAAAAAAAGCATTGATTGTGGCATGGGATTTGAACGCATGGTTTCAGTCGTGCAGAACAAGATGTCAAACTACGACACGGACAACTTCCTGCCCCTGTTTGAAGCCATACAGAAGGTACGAGTTGGTTGAGATGTAAGCAATGCCAGTGGTTTACAGTACAAATAATTTGTACTTGTGGATCAGAATCGTGAGACGAAAACCTTCTGCCTGTCATCTCTCGATGGTGTATAGGCTCTCAACCAATTCATGTGAAGCTTTTTGTTTTGTTAATGAATAGTTGGATTTTGCAGCTGAATGTTCTATGGGATGAGGTAGTCAGTGCCAGTCCACAACCCTTAGTCATCTCTTATTGCACACAGGAGGTTAGAGTGTTGCTATTCTTTGCTTCCCTTATGTTGTTGTCATAACACAGGCCAAAGGGAGAATAGACATGGTGGTATTTCAGCTCTTTCTGGTCCTAGCAGTTGATTCTTTAGTCATGACTGTCCAGAAATGGGTTAAAGTAATGTGTGGGACAGAGTTGGTTAGTGTATCAGCTGGTGAAGCAGATGAGTTAAAATATTGTATCAGATAGATAGTATTAGTGTAACAACAGAGACACAAGGGTTAACTTAATATGTGGGACAAATAGGGGTAGGTTGAAGTAATATTTGGGGTTGAGAGTGTTAATGTAAAAACTGATGATGTCATCATTTATTTTTGTTTTTTGGGGTGCTCGCTCGCTTTGAACTCAAGCGTAGTCCATACACACTATTTCTAGTGTGTGGATTAGCTTTCAATATTAACAGTATCCCTTGCCATCAGGCGAACCCACTCCGACTTCAGGGGTACTTGTAATTTACGTCCCCAAAGTCAAGGATGATAGGTCAACATTTTAGTCCAACTGTCCTGTGTAGGGGTTGAGCCCCTTAACTCAGCATCAGCACACCAGTTGTTTAAGAACACGCATTCTTATCCATTCAGCCATGCTGACCATTTCATCATATTATTGTGAAAGAATTCTAGAACGTCTGATGGGAGGTGCCTTAAAGAGATTAGAACAAGAATCGCTATGGCAAAAGTGGCCTTTTGCAAGGTGGAAAAAACACTGACCAATAAAAAGATGTCATTTGCAATGAGAAAAAAAAACGGTTGAAGTGCTACATAGGACCTGTACTTTTGTGTGGATGTGAAACATGGACAATGCGCTGACAAGCTGAACAACTGTCAGTGGAAATATGGTTTCTGAGGTAAATGCAAAGAATACTATGGATAGACAGAAAAATCAGTGAGCAAATCCTATAAGAAACAAATGAAAACTATAAATTGAGTAGAGGATTAGACGTAGACAGTGAAGATGTTTTGGATGTGGTATGAGAAAAAAAATAATCTGGAGAACTTGATGACAGCTGGTAAGATTGAGGGGAAGAGAACAAGGGGAAGGCAGAGAAGTAAATACTTGAATGGCTTGCCCAAGTGGTATGGTTGGGACAAGAACACAGAACTGATCCACGACTTTGGTGATCAAGTGAGATGGTGAAACATGACCATACATGATGATGATGAATGTCTGGACGTGTGAAGTGGTCATCAAAAGTTGTGTGGATCCAGAGCACCTGAAACAGGTTTAGTTTTATACGAGATCTGGGGTGTTTCGATATTACGATTGACTGTCTTTGTGCCGGGGACTTAGAAGTTCAATGCCTGGTCTGCTGGTTGTCGTTAGAGACAGACCCTTAATTGCGATGCATGTTGTATGAGCCTTCTGAGGTGCAGGAGAGTGTACTGTATGAGCATCAGTCACTGGGCAGGGTGGCTGGAAAATTGGTACCACAGAGAAGGTGGGGAAGATGTATTGTTCGACTTGTCTACACCCCTTGGTGGGGTACTGGTGCATGATAAGGCAGATATGATTGAGATGGGGCCCTTTGGAATCAAGTGTTTAATACAGCAGAACAGATAGATCATCACAGCTTTGAGAAAATGGTACTGCAGGGAGTGACCAAACTACTGAGCGTAATCTTGCCAAGAAATCAACAATCAGCTGAAAGATGCTGATGTTGACAGCGATGTCCTGTAAAGGGATATGCGAGGGCAAAAAAGGGAGTGACCAGACAATCTGGCAGACATTCAAAATTCTGAGGAAAGGTCAGACGGACACATAATCAGGCTGCTACTGGTACCACTACTATTGGGACTCTTTGCTGGCTGTTGCAGATGAGGACGGAACAACTATGGGATTGTCCTGAGTGCTGTGATATCAGTTCTTGACTCAACTCAACTCTACTATTCGATACACCCCTCTAATTTACTATCAACACCCCTCTAATTTACCATCAACACCCCTCTAATTTACTATCAACACCCCTCTAATTTACTATCAACACCCCTCTAATTTACTATCAACACCCCTCTAATTTACTATCAACACCCCTCTAATTTACTATCAACACCCCTCTAATTTACCATCAACACCCCTCTAATTTACTATCAACACCCCTCTAATTTACTATCAACACCCCTCTAATTTACTATCAACACCCCTCTAATTTACTATCAACACCCCTGACACCTACCAGTTGTTGCAACTATTCAATGTCCATGAGTTTTAATGTATATCCTGTCATTTGATTACTCTGCTTGTTTGTCCATATTTTTATGTTCTTGATACATGATGTAATTATGTGAAGAATTTCTGTCATGTGATTTCTCTGGACTTGTGTGTGTCTAGGCTACAGGCTGCCCTGCATATCAGGGTCGGGTCGGTGCAGATGACATTGACGGTGTGGACATGGCATACAGAGTCTTGGCAGACCATGCCAGGACTATCACCATAACGTTGTCCGATGGTGGCAGACCTGATAATACTGGCCGAGGGTAAGAACTAGAATGTGTCTTGGTGACCGAAGCTTTATGTCTGTTTCTTTATAAGTGTATAGAAACATTCTAACCTGTTTAGTTTATAACCATAACATTGTCTGATAGTGGCAGAGCTGACAATACTGGCCGAGGGTAAGGACTAGAGTGTCTTGCTGATGAAAGTTTTATGTTTGTTTATTTATAAGTGTATAGAAACATTGTGACCTGTTTAGTCTATAAACCATAACATTGTCTGATAGTGGCAGAGCTGACAATACTGGCTGAGGGTAAGGACTAGAGTGTCCTGCTGATGAAAGTTTTGTGCCTGTTTCTTTAAAAGTGTATAGAAACATTCTAACCTGTTTAGTTTATAAACCACCGGGAAGGTTAACCCGGTCAACAAATACCCGCAGAAGTCGGATGTGTCAGCCTAACGGCGCAAGAACGCAGCTCTGCTGTAAACAGGCACAACGCAATCACGTCCGGAAAAAAAGCTAGAAAAAGTCTATAAACCATAACATTGTCTGATAGTGGCAGAGCTGACAATACTGGCCGAGGGTAAGGACTAGAGTGTCTTGCTGATGAAAGTTTGTGCCTGTTTATTTATAAGTGTACAGAAACATTCTAACCTGTTTTGTTACAAGAAGGAAACTAAATGCCAGCCACATTTCCAGGTTTGTCCTATTCTTAAGTCCATTTTGTCTGGAAATTGCAAAGATTAGGCCGTATTGCTGCTGCCTTGACAGAAATATCCTGTGAGAAAACATACCCGAGAACAGATGGATCACATGATCTTGGATGGAATCTGTCTAGAAGAGGAAACTGCACACAAGTAGGAGCCATGGCTGAGATGATGGGGCTGCCTCAGCCTCAATAGGTACCAGGTTTAATCTCAGCATAGAGCTGGAACTATTGCAGTGACATCACACACCTGCTGGTCTCTTGGGTAGTGAGATCAGGTACCTAGCCTTCTCAGATAATGGTGAAAAACTGGTGGTTTGGGTTTGTTTATTTTGTTTTTGTTGCACTCGCTCAATTTGAACTGAAGCGTAGTCCATACACATTACTTCTAATGTACTGGACTGAATTTTGCATGTGGCTTATCTTTCCCTATGACCAGTGTTCCTCGTCATCAGTCGCCACTCTGATTTCAGAGGTACTTGTAATATCCCCTAGTCAAGGATTAGAAGTCCACATTTTAGTCCAACTGTCCGGTGTAGGGGTTGAACCCCTTACCTCGGCATCAGCACACCAGATGTTTAAGAACAAACGTTCTTAACCATTCGGCCATGCTGACTTACGGGTGGTCTTGAGTGCAAGTTGTGCAGGGTAAAAGTCCCACAGCAGCTGGAAATCACAAAGAGTAGGCCACAAGGCCACTGCATGGCAAAATTGTTAGGAAAGAAACCTACCCACGGGGAGATAGAACCTTGGAGGGAATCTGTCTAGAGGAAGCAGACCTTACACAGATGCATGTCGAAGCCGGACACACTGATTTTTGAGGAACATAAATAGATGTGACACTCCTGTCGAAAGAGGAGGACACACTGATCATTGAGGAACATAAATAGATGTGACACTCCTGTCGAAAGAGGAGGACACATTGATCTTTGAGATGCCTAACTGGGCAGGACACATTCCCTTTGTCAAGGAGATGAAGAGGAAGAATAGATAAAAACGTCAGTTTCTACTGATGTGCTAGTTCTGTGGAGATGAAGCTCGTTATTCTCGGTTAACATTAGCTTTCTGTCCAGGTATGTTCTGAGGAGAATTTTGCGAAGGGCTGTGAGGTATGCCACAGAGAAACTCAACGCTAAGCCAGGAATGTTTGCCTCACTTGTTGATACTGTTGTGCAGTTGTTGGTGAGTTCATCACTGTGTTTGTTTGTTTGGCTAGGCTAGTTCTGCCGTTTAACAAGTATCTGTCATAGCTAGTGGAAATCAAAGCAATGCTTTCCTCTGTTATACATTTTAATAATGAAGCAAAAATTAGGTTTCACAATTTATTTTGTGCTGATAGCATGACCTTACATGTTGGGAACACAACTTTGGCATGGCTGGCTACCAAATGGAAAATTGCTTTGCTAGCTAATTCATTAGGTGAAAGTCTGACTTGACTGCTCGTAGTGTTGGGGTAAATAAAGTCCAAAATCTACTGACTGCGCCCTTTTTGGTTTCTAAAAGTGACCCCTGTAATGAACAGAGGCTCAGTATATGGAAGCGAGGCTAAGTGACAATGTGCAGGACACGACAATCCCTTGGGTGAATCCAGTACCAGGGCTTTATGTGTCGGCTCTGCACTTATGAATGGCAGGGAAAGCCCTTGAGAGTGGATCGACGAGCATGCAGCTTTTATCGACAGAGAATTTTGAGGTTTCACCAGAAGATGTAGAGACGAAGATAGTATCAAAACTCTTGAGACCATGGAAGACAGTCTAAAAATGATGATCTGATATTACTTTACAAGTTAAGTATAATTTTTCTCTGGTCAGGGTGGTCTTTTGTACATTGGTCCTGCAAAAGGTTTTATAGAATTTGTTTGCTGTTCATTTGTCATGTTTAAAGTTTTGTTGCCAAGTTTGAAATCTGCCTAGCTTCGTTAAGCCACTCTGTGTCTTGTACCTGATATGTTGCAGTGGGGTTGGTATTCATTAACAACACACTATCATCCTATGCAAAGGTGGTTTTTTTTTTTTTTATGGGGTGTATGTTTGCTCGTTTTGAACTCAAGTGTAGTCCGTACACGTGCTACTACTTCTAGTGCACTGGACTGATTTTTTCGTGTGGATTAGCTTTCCCTATTACTAGTGTCTCTCACCATTAGGTGAGCCCACTCCGACTTCCGAGGTACTTGTAATTTATGCCACCAAGTCAAGGAAGAGAAGTCAACATTTTAGTCTAACTGACCTGAGTAGGGGTTGAACCCGCTCCCTCGGTATCAGCACACCGAAGGTTTAAGAGCGAGCGCTTTTATCCAATTGGCCTTGCTGACCCCGTTATGTGTTACCTGGTATGTTGCCGTGGGCGACTGGTGTTCATGAACAGCACGCTGTCAACTGAGCCACAAGTGAGTGCTTGTACGTTTCTCTCAAACCATTGCCCTCTGTCATGGCAGAAAGTTTTGCATGTCCCAGTTGCTTGTACGTTTCTCTCAAACCATTGCCCTCTGTCATGGCAGAAAGTTTTGCATGTCCCAGTTGCTTGTATGTTTCTCTCAGTTCATTGCCCTCCGTCATGGCAGAAAGTTTTGCATGTCCCAGTTGCTTGTACGTTTCTCTCAAACCATTGCCCTCCGTCATGGCAGAAAGTTTTGCATGTCCCAGTTGCTTGTATGTTTCTCTCAGTTCATTGCCCTCCGTCATGGCAGAAAGTTTTGCATGTCCCAGTTGCTTGTATGTTTCTCTCAGTCCATTGCCCTCCGTCATGGCAGAAAGTTTTGTATGTCCCAGTTGCTTGTATGTTTCTCTCAGTTCATTGCCCTCCGTCATGGCAGAAAGTTTTGCATGTCCCAGTTGCTTGTATGTTTCTCTCAGTACATTGCCCTCCGTCATGGCAGAAAGTTTTGCATGTCCCAGTTGCTTGTATGTTTCTCTCAGTTCATTGCCCTCCGTCATGGCAGAAAGTTTTGCATGTCCCAGTTGCTTGTACGTTTCTCTCAAACCATTGCCCTCTGTCATGGCAGAAAGTTTTGCATGTCCCAGTTGCTTGTATGTTTCTCTCAGTTCATTGCCCTCCGTCATGGCAGAAAGTTTTGCATGTCCCAGTTGCTTGTACGTTTCTCTCAGTTCATTGCCCTCCGTCATGGCAGAAAGTTTTGCATGTCCCAGTTGCTTGTATGTTTCTCTCAGTCCATTGCCCTCCGTCATGGCAGAAAGTTTTGCATGTCCCAGTTGCTTGTATGTTTCTCTCAGTACATTGCCCTCCGTCATGGCAGAAAGTTTTGCATGTCCCAGTTGCTTGTATGTTTCTCTCAGTCCATTGCCCTCCGTCATGGCAGAAAGTTTTGCATGTCCCGGTTGCTTGTACGTTTCTCTCAGTCCATTGCCCTCTGTCATGGCAGAAAGTTTTGCATGTCCCAGAAACACCAATCTTTGCTGACGGAAGAATAGCTACTGTCAGGGTTTCCTCGTGTCTGAGATCAATGGATAAGGATCAGATAAAGAGAGACCCAAGCCTAGTTTAGTTTAGTTTAGTCGTTGGATCAACATCACAACACACAGTTTAACTCATAAGTGCTCCGTTTTCCTCCTAACTCAAACCTGAGTCTGGAGAAACTCAGCTCAGTGCACGAACTCTGTTGCATCGGCGAGGATCCTGAAATACTTGGGTAGACCCAAGCCTGCTGCCTGAGATCAATGGATAGGGATCAGATAGAGAGAGACCCAAGCCTGCTGTCTTGCAGGTTGGCTGGATGCAGCCACAGGCTAGGAAAGACAAATCTGAAATAATCATCTGTCAAAATAGGAGGTACTGGGACACAGGTTAGACAAATTGGCGCTGTAAACTTGCTTTATGATGATGTTTTCATTCCAGTTTTGTCCATTTGTTTTTGTTTACTGATGTTTGCTGTCTTTTTTGTGTGCAGGGAAACACATTTCCAGAAGTCAAGAAGGATCCAGAAACAGTAAGTTGCATGGGCTTATCTTTTGTTATGTCTGTACAAGCTATCATAAATTTAGGTCTTAGATATGACTGAGCTACCGTATGACAGTAGATGGTACTACCTGCTTTCTGTTAGTGCAAATGTTAAGCAGCGCTCACCAAACCCGGCACCCCACATTGTGCTAATGGCTTCAGGCGGGGAAGCGCAATTGGGAGGGTACAAGCCTTACCCTAGTGTGAGGAAATGCAACCTGAAAACTAAATGTCATGGCAGGGCAGACCAGGCCCTAAACCTTGGTTGGCAATTGGTCTAGGATGGAAGCTCTGACAGGCGGACAGTTAGAGCATTGCTTTACTGAACCTAGTTCAACCATTGGCTTGTGTACTACCCCCTACACCACTAAGCCACCATAGCTTATATATTCTGGGGCTTTTTATTTTCGTTTTGTTTATTTGTTTTTTGCAGTGTGGAACAACAAATTTAGACCTTATCCTATTGTACTTTGACCTGGTTAAAACATTCTTTTGCAGTGTAATTTTTTATTTAAAGGATGTCTCAGTCAACCCCAGCATTTTTTGGTTTTTAATATTTTGGGAAATTTACGTTTAGTAGTTTGCGATTGCTTTCAGAACAACCGGCACTCAAACCATTGTATGATAATTGAATGCACTGTATCATTGTTTGATGAAACATTAATGTAACTTGCTTTACGATGAAATTCCAACATCTTAATGTTATAATAGCTATGTCTTCATTATTTAGGTGTGCTATATTACGTATCTCACGTTCGCAGCTTTTTATGCAAATTGCATTTTCTTTTAGGTGAAAGAAATCATCAATGAAGAGGAGGCTCAGTTCTTGAAGACCCTGTCTCGTGGCCATCGACTTCTTGAACGCAGCATCCACAAGATGGGGGACACCAAAACTCTGCCAGGTCAGTTGTGTTTGGGGCAGGTTAAAGTTCTTTCCCTCACTTTGGTAAGTGATGAGCTCAGGCATCAAACCCACATCCGACCATGCTTAAGACATTAACAATCCAGTGCACCATCAGCTGTGCTAGCGGGCCCATCAACATCAGATATGATCAGAATATAATCTTTACAGAATGTGCAACGAAGGCTCAGGTAAGAGATTGCTGGAAATCTATTGCTGCCAACCAATGTTGTGGAGGTGGCACTGGATGATGATGAAGCTGCATACTGGGTTCATAGTGATTCTCCTCTAAAATAGTCTGTAACATTTTTTTTTCTCTCGTTCACTCGCTTTGAACTCAAGTGTAGTCCGTACACATGCTACAGGGTGTATTTTTAATGACTGGGGTTTTTGAAAATATTGCGGTCCCAAGTTTTGTATGTACCTTCTATGTTGCATGAACTCCACAGAGGGCAAATACAAAACTTGGAATGGTAATATTTTCAGAAACCCCACAGTCATTAACAGTACACCCTATACTACTTCTAATAGCACTGGACTGATTTTTGCATGTGAATTAGCTTTCCCTATTACCAATGTCCCTTGTCATCAGGCGAACACACTCTGATTTCTTAGGTACTTGTAATTTACATGCCCAAGTTGAGGACGAGAAGTCAAAATTTTAGTCCAACTGACTAGTGTAGTTGAACCCGCTACCCCGGCATCAGCACACTTGAAGTTTAAGTATGGGTGCTCTTATCTATTCGGCCATGCTGACCTATATTTTGTTAACATTGATAATGATCTTGTTCTCTCCCTCAGTGTCACAAGCGGCGCTGGCGGGAGGGGGGGGGGGGGGGGGTGTTGTTTGATGCCTATGAAAGAATGTCCTATGAAACCACTCAGGATGGCTGGCCCTATCAACAAATGCTGGAAAGAGGTCAGATGTGTTGGCCAAAAGATGCAAATACAGGGTGTATTTTTAACGACTGTGCAGTGTTTAAAAATATTGCCGGTCCAAGTTTTGTATTTATCTATTATGTTGCATGAACTTTACAAAGGGCGAATACAAAACTTGGACCGGCAATATTTTCAAACACTGCACAGTCATTACAAATACACTCTGTATTTCAGCTGTGCTGTAAACAGGTACAATGGAGGGGATATTTCTCTCTCACTTAAATTGAACTTCGAGGTTGACCCCGTCTAAACATGAGTACCAGGAGATATCATGGGGAGTAAAGACAACAGACGTGACATTGACCTCATCAGCTGAGTGCTGATCCTTTTACAAATATTGAGCTAGACTAAAAATACCTCATGGTGGGAAAATGGGCTCTGTACTTGTACTTACACTAGATGATGCTGCTGTCCTCAGGTGATGTTGCATGGAGGCTCTATGACACGTATGGCTTTCCTGTGGATTTGACCCTGCTGATGGTGGAGGAGAAGGGGTTGAGCATCGACATGACTGCTTTTGAGGAGGCCAAGGCACACTCACTTGTGAGTGTTTAGACTGTTGTATGTGATGTCAGTAGCAGTGGCAGCATAATGTCATCATTATATGTTTATATTTCTGGTGTGACATTGGATTGTAAATGTTGTATGTGATGACAGGAACAGTGATGGTATTATGTCATTATCTCATTAGAATAGATCTGATGATCACTGAAAAATACCTGATACTTGGCATGAACAGTTAAAGTTACAGTTGCCTGGGATTCAAAGAGTTAAAGCAGAAAGCTAGGGTTTGATCTCCTCATAGGAGACAGTAATACTATAAATACAGCTTGTGTGAGAGACAGTGGTTCTATAAATACAGCTTGTGTGAGAGACAGTGGTTCTATAAATACAGTCTGTGTGAGAGAAATTGCTAGGAATGGAACACCAACATCTAGAAACATCAAGACTTTGTAGGTGAACATCTGGTTGAGAAAGTGACTGCCACTTCTATCAAGGATGAGTGTAGCGTGGAGGACTGTTGTGGTGGCATTATGCACAGTGTGCCTGAGCGGGCTGTTGTTTGTTGAGACTCCTGTCTGTTCCACTTTTCACATGGGGAAGTGAGGAGCATTTTGTGTGATATTCACTGGTACAGGAACAGAGCATAATGGGGTGACCCTTTGTTGTGATGTTGGAACCGCAACTGAACTGAGAGAGACAGTGGTTCTATAAATACAGCTTTTGTGAGAGAGACAGTGGTTAGGTTGATAAAGTATATACTTATGTCGTTAAGCATGTGGGGATGGATATTAAGAGTTCCAGCGTCTGTGACTAGTGGCTTTCCTCCACTGTCCTCCATGCTTCATGAGCAGTATTTTTCTAGTATCAAGTAAATTCCTACCAGTTTGCTGGATCTGTCATAGATTCCTTACCCACTTAAATCTTGTATATTTGCAACAGCAACCATGTCACACCCATTAAGAGACTCCTCATTACAACTTAATTTGTTAAATGATGAAAACATACACCAATGTTCTTAGAAATGAGATGAGCTTGAGTGCAGCTTGTGACATTTACATAGTATACACAGTTGTTGACCATTGGTCAGTGTCGCCTTCTGTTGCTTGACCAGCTGATGTCCCAGGGAGGTGGTGGTGTGACTGAAGACCTGATTGGCCTGGACGTGTATGCCCTCAATGACCTGAAGAGCAAGGAAGTGCCTCCAACTGATGACTCCCCAAAGTACTTATACACCGCTGATGAGCATGGCAACTACAGTGAGTTTTTGTTTGGAAACAGCGTTTCCATGTGTTTCTAGTTTTGGTTCCAACCTGTACATTTTGTTGTTTTGTTAATGTTGTTAGTTTTGGATATTCTCTTTTGGTTATTATCTTATTATTGTTCGTTATTTATATTAGACCAGCTGACACTGGCGAAGAAGGGTAAGAACACATTTCACAATATTGCATACAGCATTTGAAACACAGCCTGTGGTTGATGTGGCAGCTGTCTGCCTTGTATTGGTTTTCATACAATGGTATAGGTGCCAGTCATTCAGGAAGCAATGGCAAACTACTGAATGTAAACTTGCCAAGAAATCACAAACAGCCAAAAAATTATGGGGTTGAGTGCAACGTCCTGTAAAGGATGTACAACTAACTTTATGCTAGACTAAAATTGAAGTGAACATTAGTGTCCCAAAGTTTTTTTCCCCAAAATTATCATTTATAAACTTGGCTTTTGAGTCTATGTACAATAATGAATGGTTTTGAATTATTTTTATTCTGCCCAGATTTTGAAACAGTGACAGCCAAAATTATAGGCTTGCGTTACAACAAGCAGTTTGTAGATACCGTATCAACTGGCCAAGAGTGTGGGGTCTTGCTGGACAAAACCAGTTTTTATGCTGAGCAGGGAGGCCAGATTTATGATGAAGGGTTCATTGTCAAGGACGGAGCAGAGGTATAATACACTTGTTTGATGTTTTCTATTTCTTCATGTTGACATGGTCAGGAAGCGATGTTGTATTTTTGAACTCTGGGACTTGTTGCTTACTTTGTGCTGGGTTTATCAAGTAAGTTGCGCTGCATTGTTTAATCAAGTCTGTGGCTCACTACCTCCGACTTCGACAAGCACTTTTTCAGGTTTACTTTCCCTAGCCTTTGATGGACCCCAGCCTACCTACAAGGCAGCAGGTTGCTGTGGATCTTGTTACTGTAGACTTTGTTACTGTGGACCTTGTTGCTATGGATTTTGTTACTGTGGGCCTTGTTACTATGGACCTTGTTACTGGGGAACTTTGTGTCTATGGATCTTGTTACTATGGACCCTGTTGCTGTGAACCTTGTTGCTGTTGATCTTGTTGTGGATCTTGTTACTATGGACCTTGTTACTGTGGACCTTGTTGCTATGGAACAAAATCTGTTCTGATGTGAACAACTAACCAACTCCACATGGGAAAAGTGAGTAGAAATACTCTGGGATGGCTGCTGCGCTGGCGGACTCAGTATGCACGGGATTGCCCAATGTCTAGTGATGTCATTTGACATAGCAGGGAGGTCAGCATGGCTGAATGAATAAAAGTGCTTGCTCTTAAACTTCTGGTGTGCTGATGCCAAGGTAGCGGATTCAACCCCTACACCAGTCAGTTGGACTAAAATGTTGACTTCTTGTCCTTGACTTGGGGACGTAAATTACAAGGACCTCAGAAGTCAGATGGGTTCACCTGATGGCGAGGGATACTGGTAATAGGGAAAGCTATTCCACACAACAACAAAAAAAAGATCAATGCACTAGAAGTAACAGCACGTATTGGACTATGCCTGAGTTCAAAGCAGGCAAACATTAAAAAAAATGGACATAACATAACATAGCATAACATAGCATAGCATAACATGACATAACATAACATAATTCCGTGTCGATTACTTGTTTAGTAGAAATTGTCAGTTCTGTAACTAGATTTTTCTACTAATGATCATAATCTGTTGCCACACGAAGAAAATAGTTGACGCTACAGGTTGTCAGTTCTGTAACTATGGATCTGTAATGTGTTACTAATGTTCATAATCTGTTGCCATTCAAAGAAATTAGCTGATGCTACAAGTTGTCAGTTCTGTAACTGTGGATCTGTAATGTGTTACTAATGTTCATAACCTGTTGCCATTCAAAGAAATTAGCTGATGCTACAAGTTGTCAGTTCTGTAACTATGGATCTGTAATGTGTTACTAATGTTCATAACCTGTTGCCATTCAAAGAAATTAGCTGATGCTACAAGTTGTCAGTTCTGTAACTGTGGATCTGTAATGTGTTACTAATGTTCATAATCTGTTGCCATTCAAAGAAATTAGCTGATGCTACAAGTTGTCAGTTCTGTAACTGTGGATCTATACTGTGTTACTAATGTTCATAATCTGTTGCCATTCAAAGAAATTAACTGATGCTACAAGTTGTCAGTTCTGTAACTATGGATCTGTAATGTGTTACTAATGTTCATAACCTGTTGCCATTCAAAGAAATTAGCTGATGCTACAAGTTTTCAGTTCTGTAACTGTGGATCTGTAATGTGTTACTAATGTTCATAACCTGTTGCCATTCAAAGAAATTAGCTGATGCTACAAGTTGTCAGTTCTGTAACTGTGGATCTGTAATGTGTTACTAATGTTCATAACCTGTTGCCATTCAAAGAAATTAGCTGATGCTACAAGTTGTCAGTTCTGTAACTGTGGATCTGTAATGTGTTACTAATGTTCATAATCTGTTGCCATTCAAAGAAATTAGCTGATGCTACAAGTTTTCAGTTCTGTAACTGTGGATCTGTAATGTGTTACTAATGTTCATAACCTGTTGCCATTCAAAGAAATTAGCTGATGCTACAAGTTGTCAGTTCTGTAACTGTGGATCTGTAATGTGTTACTAATGTTCATAACCTGTTGCCATTCAAAGAAATTAGCTGATGCTACAAGTTGTCAGTTCTGTAACTGTGGATCTGTAATGTGTTACTAATGTTCATAATCTGTTGCCATTCAAAGAAATTAGCTGATGCTACAAATTGTCAGTTCTGTAACTGTGGATCTATAATGTGTTACTAATGTTCATAATCTGTTGCCATTCAAAAAAATTAACTGATGCTACAAGTTGTCAGTTCTGTAACTGTGGATCTGTAATGTGTTACTAATGTTCATAATCTGTTGCCATTCAAAGAAATTAGCTGATGCTACAAGTTGTCAGTTCTGTAACTAGATTTTGCTACTAATGTTCATAATCTGTTGCCATTCAAAGAAATTAACTGATGTTACAGATTATCAGTTCTGATATGATGATTCTTCTCTAGGATGATGAGTTTAGAGTGAAGAACGTGCAGGTGCGCGGAGGGTATGTTCTACACATCGGCACAGTGGAGGGTGTCTTCAGAGTTGGTGACACAGTTCGCTTGTCTGTTGATGAGGTATGTACTGTAGGTAAATGTGATCTTTAATTTCTGTTGATGAAGTCAGTACTGCAAATAAATTTGATTTCATATTTCTGTTGATAAAATCTCTCATTTCTATTGATGAAGGTAAGTACTGAAAACAAATTTGATCTCATATTTCTGTTGATGAGATAAGTACTGAAAATAAATTTGATCTTGTATTTCTGTTGATGGTGTATTTACTGTAGAAATATGTGCTCTTGTATTACTATAGATGGTATATTTACTGTAGAAAAATGTGATCTTGTATTTCTGTTGATAGTATATTTACTGTAAAAATATGTGATCTTGTATTACTTTTGATGGTATATTTACTGTAGAAATATGTGATCTTGTATTACTGTTGATGGTATATTTACTGTAGAAGTATGTGATCTTGTATTTCTGTTGATAGTATATTTACTGTAAAAATATGTGATCTTGTATTACTATTGATGGTATATTTACTGTAGAAGTATGTGATCTTGTATTACTATTGATGGTATATTTACTGTAGAAGTATGTGATCTTGTATTTCTGTTGATAGTATATTTACTGTAGAAATATGTGATCTTGTATTACTATTGATAGTATATTTACTGTAGAAATATGTGATCTTGTATTACTATTGATAGTATATTTACTGTAGAAATATGTGCTCTTTTATTACTATTGATAGTATATTTACTGTAAAAATATGTGATCTTGTATTACTATTGATAGTATATTTACTGTAGAAATATGTGCTCTTTTATTACTGCTGATAGTATATTTACTGTAAAAATATGTGATCTTGTATTACTATTGATGGTATATTTACTGTAGAAGTATGTGATCTTGTATTTCTGTTGATAATGTATTTACTGTAGGAAAATATGATTGTGTTTTTGTGTCGATTTGTGAATAGACCTTTGGCCCCAGGTTGGTTTAACAAATCTGCCTCAAAATGGGGACTTAAACACATGCCCATCGCGCTGACAGGCAAGCATATCTTACTATAGCAATCTGTTATTTGTTAGTTAACTCTTAGCTGTATGTTAATTTTGTTCATAATCTGAACTGTGTTCGGTCGTAGCTTATTATCAGTGATTGTTGTTTGTGTAGCCGCGGCGATGTGCCATCATGAAGAACCACACTGCCACCCACATTCTCAACTTTGCCCTGAGGGATGTTCTGAAAGAGACTGACCAGAAAGGCTCCCTGGTGGCACCGGACCGGTTGCGATTTGACTTCTCTGCAAAGGTAAGCTGCCTGTTTGTATTGTACCACCTGTTAATTCACTCAGATCCATGCTATCTGTCATGTTTGATTGACTGTTCTCTGTGTGTGTCAGACAATAGTGATGTTTGATTGGCTCTTCCTGGTGTGTATCAGATAATATGTAATGTTTGATTGGCTCTTGCCAGTGTGTATCAAACAATATGTGATGTTTGATTGGCTCTTCCCCATTAGCCCTGAGCAATTTGTGGTGTTTGATTGGCTCTTCCATGTTAGCCCCAAGTAATTTGTGGTGTTTGATTGGCTCTTCCCCATTAGCCCTGAGCAATTTGTGGTGTTTGATTGACTCTTCCCTGTTAGCCCTGGGCAATTTGTGGTGTTTGATTGGCTCTTCCCTGTTAGCCCCGAGCAATTTGTAGTGTTTGATTGGCTCTTCACTGTTAGCCCCGAGCAATTTGTGGTGTTTGATTGGCTCTTCCCAGTATGTCCCATCCAATTTGTGGTGTTTGATTGGCTCATCCCAGTAGGTCCCGTCCAATTTGTGATGTTTAATTGGCTCTTCCCAGTATGTCCCAAGCACTCTTCCGCTGTTTATGCGACACAGCAAGGTATAAGAGGCACTCTCCCACTGTTTATGCTTCACCTGGACACTGCAACATACAAGAGTAACAAGATGAGATGATCTGGGAGGCCAGGTCAGTTTTCAAAATTCTAATCCACTCCGATGAGGCGAGTTTCTAGGCGCCATGCTACTGCGGCTCCAAGCATATATAAATAGATAAAAATATTTGTGTTGGTTGGTTGGTTCGTGAATCTTCTGGAAGATTGAGCTGTTCTGGTGGAGCACATGCCTTGTCTCTGAGTTCATGTGGATTGTGAATTCTCTGGGTGTTGTGTATGCAGGCAGTCATGAATGTCAGAGAAGTCAAGTACTTGCCTTGTTTCTGAGTTAATCTTGAATGTGAATTCTCTGGGTGTTGTGTATGCAGGCAGCCATGAATGTCAGAGAGGTGAAGCACATACCTCATCTCTGAGTTAATATTGATTGTGAATTCTCTGTGTGTTGTGTGTGCAGGCAGCCATGAATGAAGTGAAGCATGTACCTTGTCTCTCAATTCATCTTAATTCTCTGGGTGTTGTGTGTGCAGGCAGCCATGAATGTCAGAGAGGTGAAGCACATACCTCATCTCTGAGTTAATATTGATTGTGAATTCTCTGGATGTTGTGTGTGCAGGCAGCCATGAATGAAGTGAAGCATGTACCTTGTCTCTCAATTCATCTTAATTCTCTGGATGTTGTGTGTGCAGGCAGCCATGAATGTCAAGGAAGTGAAGGCAGCAGAAGAGATTGTCAACAACGTGGTGGCCAAGAATGAGGTTGTTTATGCCAGGGAGACACCGCTGGCTGTTGCCAAGGCAATTCAGGGTCTGCGTGCTGTCTTTGATGAGGTCAGGTTCCATTTTCACCTTTGGCTAGTTAGTTAGTCAGTTAGTTAACAGATCATCCTCATTGCACATTGAATTATTAGACGATAAGTCAGATCCTCTCCTTATTATCTCCCTCAGTGCATAGTGCACTAACAACACCAGCTCTTGTTTGTTGACTCTTCTTTTTTTGTCTTCCCGCATGACGCTCTAGTCTTGCTTGACCCATTTAACTTGATGTTCTTGCAGTCTGGTCAAAGTTGCAGAATCACATCCATCCCTTAAGTCATTTACTCATCAAGCCTCCCTGGGGGTGTGGAGGATATCAGCTTGGTCCATAGCTCGTCCACTCTTTACAGCAGGCCTGTCTGCTATTCTTTTCTTCTTACACCATTGTGCCCTGGCACAAAAATGACAGAGGTTCAGTCTATTGCCTTCTGGCCCAGCCCATCTCGGTCTTCCTTAGCATACTCATGGAGTCACTGAGAAAGAGGTGTGGATGAACGTTTGTGTCTCCAGCCATCAAATCATCATTGGTTTGGTTTGTAAATTTTCTCTCTTCATCTGATAGTGTTTTGGTTTGGATAATTACATTAAGCCTAATTACAGCAGAGCTGCGGTATTTGTGTCCATCTTCCCACACATCCGTTCTCTGACATCGTCCCACACATCCCACATCTTCCCGCACATCCCACATCTTCTTGGCAATTGTTGACCAGGTTATCTTTCCAGATAGGTTTGTTAATAATAACCCACATTGCACATGGATTCCTCCACAAGTGCTCCAGTCTCCCATCATACATCACAAAGAGATCCTCAGCACAGCGCACAAACACTAGCACCAGCGAGGATCTTAGTGTGTGTATACCAGAATCACACAAGCTTTAAATATTCTCTTTGTTGTGGGTTGGTGTTATAATTTTAAAATGTAGTTACAATGACGGCTCATTCAGCAAACTGATTTCTTATTGAAGATTGATTTTTCACATGTACAATACGTCCTGCAAAGGACATGCAACATTTTACCTGGAGCTGTGGCTTAGAACAGTGAATTTGTTCCACATGTCCCCCCAACAAACCGAACTGAGGGATTGAAATCAGTCACAGATAATTTGGAAGCATTGATTTTGACTGTATGAGTGTTGATTGTTCAGAAAGCAATGGCAAACTAGTGAAGATAAAATTTTGCCTAGTAACAGCCAAGAAATGCTGGGGTTGATTGTGACATTCTGTAAAAGACACACAACTAACTTCTAACAACATGAACATTTCTGTTTTTCCATCTTTTTCTGAGTGGGTTCATAATCTGAGCCTCTACCCCAGGACATGAGGGAGGAAACAGGTCCCCAGATTAGAGTTAACCCTGTCGGTAATGTACATATGGACTGTGATGGATGAAGTGGTACCCAGGAAATCTACGCTTTTATTGCTGTTTGTTTGTTTGATGCAATCAGTCAGGTCTTGGTCAGATATGGCTGAACTAACTACCTGCTTTCTGTTAGCACTGAATGTTTGGCAACGCTCACCAAACCCGACACCCCACTTTGGAGTGTACAAGCCTTATCCCGGTGCACGGAAATGCAGACTAAAGACTAAATGTCATGGCAGGACAGACCAGGCCCAAAACTTGATCAGCAACTGGTCTAGGATAAAAGCTCAAGACAGTCGGACAGTTAGAGCATTACTTTGCTGATCCAACAGCTTCTACAGCTTGCCTTGTTCCAGATATATTGGTGTTACCTTTCCTCTGGAATAAACCAAGCAGGCTGCATGGGCAACACATGGTCTCTAAATTCAGCCCAGGCTTTGCGCTCCATCTTACAAACTGTTGTCTGTCAAGGTGGTCAGGTGCCAGTCAGTTTGATCAAGTAGTTCTTACAACTTAGAAATATAAATTGTTAAGGAACACTTGTGGCTATTAAAGCAACATGAGAAATGAATCCACAAGTATTGGACATTCAAATAAGTAGAGATTAGAGGACACGCTGGACAATATAACAGTTGAAAGCTATACTGACCATATCAGGATTCTGACTGTTGCTTCCAAATGAAGACAGTGCCTTGCTGCAGGAACATGTGTACTTTGATGCACAGCCAACTCGACATACCTTAAACTGACATTTTGGTTAAAACCTTTCTCAAGAACTACACAAACATCATCTTCATGGGTCCTGCCAGCCGGGGTGGGCGATCATGTCCCTCCACAGATCTTGGTTCCTGGTACTCTGGATCATCTCTATTGATATTCTTCCATGCTGCTATTTCAGTCCATCCAGCAACAGCTCTCTCAGTCTACATATAACACACACAATCAATTGGGGAACCTGTTGAGGCCGCTACATAAATAAACACACATAGTATTGTTTGGCGCTCACAGAAGGAGAAGGAGGAAGTAGAGACTAGAGGACGCACTAGACAAAATTTGAAAGCTATAGTTACTGACCGGGATTTGAACCCGTCACCTCCAAATGGCAGCAGCGCCTCGCTGCAGGAACAAGTGTACTTCGATGCATGACCAACTAGACACTCCTAAAAGTCTACTGCTGACGCTTCTTCCACTGACCTTTCCAGTCCTGATATTCTCCAATGCTTGTCTTCTCATCACATGACCAGAGAAAGCTGTTTGTCTCTTTTTTATAGCTATGTATCATGTTCTACTTTCTTTAGCCTCTTCCAGGCAATCATTGTTAGTTACTTTGGCACTCCAAGGTATTTGCAACATTTGCTTCAGGAACCATACAACACAAACATAACTAATAATAAAATTATGATACATAATAACAGTATGTATAAGGAAGTAAGATAGCTATGGGCACTGGATTCATCCAAGACAATATTAGACTATGACATTTGACTGGCTACAGAAACCTGATCTTGACTTGAGCATGTTTCCCATCACAGGTGTACCCAGATCCTGTCAGAGTTGTGTCTGTAGGCATACCAGTGGAAGAACTTGAAGCCAACCCTACAGGTCCTGGAGGTTCTCTCACCACTGTGGAGTTCTGTGGAGGAACGTAAGTCTCTCTTCTTTGATTGATTGGGTTTGACTCGTCTGGAAGAGTTCTGTTGAGTCCAGAACCGATATCACAACACTCGGGGCATTCCCTTACTTGCTCCGTCATTGTTCATCTTCAACAGCCAGTGAAGAGTTCCAATATCATGCTACCAGTAGCAGTCTGATTATGTGTCTGTCTGGCCTTTCCTCAGAGTCCTGAGTGTCGTCCAGATCCTCTAGTCACTCCCTGCAGCACCATTCTCTCCAAACTGTTATGATCTGCCCGTTATTCTACACTATACACATTCCATTTCCTCGCACCAGGATAAGTGTACGATATGTAAGATACTATCTGCAGTATTACTAAATAGATTAAAATCATATTCAGAAGACATATTAGGTGACTACCAGGTGGGTTTTAGACACAACAGATCAACAATAGATCAGATATTTATCTTACGACAAATAGCCGAGAAATATTGGGAATATAAAAGAGATCTCCATAACATTTTTGTGGATTTTAAAAAGGCTTATGATAGTGTCCATAGGAATAGTCTATGGAATGCTATGCAGGAATTTGGAATACCAAGGAAGTTAATCAACATGACCAGACTATGCATGCAAGATACTTATAATATAGTAACATATAAAGGCAGGAAATCAGACCCCTTCCAAATAACATCTGGCTTGAAACAGGGTGATGCACTATCGCCGCTACTCTTCAATCTGGCTCTAGAGAAAGTTGTAAGGAAGGTAAAGGAGGAATGTGATATTGGAGAAACATCCAAGCTGCTTGGTTATGCAGATGATATAGATATTATAGGGGAAAATGAACAAAAAACATTGGAAATATTGACTCACTTAAAGGAAAAAGCCCAACAGATGGGGCTGGTTATCAACCAAGATAAGACAGAATATATGGTAATTTCAAGAGAAGGAATGGCTAAAAACTCTGGCCACATACAAATAGATAATATGACCATTAAAAGAACGGAAACATACAAATACCTGGGTACAATCTTCAACGGCTCCAACATCATAAGGGAAGAAATACAAACTAGAATCAATTCTGGAAATAAGATATACTATGCACTACAACATCTACTAAAATCAAATGCACTATCTCGTAACACCAAAATCACAATATACAAAACACTGATCAGACCAGTTGTGCTGTATGGCTCTGAAACCTTGAGTACAACGAAAGTAGACGAAGCCTTGCTACAAACCTTTGAGAACAAAGTTTTAAGACGCATCTCTGGACCCATTAGGGATACACAAAGTGGAGAGTGGAAAAGAAGAAGTAACAAAGACATTTATGATCTGTTTAAGTCCCCGCTAATCACTGGTATCATGAAGGCTAATAGACTACAGTGGCTGGGGCATATAGAAAGAATGGAAGATAATAGGGAAACAAAACTCGCTTACACTCAGGAAATAAATGACCGTAGGCCCCGAGGTAGACCAAGAAGACGGTGGAGAGATAATATATATACAAACCTACAAGCACTTGGAATCAATGACTGGCAAGAGAAGGTCAACCAGAGAGACGAATGGAGACGGATTGTATCTGCAGCAAAGAACCTCAATGGCTCGGAACGCTGAAGAAGAAGAAGGATAAGGCTTGTACCCTCCCAGATGCCCTCCTCCACCTGAAGCCATTGGGTTTGGTGAGCACTGCCCAACTTTTGGCACTAACAAAAAGCAGGTAATACCATCTGCTGTCATACGGTAGCTTATCATATCTGACCAAGACCTGACTTCTTCGTCAAAATCACAAGTATTAACCAAGACCTTGACCCTGAAAAAAATAATAACATTTTGCAATGTGAGCTGTTGTTTGTGTCAATCTGAGGGATCAACTTCTCCGTGCAGGAAGCCATCAGAGTTTCAATGAGTCCACAAACTACATCCCACTAGTCTCAAAAGGCACAGCTTATATGAACTAGAGCCCCAATAAACAGAAGTAAGACAAGCAACCACATTTAGGGCGTGATAATTGTTGAGGTGGGCTCAGAACCAGGGCATTGTGTGTTGGCTCTACATTAATGGAAGTTTCCTTGGATGGTGGTGCATGCTCAGATGTTGTCACTGCTTTCCCTTGAGAGTGGAACGGCAGAGATGCAACTGTTCTGGACAAGATTGGTGGGGTGCAGCATATGGGTGTGTTTAATTCTCAGTCTAAAACTTGGCACCCTACATTGTGCCAACGGCTTCGGGCAGAGGAGTGCAATTGGGAAGGTACAAGCCTTGCTCTGGTGCGAGGAAGTGCAACCTAAGACTAAATGTCATGTCATTTCAGGGCAGACCAGGCTCTAATCAACTGCTCGGCAACTGGTCTAGGATGGAAGCTCCAACAGGCGGACAGTTAGAGCATTGCTTTGCTGACCTGGCAGCTTCTACAGCTTGCCTTGTTCCAGATGTATTGGTGTTACCTTTCCTCTGGAGTAAACTAGGCAGGCCAAGAAAGGGATCATACTGCATGGGCAACACATGGTCTCTAAAATTCAGCCCAGATTTTGTGCTATGGAGAGGTATAACTCAATCCTTGTTTTTACTCTCATGTGTTATAGTTATTATACCCTTTTTAAAACACAGTGTAACAAACTACCATCTGTCAAGATGGTCAGGTTCCAGTATAATGATGAAATCAATTGTTATAATGATTAAACTTTTGTTTTTCACGTTATGTTTGGACAGACACCTGAAAAGGTCTGGTCACATCGGAGACTTTGTGATTGTGACAGAGGAAGCCATCTCCAAGGGAGTGAGAAGAATCATTGCCGTGACAGGATCGGAAGCACACAAGGTTAGATTGAGTTGCCAGATTGTTTGCCTGCTTGTAGTAGCAGCTACAGTGACAGAGTTCATATACATATTGTTATCATTAGTTAACCTTGCAGTTACAACATGTTAACATCAACCTCTTGATACATAAACAGTATCATGATTCAGAAACTAATACTTTGGCTACATTAAACATTACAGTGGCTTGGAGGGAACAGTGATGGAAGACATTTTTTCTGAAAGAAGGGACATGGGTCGGCCAGCAAGCAGATGGACACAGGACTGCAGACACCTGGGGCATGAGTCCAGAGTAAAGGCGAGATCAGGAGGCTTTTTTTTTGCACAAGGATGAACAGATTGGCCTCTTTGACCTGTTTATTTTCAGTTTGTTTATGTACCTACTGGTTCACTTGTTTATTATCAGTCTATATTGTCCCAAGCCTCACGATAGATGGCAGAAATGTCAGCAGAGAGAACAAACTGAAGTATCTGGGGATCACATTTGACAGGAGCCTCAAGGACCATGTGGAGACGGTCGTGACAAGAACTCAAAAGGGACTCAATGCACTTAAAACTATGGCTGCTATGGACATAGAGCAGAGAATGCTTTTCACACTATACCAGCACTTGATCCTCTCAGTAATTGATTATGGATTAGGTCTGCTCACTGTCTCAGAGAGTCAGCTGGTGAAGTTAGAGCGCATACAGAACGAAGCTATGCGGGTCATTCTGGGATGCACTAGAGACACCCCAGTAGTGTGTATGCGTTACATCCTTGGTCTGCCGACTTTTGCTGGTAGGCTCAAGGTGATGCAGGCGAAGGCATACCTCAGAGTAGCTGCAGACACAGACAACCCACTGCATGAGGCGCTGGACGCAGTTAAGGGTCAGCGACTGATAAGAGGGAAATCATGGATGGCTCAGGCGGAGGATACGATCAGACAGGTGTGCCCCTTGGAGAACATTAGACGTGGAGAGGAGTGGGTCAGCGTGCCAGCGGAGCAGTCAGACTTGTGCAGAGTTATAATCACATTAAGCTGGGAGTGCATCGAATGGCCAGCAGGGGCCACGGAAGTGGAAATCCAGCAACTAATTCAAGACAATGCTCACTCGAGTGATGTGATTATCTACACAGATGGTTCGGTGTCAAGAGGTGAGAGAAGTGGCTGGGGGTTCATAGCCAAAGCTAATGGTCAATGTTTGGGGCAGGAGAGCCTGGCATATGATACCACAACATCCAGCTTAAGAATGGAAGTGGAGGCAGTCACTGCGGCTCTCCGCTGGATGGAGAATACGACACACACACACATCGTGATTGTAACTGACTCAGAAAGCATGCTGACGAGGGTGAGGACGGGCAGACTTTGTGCGGAGTGGCTTGCTTCGCTTCGGAGGTCACAAGCATCGCCTGGATCTTTTCTCCGGGGCATGCCGGTGTGCTGGGAAATGAACAGGCGGACAGATTGGCTGGCTCTGCAGAACTTGGTGGAGTATTGATACATGACAAGGCAGACGTGGTTGCGGCCTTGTGTGAGCACGTGCACACCTCGGAGGAGCAAATGGATTACCATGGTCTGGCAAGAATGAGACAACGAGGAGTGACGAAGGGATCTGGCCGACGCTCAACGCTCAAAGGAAAGGCAATCAGATTGCTACAGGTACTATTAGTGTTGGAACTCTTCGCTGGCTGCTGAGGATGGGGATGGAGCACTTATGGGAATGCCCTGAATGCTGTGATGTCGATTCCTAAATCAATCAATCAATCAATCAGTCTATATACTTACTGGTTCACTTGTTTGTCATCAGTCTGTTTATATACTTACTGCTTCACTTGTTTATCATGTCTGTTTATATATGAGGACTATTCCAAAATCAACCACTGATTGATTAGTAAAAATTAAATCAAATTGACAATAACATCTAAATAGATACAAAAGTTTCATACATCACTGCATTACTTTTCTACAGTCACCACCTAAATTCAGGCACTTGTACCGTGGCATTAGTTTTTGTAACCCCTCGTCAAGGAACAACACTGCCAGTGTACTTAGCCAGTTGTTGACTCCATCCATGAGTTCCTCTGCAGTGTTGAAGCGCTGGGTAGCCCGCCAGACCTTCATCTGCCCAAGAGACGATAATCACTTGCTGCCAAGTCCGAGTTGTGATGGGGGAGGGGTTCAAAATTCCCCACTTAAACTGCTCAAGTAAAGCCTTTGTGCGAGCAGCAGTGTGAGGCCACTCGTTGTTGTGCAGGATAATGACGCCACTGGTGAGCATTCCGTGCCTTTCTTTTTGGATCGACCTCACAGAACTGTCACTCATAACATTATCATCTTCACATGACACAACCAACGACGAATCTCAGCCGCATTTTGATCTTCTGCTTGAAGAAAACAAATCACACCATGAATTTCATAGCTGGTGGGAAAGGCAATAACAGTATCCATGTTTATTCATTTGCGATTCGTGAACAACTGAACAAATGTGACTGTAGGTTGATGTGTAGTGAGCTAAAAGACTACTGAATGATACAAGCAATGAACGGTGTTGCTGTAGCAATAGGTTTATTTTTACCAGCAGTCGGTGGTTGATTTTGGAATAGCCTTCATACTTCCTGCTTCACTTGTTTACTATCATTTGTTTATGCACCTACTGGCTGACTTGTGTACTGTCAGTCTGTTTATGTACCCACTGGCTGACTTGTTACCCTGCAGGCTGTCCACAAGCAAGCACTGTTAGAGAAGAGTGTGGAGGAACTGACATTGAAGATAGAGAACTCCATCAACAGCCAGCAGTTCTCAGACAGGGAGCTCAGTAAACAGATTACTGCCTTAGATGATGTGAGTATGCACTGACCTCCTGGCTTGTCCTGAGCAGAACTTTGACCCTGTTAAGCTTTTTTTTTGGTAAAATTTATATCTATCAAAACTCTGACCCCGTCAAGCTTTTTTGTAAAATTTCTATCTATCAGAACTTTGACCCTGTAAAGCTTTGTAAAATTTCTATCTATCAGAACTTTGACCCCGTAAAACTTTGTTGTAAAATTTCTATCTATCAAAGGCCAGATTGACTGCCACCGTTGCTGTCATATCTAAATTATTTATCATATTTTAACCATCTAAAACAAATAGTTATATCAAAGGACATCTGTATAATAAACTTTTTCCTAACTGTAGACATTACAACTACCTTAGCTAATTATAATTGCTGTGTCAAAAATGTGTTTTAGTGAGTCATGTATTATTTATTATTGCTCAGTTTTCATGCCCTTATAATGCATATTGTTGCTGTTGTTGTCTAAGACTAGCTTCGTAAGTGTTGTATGAATGAAATATTGTATGAGAGCAGAGAGAGGGCAGAATGTCTTAGTGAGTACAAGATTGTCTTATTGAGAAAAAGATTGTCTTAGTGAGTACACAGATTTTCTTAGTAAATATAGATTGTCTTAGTGAGTGCAAGATTGTCTTAACGAGTGCACAGATTGTCTTAGTGAGTACACAGATTGTCTTAACGAGTACACAGATTGTCTTAGTGGGTACACAGATTGTCTTAACGAGTACACAGATTGTCTTAGTGGGTACACAGATTGTCTTAATGAGTACACAGATTTTCTTAGTAAATATAGATTGTCTTAGTGAGTGCAAGATTGTCTTAACGAGTGCACAGATTGTCTTAGTGAGTACACAGATTGTCTTAGTGAGTACACAGATTGTCTTAGTGAGTACACAGATTGCCTTAGTGAGTACAAGATTGTCTTAATGAGTACACAAATTGTCTTAGTGAGTACAAAGATTGTCTTAATGAGTACACAAATTGTCTTAGTGAGTACACAGATTATATTAGTGAGTACACAGATTGTCTTAGTGAGTACACAGATTGTCTTAATGAGTACATATAGTCTTAGTGAGTAGACAAATTGTTTTTGTGAGTACAGAGATGATATTACTGAGTACAAGATTGTCTTAGTGAGTACAGATTATATTAGTGAGTACAAGATTGTCTTAGTGAGTACACTGATTTTATTAGTGAATACTCAGATTGTCTTAGTACACAGATTGTCTTAGTACACAGATTGTCTTAGTATCTGTTACAATACTCATGTTAGTCAATCATCCTCTGCCTAGCAAAGTGATGTAGGTGTTAGATCTCTGCACAGACCTCCATCCTCAGTAAGCTGCATGCTACTCACAACATTTACACTATTGAATCTGTTTACAGTTCGAAACATGGATTTTTAAATTGACAAGTAACTTTCATGTTTTCGTTTACCTGTATTTCTCAATTACCGGTATATTTACCTGTAAGTTAGCCTATTGAATCTGTTTACAGTTTAAAACATGGATGTTTCTGTTTACCTGTATTTCTCATTTATCTGTATATTTACCTGTAAGTTAGACTATTGAATCTGTTTACAGTTTAAAACATGGATTTCTCATTGGCAAGTATCTTTTATGTTGTCTGTCACCTGTATTCCTTCTAGGAAATTGCTCAGTCCAGCATTGCTTACTGGAAGAGGGATTCTTTGCGGGGGGAACTGAAAGCCCTGAAGAAGAAGCTGGATGATGTGGATAAGGCCAGGAAAGCAGCCGTGGTTAATGAGGTTTGTGTTCCACACGGGCCTTGCCTGTTGGCAGTTTAGTGTTTCTTGTTGTTGGTGTGGGAGGGTAGAGGAGGTCTTGTGTGGCTGTGGGATGCACTTGGGTAAGTTAGTTACTATAAGACAGTTTGAAAATGTTTGGTGGTAGTTTATAGAGGAGTGGCTGTTGGTGTGGGAGGGGAAGTCTGGTGTGGCTGTGGGGTGACGAGGGTAAGTTAGTCATAAAATTCTATCAGACAGTTGGAAAATGGTTGTTGGTAGTTTGTAGAGGAGTGGCTGTTGGTGTGGGAGGGTAGATCTAGCGTGGCTGTGGGGTACACGAGGGTAAGTTAGTCATCAAATTCTATCAGACCATGTAAGTTAGTCATCAAATTCTATCAGACAGTGTAAGTCATCAAATTTTATGAAACAGTTGGAAAATGGTTGGTGGTAGTTTATGGAGAAGCGGCTGGCCAAGTGGATAGAATGTTTTCTTCTTTGGGAGACCTGGGTTTAAATCCTCCGGTTCGAATCCTACATAAGATGCTCATTTTTCTTTTCTGTCGGCGGGAAAAAGAAAACTTTAACCTGCACAGTTCATGGCAACTGCACTAGCCAGGCAGCCTTAATTCCTCAGGCTCAAGATCTCCCTACCCTACACCGCAAGCTACTATAGGCAGTAGATGGCAGTGTTTTTTTCTAAATGACAGTGACAGGTAGTAGTTTATAAAGGTGTCATTATGTGGCATATCCATGTAGGTTGTTGTGCGTATGTGCATAGAAAGTTACATGTGTGCTTGGTGTTAAATATGTCGGTTAAACTGAAAGATTGACAGCGTGCTGTTTTAAGATCACAGGACTAACTGCGAAGGATATATTCATATGGAAATGTTGCCTGTCTGTAGTGGCAAGTTTTTGTCATGTGAAAAGCCCTACTTACCCTGATGACAAATGATTTCCTGATGATGATGAAGTTGATCGTGAGGTACAAATGTAGCTAAGGCAGCAGCCCAAAGACTTCTGTGGTGCAGGCATTGGGGGATAGGACGGTGGGATAAATCCAGCAATGTTCTCCGAGATCATGTTGAAAAATAAAGTCAAACCCTTGTCTACAGTTGATTTAGTTTAATCCCGCTGCTTCCAAATGACAAGTGTCTCGCCGAAGGGAAAAAAATGCATTGTCTTTCTTCCCTGGGATCTTGTTTAGTCTTTCCTCTTTTACCCTGGAGAGTAGAGGAACCTTAGTCTTGTTTAGTCTTTCCTGTTCTACCCTGGGGTATAGAGGAACCTTAGTCTTTCCACATCTTCCCTGGAGAATAGAGCAACATTACAGTCCTGTTTAGTCTTTCCCCTTCTACCCTGGAATGTAGAGATACCTTACAATCTTGTTTAGTCTTTCCTCTTCTTCCCTGGAATGTAGAGATACCTTACAATCTTGTTTGGTCTTTCCTCTTCTTCCCTGTAGAGTAGAGGAACCTTACAGTCTTGTTTAGTCTTTCCTCTTCTTCCCTGGAATGTAGAGGAACCTTACAGTCTTGTTTAGTCTTTCCTCTTCTTCCCTGGAATGTAGAGATACCTTACAGTCTTGTTTAGTCTTTCCTCTTCTTCCCTGGAATGTAGAGATACCTTACAGTCTAGTTTAGTCTTTCCTCTTCTTCCCTGGAGAGTAGAGGAACCTTACAGTCTTGTTTAGTCTTTCCTCTTCTTCCCTGGAATGTAGAGATACCTTACAGTCTTGTTTAGTCTTTCCTCTTCTTCCCTGGAGAGGAGAGGAACCTTACAATCTTGTTTAGTCTTTCCACATCTTCCCTGGAGAGTAGAGGAACCTTACAGTCTTGTTTAGTCTTTCCAAATCTTCCCTGGAGGTTAGAGGAACCTTACAGTCTTGTTTAGTCTTTCCTCTTCTTCCCTGGAGAGTAGAGGAACCTTACAATCATGTTTAGTCTTTCCTCTTCTTCCCTGGAATGTAGAAGAATCTTACTGTCTTGTTTATTCTTTCCTCTTCCCTGGAGAGTAGAGCAGCCTTACAGTCTTGTTTAGTCTTTCTCCTTTTCCCCTGGAATGTAGAGGAACCTTACAGTCTTGTTTAGTCTTTCCTCTTCTACCTGGAATGTAGATTTACCTAACAATCTTGTTTAGTCTTTTCTCTTCTTCCCTGGAGAGTAGAGGAACCTTACAGTCTTGTTTAGTCTTTCCTCTTCTTCCCTGAAGAGTAGAGTAACCTCACAGTCTTGTTTAGTCTTTCCTCTCTGAGAGCCTTGTTTAATCTTTCCTCTTTTTCCCTGGAGAGTATAGCAACCTTACTGTTTTGTTTAGTCTTTCCTCTTTTTCCCTGGAGAGTATAGCAACCTTACAGTCTTAAGTCTTTCTCCTTTTTCCCTGGAATGTAGAGGAACCTTACAGTCTTGTTTAGTCTTTACTCTTCTTCCCTGGAGAGTATAGAAACCTTACAGTTTTGTTTAGTCTTTCCTCGTCGACTTTGGCTGTAGAAGAATCTTATAGATGATTAAATTTCAATTCATTGTTAGGTGTCTAGTTTTGTTGATAAAGCCAGCAAGGACCCTCCTAGAAATCAGCACCTGATTTCCTCATCCTATATGGAGATTCCCTCTTTCAGATGTCTATAGGAGTTTAGTGACAACAAAGTGAAATGCTCTTTTGTTTGTTACAGGTGACAGAGGAATCCAAGAAAATGATAGAGGCAAAACCAGACCAGAAGTTTGTGGTGCATGAGTTCAAGGCAGGCTCAAATTCTAAGGTGAGAAGAGTGTCTGAAAGTTACCTTTTTATCACTTGTTCCTCCACTCGCTGAGTAATTCTGAGGTGCTAGAGTATTTGCCTGCCATTCTGGAGATCCGAGGTCAAATCTCCCAAGCTTAGATTTTGATAATGACCACACAGCTCCAAGTCTTCGCGGTGAAGTGGTCAAGCCGTTTGACTCGGGCTCCGAATGTGGGTTTGATTCCGGGCCGTGTCCTTCAGTTCACGATTGAAATTTTTTGGAGACTCCTGTGGGTCGTCGCTAGAGCTACGAAGTTTGTGCTTTGTGTGACGCTTTCCGCGCTGCGGAAAGAGGCCAAGCCATATGGGATAAAAACCCGGTGTAATGAAGTCGACTTTTAAGTGACTATTTTTTTTTTAACAGCTCCATGTTTGGTCAATGGATACTGGACACTTCTAGAAAGTAGGGCAACTGATGTGGCACTATCCACATAACCCCTTGGGTATTGTTTGGACAAGAAAACATGGGTCTAGCACCTGAATTAATAGAAACACACCTGCCTGCCAGTCTGGTAGTCATATGATAGGGTGTCAGGATTAGGGGAGAAGGCAGGGGTGATATAGTTTGGAACAAACTATGATGGCACTCCTGTGCTGTCAAACTATTTTACTTAACAGGATGTTGGCCTATCTCAGGCTGTGGCCTATACAGAAACTACAGGTTGAAAGCTGAACAGATGTCTAGGGGATTTGGGACTATCACATACAGAGAACAGTCATCATCTGGAATGATTTGAGATTTTGAACCCTCTATTCCTCCATAACTTCTGACAGGTTCTAAACTCCCTGCCACATTTTATCCCTGGTCATTTAAAGGTCTCTTATTATCAACAGTAACTTGACATAACAACAACCAAAACTAGAGGAAGGAAACAACTCATAAGTTTTAAAATATAAAACATACATGTAATCTGTTCTAACCTAGCAAAAAGTCGAGGGAGGCAGAATTAACAAATCTAAGATATACACAAGAATATGACAACAAAGTCTGTATATGGGCACTTGAGTGTTGTTGAGATCATTCTTCTTCTTCTTCTTCTGCGTTCATCCGAGTGTTGTTGAGATCATTCTTCTTCTTCTTCTTCTTCTGCGTTCATCCGGAGTTATTTCTTCGGACATGATTGCGTTGTGCCTGTTTACAGCAGAGCTGCATTCTTGTACCGTTTAGGCCGACACATTCGACTTCTGCGGGCATTTGTTGACTGGGTTAACCTTCCCGGGAGATCATTCTAAAGCTCCAACAGAACTCTTAGATCCAGAACAGGATTTATGCCCCTTCGGGAGACACAAGGGGCAAAATAATGTCACTTATCCTAACTGTGGACAACCTTGAAGATAACAGCTGCTCTGAGTAAATTGTACCAATGAGGGTCGTCTCCCAGGGTGATGGTTAACTGGTGCTCCAGTGTGGACAGCTTCCTCACTAGATGCTCCTACCATAAGAATAGATGGCTGGGAGTGTACACGATGACTAGAGATGGCTTCATAGGTAGGTCCTCTTTCTGGTCAATACTGCACCAAGGTAAAAACATTCTTCAGAGAATGTTACCTTGTTTCGTAGTAAATGTGATCCTGGGTTCTGTTAGTGACAGGTTTGGCCCAGCCTTGTTACTACTGTAACATTTCTGGAGTGAAACCTGAAAATGTTGGTTTGCTGATGGCCATGACATTCTCCACAACTAGTCGAACAGTGAGTTGATTGGGTGTTTATCTGGTCTTGTTGTTTGAATTGTCACCGGGGACCTTAATCCTAAGGATTAAATGTCCATGGTTACTGGTCTACTGTGATCCAGTCTGTAGATAAAAGGTTTCTTTGGACCATGATAAGCTAATCCCGCCCATGTTTTGATGGGTCTTCTATGTTTGTCACCAACTGTACTGCTGGGTAAGACAAGCAGAAGACAGGTTCTGTCACCAACTGTACTGCTGGGTAAGACAAGCAGAAGAGAGGTTCTGTCACCAACTGTACTGCTGGGTAAGACAAGCAGAAGACAGGTTCTGTCACCAACTGTCCTGCTGGGTAAGACAGGTTCTGTCACCAACTGTACTGCTGGGTAAGACAAGCAGAAGACAGGTTCTGTCACCAACTGTACTGCTGGGTAAGACAGGTTCTGTCACCAACTGTACTGCTGGGTAAGACAAGTAGAAGAGAGGTTCTGTCACCAACTGTACTGCTGGGTAAGACAAGTAGAAGACAGGTTCTGTCACCAACTGTACTGCTGGGTAAGACAAGTAGAAGACAGGCTCTGTCACCAACTGTACTGCTGGGTAAGACAAGCAGAAGAGAGGTTCTGTCACCAACTGTACTGCTGGGTAAGACAAGTAGAAGACAGGCTCTGTCACCAACTGTACTGCTGGGTAAGACAAGCAGAAGACAGGTTCTGTCACCAACTGTACTGCTGGGTAAGACAAGTAGAAGACAGGTTCTGTCACCAACTGTACTGCTGGGTAAGACAAGTAGAAGAGAGGTTCTATCAGTTTTGTCTTGCACACACTAGCCTCGCCTGTCATTACTGTCCGTACATGCTCTCTGGGGTTGGTGGGTCTTCTATACGTGGAGATGTCAGCGCATTATTTAAATCTAGCAGATATCTCTCATGTGGCAACATGGATGTCATTCATAGACCATTTCACTACCACCAAAGAAAAAAAAACATTTCACAACCACCAAAGAAGAAAAAATATTCACTACCTCCAAAGAAGAAAACATTTCACAACCACCAAAGAAGAAAACTCTTCATAAGCATCCAAGAAGAAACCATTTCACAACCACTAAAGAAGTAAACTGGGGCTTTTGAGCTCAGATTTTAAGAATATTTCTAAGAATATTGTGCACCAAGAAGAAACATACTGAAGCTCTAAAAGTTTTCTTTATTGACGAAAACTGGCTCATGACCCGTATTTGTGTCTCGGAAGCCCTGTAGCCATTTTAAATGTCACAGTGGCTTGGAGAGAACAGCGATGGACGGCACAGTTCCTGGAAGAAGTGGCAGGGTTTGGACACAGGGCATTGCAGACACCTTGGGCATGGGGTTGGAGAAATAGCCAGAGTTTGAGATGCTTCAACAAGCCATGATGGATGTGGTACAAGCACAAGAAGAATGGGTCATTAACCTTCTAGGTTTTGGAGAAGTAAATTTAAATGAAATCGTCTACAAATTAGTTAGAAACCTGAGGTGTGGATATAATGATTTAATGTTTGGCATAGGCTCTGGATGCAGCGATGAAGCAGTACAAGTCCCTCAGTCCCCAGACCTCAGCCATGTTCTTCTCAGTGGACGAAGAGGCTGGCAAGATCCTGTGTATGAGCTGTGTCCCCAAGGTAGGTTTTGTGATCTGTTGTTGCAAATCTTCTTATAGTCTATGTTGTCTAGGGTTAGTTGCCATGTTTGTCTTCTGCTTCCTGTCTCGTGTGCTGCCAATAATTTCTGATACAGATATTTATCTAACAGTAACAGTGGCATTCCAGTGGCTAGAGGAGACCACTGCAAGACATGTTGTATTTATTACGGATTCAAAGAGTATGCTAAGTAAGGTGGAGAAAGGAATGTTTCGTGTGGAATGGCTCTCGTCGCTTCAGAGGTCACAGATTGTGAGAATTGTATGGATATTTTGCCCTGGCCATGTGAGAGTACGGGGGAATGAACAGGCTGATAGGCTAGCAGGGAAAGCACCTCTTGGTGGTAGTTTGCCTATGGACAAGGGGGAGGTGGTCGTGCACTTGTGGGACCAGGTAGAGAAGGCAGAGGAACAGATTGAGAACCCATATGTGGAAAGAATGAGATGGCAGGGGTTCTGGGAGAACTTTTAATCAGATAGCGGAGGGAACGATTAGTAGTAGGCTTCTTCGCTGGCTGTTGAACGAGGAGATGGAGCACGTATGGGAATGTCCTGAGTACAGTGATGTCGATTCTTAACTCAACTATCTAAACCATGATGTCAGGCATTTTATCTCTAGGTTTGCCGTCGGATTTCTTTCCTTTAAACTTTCCTGTTATCGTAGTGTATTCTGGTTTAGCCAATTTCCTAGATATGTCCACACAGTATGGATTGTCTACTTCGATCAGGAGCAACATCCATTATTATGATTGGAATATGCTTGCTCTTTCATAACACGATCCTAACATTCTCCATTATAATTGTATTATTTTCGTCTTTCAGAACACACTCTCCACCGGCCTCAATGCCAAGGCTTGGGTTGATGCCGTTGTGCCAGTTATTGGAGGCAAGGGCGGCGGCAAAGACCTGTCTGCCCAGGCGACAGGGACCAATCCGCAAGCTCTGAACGATGCCCTCAGGCTGGCCACAGAATTTGCTCAATTGAAGCTGTCATGATCGTACTCCAGTGACTATATGAAACTTATTATTGACTGCCCATAGAATGGAGAATGCATTATTTTCTTTCCTCCCTTGTTTTGGGTGGTAGAATAAATTGTTTTGTTGACAATTCTTTGACTCTGTTATTTTTCTTTCAAGGTACAGATCATGTTTATTTGTATATGACAATATGCAAGCATTCTCCTGCAGGGGACTGTTGAATATCCACATTATTTCTAAAACGATTGTTTTTTGTTTTCGAATACACTAGATGGGCAGCAGAGTAATTAGCAATGATTGCTTGGAAGAGGGTAATGGGAAAAAAAAAAACAAATACAACTAAACAAAAGAGGCCGTGTTCTTTGGTCATGTCATAAGATGAGACATGCTGGAGAACAACACAATGACTGGGGAGATCATGATAGCTGGAGATATCAGAGATAGAAGAGGGAGACAGAGAAATGAAACTTAATGATGGATGGAGGAACACCCACAGAATTGATTTAAACACCAAGATCTGTGGAGAGACATGAAGGCCTATGTCACTTTCCAAGACACATGATGATGATAATCTCGCTCCACACAGTTCCCTTCTGCAAGCCAATAAAGACAACTGGATAAAACAAGTTTAAACAAACAGAAACCATCAAAGTCAGTTCAAACAAGCGAGAATGAACAGCTTTCTGAAGGCAATTTTGACACTGGTCAAATCTAAACAAAACCGGGACACTGGATAAGAATAGCAGCATTGATGATACTTTTTATTTCCTGCTTCAGGACTGGATCCTAACCTGTCCGGCTTACCAAATACTACTGACTAATGGTAAAAGGCAAGACAATAAAGAGTAAGAGAGTTATTCACTGCAGTCCATTAAGCTCATTCCATGTCAGTTTTCATCATCTTATTCTTTTCCTCCATTGACCTCAGTGAAATGTTGTGGGGAGTTGTAAAGATCTTTTATGTTCTTTCTAATTCTCTTTGCAAGTTTGTATTCATTTCTTTAAAGTTCTTGATACCATTACTCAAACTTTTACGTGGTCTTCCCCTCGCTCTGTATCCATTATATTTCTTCAATCTGGCTCTTTTTAGTAGATGGTACCAGGGCATTCTTGTGAGGTGACCAAACCAATTATTCTGTTCTTTAATGAAGTGCATGACTGGTTTCAGATCTAGTCTCCCCTCTGCCATGCGTCCACCTTGACGAGGTAGAGGGGCTTGAGCGTTCCAATGACCCCAAGAGCTATGCCGACGGTAGCACAGCTACTGGTAGGGTCACCCATGTCGGACAGGTCAAGGGAGAGGGACCAGACGAAGTGACGCACAAACCTGCTGCCTTGTAGGTAGACTGGGGACAGTCAAAGGCTAGGGAAAGCATCCTGAAAAATGCTTGTCGAAATCGGATGTACTGAGCCACAGGCTTGACAAAGAAGTGCAACGTAACTTTATCATTTCATGATGCCACAGATGAAAATTAATCGTTATGGTGCTAATCCCGTGAAGTCCCATCAGGCGGTGATAGTGCCGGGCCCCCTGCCTCGAGGGGGTCCACCCATGACTACTGGTGGTCACCTTCCCCTGTGCTGTGGAGTCAAGGCACAGAGGAGTAGGTTAAGAGCTATTGACCAAACACCCCGGACTCTCAACATACTACAATGGAATGCCGAAGGAGTTTATAACAAGAAAGCCTCTCTAACACAGCGTCTTCATAAAGATAGAATAGATGTGGCATGCATTCAAGAGACACACCTCAACGCCAATCGCACATTTTCAGTCGAGGGATATCAGGCCAAACGTTTCGACCGCGAAGGACACAAAGGAGGAGTTGTAATACTTACACGAAATACAATACCTTGCAGCGAAGTATCTGTGATCTCTGACAACCAAACGGAAATTATAGGTGTTGATATAATGATAAAGAACATGAAAATAAGAATTTACAATCTGTATAGCCCGGCAGATAAGGATCTTACACTTTCAAACATGGAAATAACTGACACAAATTGCATTGTTGTCGGAGACTTTAATAGCCGCTCAGAAAGATGGGGATACCCAGATACTGACAAAAGAGGAGATGAAGTGGAGGACTGGGAAATAGACTCAAATCTCCATCTACTCAACAAAGCGGATGACACACCAAGCTTCTACTCCAGAAGATGGATTACCACTTCTACTCCAGACTTAGCTTTCTGCACAGGAGACATTCTCCACAAAATCGATCGCCATGTGCTTGACCAATTAGCAGGTAGTGACCACAGACCAATCAAGCTTGTAATAAATATGGAGTATGTTCCACAGGAGCAAAAGCCTTTGCCTCGCTGGAATTACAAACGAGCAGATTGGGACAGATTTTCCATACTAACAGACAAATATTGTGAAAACATAAATACACGATATGGCAACATAAAGCAAATGGTGGAAAGTCTAAACAGAGCAATAATACAGGCGGCCACTGTGTCTATTCCAAGAGGAGCGAGGAAAAATTACAAACCATACTGGACTGAGGAACTACAAATTTTGGAGGACAAAGTTGAAGATGCTAGGAAGACCGCAGAGAGAGAACAAACAACTGAAGCGAACATCTCTCTCAAAGCCATCTCAGCAAAATATAAAAGAACAGCAAATCAAACAACAAGAGATGGAGGAAAAAAACAGAAAACCTGAATTTTGACAGGGATGGAAACAAACTATGGAAACTAGTGAAAGCCATGAACAATGAAGGACCTAGAAACAAACAAATAACAATTAAACAAGGAAATGCCTTGCTTACAGGAAAAAAGGCTGCAAATGCACTAATGGAACACTATGCCAGTGCAAACCACATTGATATTACAGCCGAACAGAAGAAAGCAATCAAAGATAAACAGATACATCATAGATATACAGAGACAGCAGCAGAATATATGATGGCAAATCTAACAATGGAAGAAATGGAACAGGCAATGAATACCCTAAAAAAGAAGACATCACCAGGAAAGGATGGAATCACAAATGAAATGCTAATAGGACTAGGCACTAAGGCAAAAAAGAAACTACTAGCAGTCCTAAATTACAGCTGGAAGAGGGGAATAGTCCCACAGGCATGGAAGGAAGCTATACTAATACCAGTCCCAAAGAAAGGAAAATCTATCAGTCTTCTTAGCTGTGTAGGAAAATTAATGGAACGCATTATCAATGGCAGGCTAACATGGCATCTGGAAGAAAACCAACTCTTAACACCTCACCAAGCAGGATTCAGAAAGTACAGATCCACTGAAGATCAAATAACCTATATAGCTCAGGAAATAGAGGATGCCTTCCAAGAGAAAAAGCACACACTAGCGGTCTGGATAGATTTAGAAAAAGCATTTGATAAAGTATGGAAGGAAGGACTGAAAGTAAAACTGCAAAAAATGCATGTTTGTGGGAAAATGTACAAATGGATCAGCCACTACCTTGAGAACAGAACTGCCAGGACAAAAGTACAAGGACAAACCAGCAAAATGATGCTGTTGGAGCAAGGTGTCCCCCAAGGAGGAGTTCTTTCACCAACATTATTCCTAGCATATATAAACGACATCACGGAAAATTTTCCAGCCAGAGTACACACATCATCCTTTGCAGATGACCTAGCCATATGGACATCTGAAGAATATATTAGTACAGCTAACAGCAGAATACAGCAAGCCCTATTAGCGCTAGAGGACTGGTCAAAATCATGGCTAGTGAAGATAAGTGAGGAGAAAACAACATGCACAGTATTCTCCCTCTCAACTAAAACTCAGCAACCTAAGCTGGTATTGAATGGAAAAATATTGCGCCATGAAGAAAATCCAAACTATCTAGGAGTCACCTTTGATCGTCGCCTGACATGGAAGACACAGGTTGAGAAAAATCGAACAAGAGCAAGGCAAAGAATGGCAATCATGAAAAAGCTTGCTGGTACAACGTGGGGAGCAGATGAGAAAGTTCTCAAGAAGTTATATACTGGACGGGTGAGGCCAGTACTGGAATATGGCATTGCAGCTTGGGCAACAGCAGCTAAGTCAAACTTTAACAAAATAAGTAGAGTCCAAAATCAAGGAATGCGAATCATAACTGGAAGCCTGAAGACAACGCCTATTAATGAACTAGAAAAGATCATTTGTTTACAACCAATGCAGGATAGAAGAGATAGCAGAGCCCAGCAACAAGCTGAAAAATTTAGAAGATTGACAGACCACCCTATGTATAAAAGGTTTAGTGGTTTTGGAAAGGGAAGACTGAAGCGTAGCAACTTTGTAGAAACTGCAAAACGAAAGATTAGGGCAGATCCCATACTTAACATATCAACAGTCAAACCCATTTACAGTGCAGACAAGTTCCCAGCTTGGAGACAGCAGCAACTGCCTGAGATGATAGAAAACATTCCTGGTATTGAGAAAAAGAACACTCAGCATGAAACCGAAAGAAGAGAAATAACCCTAAACTACATAAAAGAACATTACCCAAGCAGCAATTGGACCCATGCATATACAGATGGATCAGCCAAAAATTCAGTAGAGAATGGAGGAGGAGGAATTCTCCTAAATTTAAAAAATGGAGTGAAAAAAACGCATTCAGTGGCAACTGGAAAGTTTTCAAGTAACTTCAAAGCGGAGGTAGAGGCTCTGAAAACTGCAGCAGAAATGCTCTTGATGGAGGAAAATAAAGAGACGCAAATAGCTATCTTTACAGATGCAAAGTCAGCTGTCTCAATACTGAAGAGCAATTACAGCACAGAAATAGCTGACCTAAGAGCAGCACTCCATGGCCTATGCCAGAAATCCCAAAAAGTTGTAATACAGTGGATACCATCACATTGCAGTATACCTGGAAATGAAGAGGCTGACAGACTGGCAAAAGAGGGCGGACGACTACCACAGCCTGACATAGACATAACCTATAACGAGGCAAAGAGGTTGATAAAAAGCACTTATAGAACCAAATGGGAATCAGAGCATCCAGGTCACCAGAAGGATGATGCATATTACAAACTCGACCGAAGAGAACAAGTAGCAATCTTCAGACTCCGCACAGGACATAACAGGCTGAAATACCACTTGTTCAATAAACTAAAGATAGGAGATACCGATGAATGCAATTGTGGAACTGGTAAAATGACAGCTAAACATTTGCTGCAGGAGTGCCCAATATATGCAGAACAGAGAAAGATATTTTGGCCCACACCTGCTTCATTTGAGGACAAGCTCTATGGAGATATCAACAAGCTCAAGTTGACTGCAGCTTACTTTAACTACATTCAGGTTGACATCTAAAGGTGCATGAAGATGTATTTAGACTGCCACACTTCATACCACAGGTATGTCGGTTACAAAAGCGTCCCAGAGGCATGAAATGGAATATTGCTTGGATAGCACATCCATTATGTGGAAAGTCCGAATCAAAAGCTCACTGTGTGGGCTTCGTAAATGGTGGAAAAAGTGTCATAGTGACACGAAATGGAATATTGCTTGGATAGCAAATCCATTACGTGAAAAGTCCGAATCGAAAGCTCACTGTGTGGGTTTCATAAAAGGTGGAAAAAGTGTCCTAGTGGCACGAAATGGAATATTGCTTGGATAGCAAATCCATTATGTGGAAAGTCTTAATCGAAAGCTCACTGTGTGGATGTCATCTGCAGACTGCATTCTTCTGGTTTCCGGAGGAACAGCCTATGGTGAACGGAAGGCCCAATATACGGAAGTGAGGCTAAGCAGCCATGTGCAGGACGTGACGATTCCTTGGGTGAGTCCAGTACCAGAGCGCTGTGTGATGGCTCTGCAAGTATGGAAGCCTCCTTGGATGGCGGGGAATGCCCATGGTCTGCCCCTGCCTGCCCTTGAGGGCTGACCAGGTTGTCTTTGGCTGATCTATATGGGCCAGCTGGGATGGGGGATAACACCACAACAGTGAGAGCCAAACGTCCTAAGAAACCCCCGGGAAGGTTAACCCGGTCAACAAATGCCCGCAGAAGTCGGATGTGTCGGCCTAACGGCGCAAGAACGCAGCTCTGCTGTGGACAGGCATAACGCAATCACGTCCGAAAAAAAAACACTCCGGATGAACGAAGAAGAAGAAGATCTAGTCTAGTCTTTCCTTTAGAGCCTAAGGCGGTGCATAGGGCAGACGTCGTGGCTCTCCATCTCTGGCGACCCACCGCTACCCGTTGCAGTTCCTGGATGTTCGCCTGGCCGCCGAATGGGCACTCCAAAGAATTCAACAAGTTTGTGCAAAGCATCCAACATTTGGAGCCAGAAATCTGATTCTGTGACAATGGAGAGTTGTATGATGGCGGATTGCTGCGGCTCGACTAGGTCGAGCAGAGACCAAAGCCTCTGTTCCCAACCATATCGTTGCCCCCCGACGCAGTGGTGCTAAGAATATTGTTGTACATCCAGGCGGGATTCTGACTTAGAGGCGTTCAGCCATAATCTCTCAATTCATGCATGTCACTAATTAGATGACGAGGCATTTGGCTACCTTTAAGTCGTAGTTACTCCCGCTGTTTACGCACCACTGATTATTTGCGAAGACAAAGGCAACAAGAGAAAACCAGAAGGCGGGTCAGCTGTTTAAGAACTGACCTCGTTAGACCTCGCGGCCTCATAGAGCTCCCGCATAAGTTCCTGAGAGCTGGGAATCATACACAGGTACCCCCAGGGCTTCTCACTTCAGCGGCGAGCCGAAGACAAAGTGATACATGCAAAACCACTGGATGCCTACCGACGAGCTTTCAAGCTACACCGGCAGGACTGACCGAAAAGCTATACAAGCTTACTGACTGCAGGCCCACTACTCATCGAGAGAGAGTGAGTGCTTATCGAGACTGTTGAACGGTCGTACAAATTTGCTCTTTTGCCCACTCAAACCACAACCCTAGTTGCACGATGCGGTTATATTCTCGAAACGCCAGCCTCGCTAACTTGCGTTGGCTGGGAGGATCCCAGTTTGTTGCACCTCACACAGCCATCCGAGACAATGAACACTAGACGCGGGATTGATCTTGCGAACCAGACCGGCCCTCTCTAATTTTCCAATTCTATATCTCATGGTTACTTCCACAGCTCTTCTAAGACATCTCATCTCTGTTGTAATTTTGTGCTCATTAGTTGCAGTATGCCTTCATGTTTGACACTGATAGCATAATATTGGCCAAAATATAGTTCTTATGAGGTTTGCTTTAGTAATTTCTATGTGACAGAAGTGGCGATAGCAGTCCCAGTACCTGATTTACCTTTGCACGACGTGTGTTGATTTCTCTATCCATGTCCCCATGTGAAGTGAAAATTTACTCTAGATATTCAAATTCTCTGGTTTCAATGTCTAGGGTTAGTTTTCATAAATGATAGGTTGGTGACAATATGAGGTTACATTCCATATTTTATTAAGAGAATACACAACACACCAATAACTGAACTTATCAACCAATCCCCACATTAACAGTTCTGACATTCTCTGGACAATAGCATTTCATGAAATGCTCAGCTAGTTCAACAACTTCCATCGCTATGGTGACCAATCAGAGATTAAAGCACTGCTGTGATATTTGCAGTTGTTTTAAAAAAATGTGTATCTTCATCTAATGAAGAGCTTTTTTTTTTTTTGCGCGCACTCGCTTTGAACTCAAGCGTAGTCCATACTATGTGGATTAGCTTTCCCTATTAACAGTGTTCCTTGCCATCAGGTGAACCCACTCCAACTTCAGAGGTACTTGTAATTTACGTCCCCAAGTCAACATTTTAGTCCAGCTGTCCGGTGTAGGGGTTGAACCCCCTAACCTTGGCATTGGCACGCCGGATGTTTAAGATTGATTGATTTAGGAACCGACATCACAGCATTCAGGGCATTCCCATAAGCGCTCCGTCCCCATCTCAGCAGCCAGTGAAGAGTTCCAACATCAATAGTACCAGTAGCAATCTGATTATATGTGTATCTCGCCTTTCCTCTAAACGTCGAGCATCGGCCAGATCCCCTCTTCACTCCACGCTGTCGCATTCTTGCCAGACAATGGTGGTCCATTTGCTCCTCCGATGTGTACACGTGCTCCCACAAGGATGTTTAAGAACACACGTTCTTATCCATTTGGCCATGCTGACCTGCAGGAAGGGAGGTAGTTACCCCATCTCATAAAGCTGTGACCTAGTGTGTATATAGCATGAATACAAATACAAAGTTAACTCATCTCACAAATAAACCATGTTGATATTACATGCAACACACTGAACAAAGAAGATATCACATATGACATTAAACATAGAATCAAATCAAATACTACACTAAAGCATAACATGGCAGGGGAAAGATGCCAGGAGTCATGACCCGGACGGGCCCGCCCCTAGAGAGTGTCAAGGGTTGAATGGGTCGAAACACTTGTGGAAGAGGGTACCCTTCTGAAGATCAGAAGACCCTGTCGTCTTTGCTCTGCGGCAGAGTTTTTATGACTAACACAAGCCATAAACAAAGAATCATATCACACACAGTGCACAAACAACAGAATCATTTCACTTTCCACACACTGAATACAGAATCGTATCACAATCAAACTTGTGGTCAGGCACCTGATGGTATAGTGGCTAGATGCTGGCCAAATGGCCTGCTGATCAAGGGGTTAAATCCAAATCAAGGCAAATTCTTTTAATTGGCCGAGGTTCCCAGATAATAAAAAATAGATCTCATTCAGGATTGGTGGTCGTGTGAGATAATGGTGATTCTTGACCACTCCTGCTTATTGTTGTGGTACATGGCTGTGACGATGATAATTTGTCAATTCCTGCATGTATAAGGACATAACTTGCTGTGTCTGATAACTTGCTGGGCTGTCTTTCATTCGATATACACTGGACAATCCTATAGAACATGTTCACCAGTTTCTTTGTTTTGTTCACACATGCAGTGTCATGAAACAGACAGGACGAAGCTTACGCACATGTTTATTCACTGTTATGTCCTGTCCTGAGGCAAAGAAAGAAAAAAAAGCCCCGAACCAGGACACTATGATGTGCTAGGACAGTCACATATTTTTAGGCCTGAGTGCACACAGGATTGGGTGGTCAGTCTTTCCTCCCATAGCGAGTGATGAGCCCAGATGTCAAACTCTCATCTTACTACACTCATACCACTGTCACTGCAACTTCCTAACCAAAGAACGGATGAGCCTGTAGTAAAAGCAAGAACTGTTATAATCAGCTTCTTTATTATCTGTATTTTGCATCATAAAAATGCATGTTAAAGTACTCCGGTGACTCAAAGTCACTAGCTAGCAGAGACAACTTTTTACCTTTCACCTTGATGAGAATTTTCAAGTCTTTTTGGTCACTTTGCTGGCTACATATAGTAACATCAGAAGGAGTGTAACAAATTTTCCGCAAGCGACCAAGAAAAGTTCTCCATACAGCTATAAACTGCCCACTTTGAGAATTGTGGTAGAGTCTAATACAAGTACGTGTTGCTATAAAGTTAAAATAAATAAATGACATTGTAAACAGGCTGCAGCATGCAAGCATAAGATGGATATCACGTTCTGGCATGACATTCAACAGAATGGGCAGCTTGTAAACAGCAAGCCAGCAGCAACTGGCTGCAACAGCTGCTTGGGAAACGTACATCCCCCAGATCCAGTTTTTCATATCGCTCTCGCAAACCAGGTCGAAGTCGGAAGAAACTTTATCCCAGTTGTTCCGAGACAACGCCAAGGGAGTTTTCCGTTCCGAAGGTTTAAACAGTATCTGTCGCTTCGTTGTCACATGAGCTGGGTTTTCTATTTGTAGAATCTTCATCTGCAAGAGATACAAAAGTTATATGTTCTCTTTTTAAATAACTTATTCTAAACAATCAATAGTAGGTCACATAATTCAGAAAATGAATTGTATCTTATGCAGTCAATAACTATAATTGAATGTCAGAAAGAGAGTAATGAAATAGTATATAGAACCTTTTCTGCTGTATGGCAATAAATCATGGAACATGAACACATCAGGAATAACCTGGAGGCAACTGAGATGTGGTTTCTGAGACAAATGCTGTGAATACTTGAATAGCCAGAGTAGCCAACAAGTGCCTGAAAGAGGATAATAAACCTATACAAATATAAGGAAGTGACAAACAGCTTTCTAAGGTCAAGTAATGAGAAGAGAGGCACTGGAAAACATTGTGACAACTGAAAACATCAGTGGGAGATGAGGCAGGGGCAACCAAGAGAAATTATGACACCATGCCTCTAATTCCATCCCTAACGGATAACGCCATATCTTTAACAGCGTATGAAAATTACTAACCAAAATAACCTGTGTTGCTTTATCAACCTCCAAATACTGACTCTGCAGTGTTTAAGAATTCAAAATCCCTTGGCAGTTTAAAAATGAAACATGTAGGCTGAATAAGCCCACATCGCAGGCATAATTTCAGAATTAGGAAACCTACCCACATACAAAATATTTACAGAATGTGTGGTTCTGGCATAAGACTTTGTTCACTGCGTTGAAACTTAAAAAATTATCTATGAGAGGAGACTGGGGCATCTATGGAAGTATCTGAGAGTAATGATGATCTTTTGTACATAAAAGATGGCAGTAAGTAAAGCAATAACATGGCTCGAGACACAGACATTCACTAGGGCATGTTTCCTTAGCGACTCAATGAGCATGCTCAAGAGGATAGAGATGGGGTGAATCTGAACAGAATGGTTGCTCTCTCTGGAGCGGTCTTGGCTAGCAAAGATTAGTTTCATCTTCATGCCAGGTCATGCGGGTGTACAAGGAAATGAGCGGGCTGACAAGCTCACAGGTAAGGCTACTGTGGAGGGTGGACGAGCCATGGACCAGGCTGACATTCTGAATGAGAAGTAAGACTTGCGAGATTCAAGTGATGACTGTGAATCTACAACCATGGTCAGACTGCGAGAACAGAAAATTAAAAGGGGTGGCCAAACATGTACACTATGCAGGAAGCCAAAGAAGATTGATAAACCAACACAGAACTGGCGTCGTTAGCCGCTACATGCTGCGGGATTTGCTGAGGAGGGGATCCGAGCGCATTTATGGACTGAATGGTTCGATGTGCAATGAGGATGATCTGTCAACTAACTAACTAACATAAAACCATCATTAAACCACACTGCTTTATGGTTAACCTCAACACATTCAGTCATCTCATTTCATCCAAGGACAGAGGAAATAATAACATCTATAGGAATCTAAATATCATCATCATCATCATGTGCCATGTGGTAAGCATGTCCGGCCGTGTTTTGCCATCTCACTCGATCACCAGAGCCGTGGATCAGCTCTGTGTTCTTGTCTCGACCATACAACGTGGCCAAGCCATCCAGGTATTTACTTCTCTGCCCTCCCCTTGTTCTCTCCCCCTCGATCTTGCCAGTTGTCACCAAGTTCAATTTATTTCTTCTCATAACATTCCCAAAAAATTGTGACTGTCTACATCTAATTTCTCTAATAAGTTTACGGTTCTGCAGAAATCACACAACTTACGTGAAATTAACTAGATAAATCCTTCAAGTTGAAATATACACAATTTCGCACAGTAATGTCACTTATCTACCACGGTAATTTTAAGCTGACTAACATGTCTTTCTGTTTACACAATTCTGGCTTGCGTTGATAGATCATAATTGCTTCTGCAACTGCTTCTGCAACTGTAAAACCGTACCCATTCCTACACCAACAGTCAAAGAGCCTGTTCCTCTGTACGCCACAAACAATTGTATTTACCAATTCACATGTAGATGCCAGGCCGTTTACATTGGTCGAACGGAGAGACAGCTTAACAAACGGGTGTCAGAACACATACCTCAATGGGTCAACAAGATACAACACACAGGAAATGCTAGCCGCGAGGAGCCGACACACCGGAAGCTCCCGGCGTCTTCAATCGGCAGGCACATTGTCGCCAGTGGCCATGTTGTGTCCAGAGACACTGCATTTCGCGTGTTGTTTAGAACACAAAATACTCGCTTGTTAAAATTTGCAGAAGCAATTATGATCTATCAACGCAAGCCAGAATTGTGTAAACAGAAAGACATGTTAGTCAGCTTAAAATTACCGTGGTAGATAAGTGACATTACTGTGCGAATTTGTGTATATTTCAACTTGAAGGATTTATCTAGTTAATTTCACGTAAGTTGTGTGATTTCTGCAGTATGTACCTGACGAGATGCAGCGAAATATGCCAGGCAATAAATCGTGCAATCTATTGTTTGTGTCTTCGTTATTCAAGTTTACGGTTGTCATTTGTTTCTTGTAGGACTTGATCATTGGTTTTTCTGTCTGTCCATGATATTCTTTGCATTTTCCTCAGAAACCACATTTCCACAGCCATCAGATGTTCTTCAGCTTGTCTGCTCAATGTCCATGCTTCACATCAATACAAAAGCATAGGTTCTATGTAGCACCTCAACACTTTTTTTCTCTCGTTGCAAATGACATCTTTTTATTGGTCAGTATATTTTTCATACCAAGTAGCAGCAATTAAAATGGGAAATAAAGAGGGTAGTTACGAACAGATAAAGCTAGGAGTACGACAAGGGTGTGTCTTGTCACCAGATCTTTTCTCCCTGTATAGTGAAGTAATAATGAGAGAGATCAAAGAGATGCCAGGAATACTAGTTGGAGGTTATAATATAAATAATATACGCTATGCAGATGACACAGTATTGGTGGCGGATAACTCAACAGACCTACAACAATTATTAGACGTTGTAGTAACAGAGAGTGCAAGGAAAGGACTCTCCTTGAATATCAAGAAAACAGTAACAATAGTAATATCAAAGAAAATGGTGACACCAAAATTTGACATAGAAATAGAAGGGAAAATCTTTAACAAAGTGGATAATTTTAGATACTTAGGGGCATTTATAACATCAGATGGAAAATGTACAACAGAGATTAGGAGCAGAATAGGGCAGGCAAAAGCCGCATTTCAGAAAATGAAGAGTATCTTATGCAATAAGTCACTATCACTGAATGTAAGAAAGAGAGTGGTGAAATGCTATGTAGAACCAGTTTTGCTGTATGGCAGTGAATCTTGGAATGTAAATGAACAAATTAAGAAGAAACTAGAAGCAACAGAGATGTGGTTCCTGAGATGAATGTTGCAAATTCCTTGGACTGCCAGAGTAACTAACAACGACTGCCTGAAACAGGCTAATGAAACTAGAACATTATATACAACAATAAGACAGAGACAAACATCTTTCTTCGGTCACGTGATGAGAAGAGAGGCATTGGAGAACATCGTAACAACTGGAAAGATCGAGGGGAAGAGAGGCAGAGGCAGACCAAGAGAAATGATGCTGGATGGATTGAGACGGTGGAATGGAGGAATATCAGCAGCAGAGTTGATCCAGAAAACCAAAGACTAAAATCTATGGAGAGCCATGAACGCCTACGCCAGCCAGCACGGCACATGATGATGATGATGATGTTTTTCATCTTGCAAATGGCCGCCTTCGCCAGGGCAATTCTTTTTCTGATCTTTTCAAGGCATCTCCCACCAGATGTTATGGCTGTTCCAAGATAATTGTACCGATTCATTTGTTTAAGAATATTCCCATTCACCTGTATATTACATTGGGCATTTCCTTCTTAGTGACGACCATAATCTATGTTTTCTTACAATTTAATTCTAACCCAAGTTGTTCAGTGTGCAACAATCGCATCAACTAAATGTTGCAGACCCTGCTCATTGCCTGCAATCAATACTGTATCATCTTCATATCTAATGTTATTGATGTTATGTCCCCCAATGACGATTCTTTTCATATCGTCAACATTTCTGAAAATTCTTTTACTGTACAGGGGAAAAAAGATCTGGAGACATTACACATCCCTGTCTCACACCTCTCTTAATAGGCTGATATTGACCTACTTCACTATCAATCTTTATGGCAGCTTGTTTCCAATATATGTGTTTTATGAGTCTAAGGTCTTTTCCATCAATTTGTAGATCTTCAAGCATCCTTTTCATGTCTTTATCGAATGTCTTTGAGGAGTCAATAAAGCAAAGATGTAAGTCTTCGGTTACAATTAAGTTTAATTACTGTTCTCAGAATATACACAGCATTTACTGTACCCTTGCCTTCTACAAACCCACATTATTGTTCTCCTATTTCGGGTTGTATTTTCTTCTTAACTCTTTGCATGATAATTCTCAGCAACTTGAACAGGCAATTAGAAAGTCGAATAGAGGCCCTGGAGATGTGGATATACAGAAGGATATGCTGTATTTCATGGAAACATAAGAATCAAATACAGACGTTCTAGAAAAAAACTGGGAATGGAAGGAGTTGAAAAAAAAAATAAAACAGAGGCAAGTGAAATATTTAGGCCAAGTTAAAAGACATACTTTTTTTAAAAATTGATTTTAAATCATTGTTTATGATTCTTCCAATGACAATCCACTGAATTAATTGATGTGGAGTCCAGGCAGTTCTTACAATGTTGTTAACTTGTTTTTAACATGAGAAACACATTTCTTCTATAAAATCTAACTAAATACTTAAAATAGTAACTAATAACATTAATTATTAATATAAGTATTCTGACTCGCCGGCGCCCTGGCCGAGGTGTTAGCAGCTTTCTCCGTAATCCCGAATACTCTCGTGGTTGACGTGAGTGCACGAGAATTAGAAGCGGTTCGAGTCGCTCAGGTGACATGAGAATATATAATATTATGGAGCCGGTCGCTCAGAAAGTCGTGGCGTGCTGATGAGCGTAATCTAGCCTAGGAATCAACATACAGCTGAAAGATGCTGGTGTTGACCGCAATATCCTGAAACAGGATGGAAACGCGGGGGAAAAACAAAACAAATTCTGACTCACTCTACTACTTAGAACCGACAGTTGAGCAGAAGCCGGCTTGCTGTGTGCAGGACAAGTCAACAGCAACCACCCTTTTGACAGGAATGCAGGCCGTGCTTTGGCACATATTCCCAAAAATGACATATTTATTGTGTATTCTGTGTATGACTCTATAAAACTTCATAAACTAAACACTACAGTCTCTGTTTAGAAGCAGATATGATGTATTTTCAGACAAGCGTCTCCGCTATTTGATATTTAGTTTAAGTTTGACATTGCAGAACTGGCATAGTACGGGTTGTTTCCCTTGTTGAGGCTGATTAAAAAGTACTGTGTTTTTGCGGAACAAATGAAGAAAAGTCAATATTGCTTAATTAAGGTACATCATGCCCTTCGATGCAATGGCAAACTACTGAACGTAAAACTTGCCTAGTACATCAATAACAGCTAAAAAATGCTGGTGTTGACTGCAACGTCTTGTAAGGGATATGCCAAAAAAATACGAAAAACATCGTGCCTGTTCTTTTGTATGGATGTGAAACTTGGACAATGAGCAGTCAAGCTGAAAAACATCTGATGGATGCAGAAATGTGGTTTCTGAGGAAAATGCAAAGAATATCATGGACAGACAGAAAAACCAATGACCAAGTACAACAGGAGACAAATGAAAATCGTAAATTGATTAGAGAAATTAGACGTAGACAGTCAACATTTTTTGGACATGTTATGACTCATGAGAAGAAATGGGTTGGAGAACTTAGTGACAACTGGCAAGATCGAGGGGAACAGACCAAGGGGAAGACCGAGAAGAAAATACCCTGATGGCTTGGCCATATGGCATGGACGAGACAGGAACACTGAGCTGATCCACGACTCTGGTGATCGAGTGAAATGGCGAGTCATGACCGCCCACGCTTTCCGGCATGGCACATGATTGATTGATTGATTGACATCATCATCATCATGTGCCATGCCGGTAAGCGCTGGCGGTCATGTTTCACCATCTCACACGATCACCAAAGTCGTGGATCAGCTCTGTGTTCTTGTCTCGACCATGCCACGTGGCCAAGCCACCCAGGTATTTACTTCTCTGCCTTCCCTTTGTTCTTTTCTCCTCAATCTTGCCATTTGTCACCAAGTTCTCCAGTTTATTTCTTCTCATAACGTATCCAAAAAATTGTGACTGTCTACGTCTAATTTCCCAGTTTGAGATTTTCAATTGTTTTTTTGTAGGACTTGGTCATTGTGCTTTTTTTCTGTCTGTCCTTGGTATTCTTTGCATTTTTCTCAGAAACCACATTTTCACAGCCATCAGATGTCTTTCAGCTTGTCTGCTCATTGTCCACACTTCACATGGTGTTTGTAAAGTCTCACTACACTTTGTAGAGCAAATGGCTGTCGTATGCTAGAGTCATTCTATGGGGTTTCTTGAAAGGACATGCTTACAAATATAATGTACACACAATTGAGAACCTGAAAGAAGTAATCAGAATTACCATTCAAAAAATGTTGTTTGTCCATCAAGAATGATGATGACCATTCATTTCATCCAGTGGGGTTGAAAGTATGGAGCCGTGAGTTCTAAGATGGCTGATGAGGCCTATTTTGGCTCGAAATGTTCTTTGACAATGTGGGCAAAGAATGCTTGACGTTCCAGGAGGAGTGTCTCCTACAGTTGGTTTTTCTGTCAAGCCTTTTCTTCACAGCTCTTGCAGTCCTGGTTGCTTCACAAGTGACTGCACCCTTGCGCAATGATGCACGCCACGAATTTAGGTCTTTCGCAGCAGTATCCCAGGTGTCAAGATTAATTACAAAATCTTTCGGTGAGATTTTCAGAGTGTCTTTAAAGCGTTTCCTCTGGCTGCCATGGGAGCGTTTGCCACAACGCAGCTCGCCGTAAAAAAAAAATTCGTTTAGGGAGCCTGTGATCTGGCATGCGAGTTAAGTGACCAGTCCAGGGAATCTGATTCTTCATTAGTAGAGTGTGGATACTGTCATGGACGCTCTTTCTAGAACTTCAGTGTCTGGAATCTTGTCTTGCCATTTAATCTCCAGTAGGTTCCTAAGGCAGACTGTGTGGAAGTGGTTTAATTTCCTAGCGTGTCGCTGATAAAAAACAGCCCAGGTTTCACAAGCATATAGTTGAGTTGAGTGAGTTAAGAACCGACATCACTGCACTCAGGACATTCCCATAGTGCTCCGTCCCCTTGTTCAACAGCCAGCGAAGAGTCATACTACTAATCGTTCCCACCATAGGCAAATTACCACCAAGAGGTGCATTCCCTGCTAGCCTATCAGCCTGTTCATTCCCCCGTACCCCCGCATGGCCAGGGCAAAATATCCATACAATTCTCACAATCTGTGACTTCTGAAGCGACGAGAGCCATTCCACACGAAACATTCCTTTCTCCACCTTACTCTTTGAATCCGTAATGCATACAACGTGTGTTGCAGTGGTCTCCTCTAGCCACCGGAATGCCGCTGTTACTGCCTCCACCTCCATTCTCATGCTGGAGGTCGTAGTCTCATATGCCAAACTCTCCTTTTTCAAGACTCGCCCATTAGCCTTTGCACAAGCATATAGCAGTTGGATAATACAACTGCTTTGTAGACTTTCAGCTTTGTTTGCAGGCTTATTCCATTTCTGCCCCATACATTCTTGTACAGTCTGCCAAAGGCCGCGCCGGCCTTAGAGATTCTTGCATTCACTTCGTCATCAATTGTGGCAGCTTGTGACAGTGCTGCCAAGATAGCTGAATTTGTCGACAACACTTAGTCTATGATCATTCACTTTGATATTCGGCATGGTGTGATTATTCCCCGGCGCTGGCTGGTACATAACTACAATCTTCTCCAAGTTGATATTGAGCCCAAAGTTAGCACACTCATATGAGAAAGCTGAAACATTGTGTTGCATGTCTGCCTCTGAGTTGCCATATAGAGCGCAATCATCAGTAAACAGGAGCTCTCTGACGGTGTCGCTGCTAGTTTTGGTTTTAGCTTTCAGCCTTCTGAGATTGAATAACTTTCCATCCATGCGGTAGTTGATGCTATTCCGGTGTTATTGTTCTCGAAGGCATTCGTCAGCATATCTGAAAACATGAGGCTGAACAGTGTTGGTGCCAGGAAACATTCTTGCTTCACTCCATTGGTGACAGGAAAGAGCTCAGACAGTTCGCAATTTTATTGTACTTTTGCCTTCATACCGTCATGAAATAGCCGCACTATTTGGACAAACTTTCGTTGACAGCCATATTTTGCAATAACCTTCCACGGTTCATCTCTGCTGACTGTATCAAAAGCCTTGGTAAGGTCAATGAAAGTGGAGAACATTTCGCAGTTCTGTTCCTGACATTTCTCTTGCAGCTGCCTTGCAGCGAAAATCATGTCAACAGTTCCTCGTTCGTTTCTGAAGCCACATTGATTCTCAGGAAGAAGACCTTGATCGAGATGGGCCGTGAGGCGATTGAGAAGAATTCTGGCGAGTTTCCCTGCAATTGAGAACAAGGAGTTTCCTCGGTGGTTGTCACAGAATTGGCGGTTTCCTTTACGCTTGTAAAGGTGGACTATTGACGCGTCCTTGAAATCTTGTGGTATGGTCTCGTTCACCCATATGTTTGTGAAGACTTGGTGAAGCTTCTCTGTTAGGACCGACCCACCTGCCTTGTATATCTCTGCTGGGATGGAGCCAGGACCGAGCGCCTTATCGCCGGAAAGTTGCTGGATGGCTTTGTTTGCTTCCACTACAGTTAGCATTCAAGAAGTAACAACAGACACGTTGCAGAAGATATTTGACAATATGAAGAGACGTGTACAGTCATGTCTTGAAGCCTGTGGACATTTCCAACACCTGTTATAATGAATACTTCATTGGTACTTTCCAGCTTCCCCAAAACAGCGTTAGACCAAAGCAGTAACTATTACTACTAATTTAATAAATTTTTAGCAGATATTTTGATGACATCATTAACTTTGTTCTACATACAAAGTGTAGTGAGACTTTACAGAAACCTTGTATGAAACACGGTTTTTGTATGGATCTGAAACGTGGACAATGAACAGACAAGTCGGGGGAGGTGAGGGGGGAACATATAATGGCAGTGGAGATGTGGTTTCTGAGGCAAATGCACAGAATATCATCGACAGACAGAAAAAGCAATGAAAAAGTCCTACAAGAAGCAAATGAGAACGGTAAACCGATTAGAGAAATTAGACGTAGACAGTCACAATAGTTTGGACACATTATAAGACGAAATAAATTAGAGAACTTGGTGACAACTGGCAAGATTGAGGGAAAAGGAACAAAGGGAAAGCAGAGAAGTAAATATCTGGATAGCTTGGTCACATGGCATGGTCGATACAAGAATATGGAGCCGATCCACGACTCTGGTGATCGTGCGAGATGGCGAAACGTAACTTGGCTCCCATCTATTCAGTGTGCTAGCCTCTGTACTTACCTGGCTCCCATCAAGTCAATGTCTAAGTCCCTGTACTAACCTGGCTCCCATCTAGTCAATGTGCTGGCCCCAGTACTAACCTGGCTCCCATCTAGTCAATGTGCTGGCCCCAGTACTAACCTGGCTCCCATCTAGTCAATGTGCTAGCCACTGTACTAACCTGCCCCCCCCCCCATCTAGTCAATGTGCTAGCCACTGTACTAACCTGCCCCCCCCCCCCATCTAGTCAATGTGCTAGCCACTGTACTAACCTGCCCCCCCATCTAGTCAATGTGCTAGCCACTGTACTAACCTGGCTCCCATCTAGTCAATGTGCTAGCCACTGTACTAAGGTGGCTCCCATCTAGTCAATGTGCTAGCCACTGTACTAACCTGGCTCCCATCTAGTCAATGTGCTAGCCCCTGTACTAAGGTGGCTCCCATCTAGTCAATGTGCTAGCCCCTGTACTAACCTGGCTCCCATCTAGTCAATGTGCTAGCCACTGTATTAACCTGGCTCCCATCTAGTCAATGTGCTAGTCACTGTACTAACCTGGCTCCCATCTAGTCAATGGGCTAGTCACTGTACTAATATGGCTCCCATCTAGTCAATGTGCTAGCCACTGTACTAACCTGGCTCCCATCTAGTCAATGTGCTAGTCACTGTACTAACCTGGCTCCCATCTAGTCAATGTGCTAGCCACTGTACTAATCTGGCTCCCATCTAGTCAATGTGCTAGCCACTGTACTAAGGTGGCTCCCATCTAGTCAATGTGCTAGCCCCTGTACTAACCTGGCTCCCATCTAGTCAATATCCAAGCCACTGTACTAACCTGGCTCCCATCTAGTCAATGTGCTAGCCACTGTTCTAACCTGGCTCCCATCTAGTCAATGTGCTGACCCCTGTACTCACATGGCTCCCATCTAGTCAATGTGCTAGCCACTGTACTAACCTGGCTCCCATCTAGTCAATGTGCTAGCCACTGTACTAACCTGGCTCCCATCTAGTCAATGTGCTGGCCTCTGTACTAACCTGGCTCCCATCTAGTCAATGTGCTAGCCACTGTTCTAACCTGGCTCCCATATAGTCAATGTGCTAGTCACTGTACTAACCTGGCTCCAATCTAGTCAATGTGCTAGCCACTGTACTAACCTGGCTCCCATTTAGTCAATGTGACAGCCACTGTACTAAACTGGCTCTCATTTAGTCAATGTGACAGCCACTGTACTAACCTGGCTCCCATCTAGTCAATGTGCTAGCCACTGTACTAACCTGGCTCCCATCTAGTCAATGTGCCAGTCACTGTACTAACCTGGCTCCCATCTAGTCAATGTGCTAGCCCCTGTACTAACCTGGCTCCCATATAGTCAATGTGCAAGCCCCTGTACTAACCTTGCTCCCATATAGTCAATGTGCTAGTCACTGTACTAACCTGGCTCCCATCTAGTCAATGTGCTAGCCACTGTACTAACCTGTCCCCCATCTAGTCAATGTGCTAGCCACTGTACTAACCTGGCTCCCATCTAGTCAATGTGCCAGCCCCTGTACTAACCTGGCTCCCATCTAGTTAATGTGCTAGCTCCTGTACTAACATAGCTCCCATCTAGTCAATGTGCTAGCCACTGTACTAACCTGGCTCCCATCTAGTCAATGTGCCAGCCCCTGTACTAACCTGGCTCCCATCTAGTCAATGTGCTAGCCCCTGTACTAACATGGCTCCCATCTAGTCAATGTGCTAGCCCCTGTACTAACCTGGCTCCCACTTAGTACATAAAATTTCTGTCATAGACCTACTGGATTGACAATCGAGTAAATTCCCCAACCAGCCCGATTTAGCTTGAACGTAAGCACTAATAGAAATGAAGTGAATACTTTCACCAACAAAAGCAACTCTGCTGTGACCGAATTATAAAATAACTGTTATTTATCTTACACATTAGTTACAGAAAACATAAATCAAAATCCCCAGGGCCTGGCCTACCCAAATATTATCTTGAACATTAGTAGATGGGCATTCCCTCCTCCCAACCCTGCCTTGATTCAACTCTCTCCCAACACCAGCCACGGGACTCTCGCGACACTGGTCATACAAATGGGTTGCCTTCAGTCGATCAGTCTTTTGAAACACTCACACGCTCTACTCCCAACTCAAGCCTGGGTTCAGAGAATGTCAGCTCAGTGCACGAACCCCGTAGCACCAACAAGGATCCTGAAATACTTTGGGTAGATTTTTAACTCAAAACTTTGCCTGATCAGTGCTGTTAGGCTACTCTGTTTTGATTTCCAACTGTCAATGGATTTTTTTACGTGTGCAACAATACACACGGGTGTCCGATCTCACTACCCAGAGGCCAGGGAAAATTGTTTACTAGAAGCCCACGTGAAAAAATCCCTTCACCGGGGCTTGAACCCGGGACCTCCAGCACTTGAGGCAGAAACATACCTCAAGACCACTCAGCCGCCCCCCCCCCCCCCTCAGCCCGTGTAGCTACTAACTAATTCCTTTCAAACCCTGTAACCTGGCTTTGACGCTCGACCCTCTCTACCGCCATCCCTAGCTCTAACTCCTAACTGCCTTTTTCGAAACCATGTCTTCCATCCACTCTCTTACCCAAGTCGTGTGCACTGACCTTGCACCAATACGTGTGCAAATCAATGAATGTATCACAAAAAAAAAAAAAAAAAGCGAGAAGTAGATTGTGAGCTTCACTATAACACAATTACAATAAACAAAATGGATCTTGCGGCTAAAGCCTTTGTCAGCTCAGAACAAACACACACAAACAGACACACAACTACAAGAAAAACACTACATGAAAATTTAAAGGTTACTTATCTGTATCCTTGTTTGGCTGAATACGTCTTGCGTGATATTTAGTGGATGGAATTAACCGGATGTGTGGTTCAGGTGGTCAATGGACTAAAGGTCAATACTGCCAGAAGCTCTGGGATTGGCTAAGCCACTTGGTGGGGGACACCCGCTAGGGGATAGAGGGATGCCCATGTGAGCGAAAGGTGAAACAGGGATTGGTAGAGTACTATAGCCAACTCTGTGGAAGAGGCGTTGCAGATGTAATTTGCAATTCTGAATCCCGCGCTCTAAACACAGCTGCGGGCGATTTGGATGTAGACCACCCTGTGATGGCTCTCATAAAATAGTATGAGTGCCGGGCGCTCAGAAAGCAATGACAAACCATTGAATGCACACTTGTCAAACAATCACAAACAGAAAAAATAATACTAGGGCTGGCTGTGACTTCATGTGAAGGACATGCAACTAATTGCTTTAGAGGGCTATACAACTGCAGGGATGGAAGGGGGTATGGAAGTTAAATGAAACTGTGTTGAACATTGAGGCCGTGAGGGGAGAGTGAACTCAACTGGAAGATGAGACGGTTTTCCAATGTCTCACAATCGCATTTATGAGATGCACACGATTTGATCGCCATAACCTGTATGCCGACCACGCCACAGTGGTCAGAACTGTTGAAGTGTATGGATACCAGTTTCTGGGCTCCACTGTTAATATCAGAGAGGTGTTGCCTAAATCTGTCTGTCAGATGTAGACCTATCTCTCCGATATATCTCATGTTACAATGTGTGCAGATGATCGCATAGATAATATTGTGACTCATGCAAGAGAAACCCTCATGGATGTGAAAAGTGGTCTTAGGGAATGCCAGACTCTGGGTTTGAAGTACATGTGGGCAGGTCTTATGAGATCGAAGACAAGCCACCATGCCAGGAAGAGACTTGTGAGGTTGGGGTAGACTGCTATGGACCAGCACATCCCTGAGGTTACGATCCCACCTGGGGGGGGGGGGGGGGCTCTGAAAAGACATCATGAGTGACCGGGTCAGCTTGGAGAATGGATAGATGCCTCATGAGAATATTCTTGGCAGCAATATTATGCGGATGGTAGGCTAGTGAAAGCATAGGTTTATTATTCTGTGGTTTCAGCCTAGAGGAGAGAGTCTCAGCATGACTGATAGACTGGCAGTGGTGAAAAGCTGTAGACAGAACATTCTCAGGATAGCCACGAAGGCGGAAGAAATTCAACATATCGTGGGCTCTTTGACGGAAGTCTTTATTATCCTGACATAGCTGGTGTAAACCAGTGTGCATACCAAGCACATAATGTACTGGTAGTTTTGTCTTGTATTAAAACTTTGTAATACAGAGGAATGTAAATGAACAAATTAGGAAGAACTTAGAAGCAACAGAGGTGTGGTTTTTTAGGCAAATGTAAATTCCTTGGACTGCCAGAGTAACTAACAATGATTGCCTGAATGAGGCAATTGAAACTAGAACACTATATACAACAATAAGAAAGAGACAAACAGCTTTCTTTGGTCATGTGATGAGAAGAGAGGCATTGGAGAACATCATGACAACTGGAAAGATCAAAGGGAAGAGAGGCAGGGGCAGCCAAGAGAAATGATGTAGGATGGATTGAGACGGTGGCATGGAGGAATATTATCAGCAGAGTTGATCCAATACCAAAGACCGAGATCTGTGGAGAGCCATGAACGCCTACGCCAGCTGGCAGGGCACTTGATGATGAATACAGAGCTGTGACAATCATGTTTAATTGGTAACATACAGAAATGCAAAAAGAACAAATACATTTTTAGCATCTCTTGCCGTCCACTGCAAGTCTAAATCAGTAATGTAAAACAGTAAATAATATACAGGAAATGAATGAATCACCAAAATAAAACGATAAGTAGATTGTGAGCTTTACTAAAACATGATCACAAGAAATAAAATTGACGTTGTGGCTAAAGCCTTCGTCAGCACAGAACAAACAAACACAAACTGACACAACTACATGATATAACTATATATATATTATAGATTTTTGTTTTTGCTATTGCACAATTGTCTACAATCTATCAACAACTTTTCTTGGAGCATAAAACAACTGAAATGGCACAAAACAGCCTAGCACTCTATAATGTTTTTAAACAGCCCACTTCACAAAAGAAAATGCTTACCATAATCATCATCAAGTGCCACCTGCATGCAACTCATGGTTTCTGCAATTCAACCCATGCTATGTGCTAGGGGGAGGTATAATTTCTTCCCTAGTCTTACTGCCATGGGTTGTTGTTATTATGACTTTTTTGAAGCACAAAGTAACAAACATTAGTCTGTCAAGACGGCAAGGTACCAGTGAGTGAGTGCCATCTTTGTATTGAAGATTGGCTATGATGAGGTTGCAAAACCCTTTATTCTATGTCTTCATGGTGCATTCATATAGGCTTCTTTCAGTCTAAATTCTTCTTATTTTTTGTACACCTTCAGATGCCAGCATGAGTATATCTAAAGAAAGCTGCAGTCAACCTGAGCTTGATGATATCTCCTTAGAATTTGATTCCGGTCAAAATGATTATTGTCAACAGTAAAAAAAGTTTATTCAAGTTAATTTTTTGGGGCACTCACTCGCTTTGAACTCAAGCGCATTCCAAACACACTACTTCTAGTAGTGCTGGACTTAATTTTGCATGTGGATTAGCTTTCCTTATTAACAGTGTCCCTCGGCATCAGGCAAACTCACCCTGACTTCAGAGGTACTTGTAATTAACGTCCCCAAATTAAGGATGAGAAGTCAGCATTTTAGTCCAACTGTCTGGTGTAGGGGTTATTCAAGTTAATTAAAACATACAAAATGCAGGTCTGCATGGCTGAATGGATAAGAACGCATGTTCTTAAACATCCAGTGTGCTGATGCCATGGTAAGCGGTTCAACCCCTACACCGGACAGGTGGACTAAAATGTTGACCTGTCGTCCTTGACTTAGGGACGTCAATTACAAGTACCTCTGAAGTTGGAGTGGTTTCGCCTAATGGCGAGGGACACTGTTAACAGGGAAAGCTAACCCACACACAAAATTCAGTCCATCATTACTATAAATAGTGTTTATGGACTATGCTTGAGTTCAAAGTGAGCGAGCGCTTTAACAAAAAAAACAATCACAAAATGTTGGAAATCTAAAACAAATAGTACTGACAATAACTCTGAAATTATATGTCATGTAAAAAGGTAAGACATATTTCTAAAACATTCAGAAGTAAATAAAACCAGATAAGGAATTATCATTTTGAAATAGCTGACCTCTTGAAGTGTTACATTTTACGAATATATTGTCATGTCAAAGTGACTTTTAAATAAAATGATAGCCAGAAGAGATCAAACGTCAAGGGCATATAATCGGTGTGCGAGGAAATGAATAGGCTGGTAGACTGGCTGGTGTAGCTCTTGTGGACAACAAGCTATATTATCACAAGGATAATCTGGTGAAGGCTCATGGGATTGAGTGAAAAGTGTGGCCAAACAAACAGAACAACCACATCTCTAGAGAGGCCGATTCAGCGGCTCAGAATATCTGGATGACTCTTCACATGAGGAAATAAACAGTGGTGGACATTCAATCCGGCTGCCACTAGTACACACAGCACAAGATCTCTTTACTGACTAGTGGAGAAGGAACCTGAACATGCGTGGGAATGATGGTCAACAGGTTGAAAGGATAACAGCGCTGTGCTGATGCTGAGATGCTGATACCGCAGGTTCAACACCTACATTGGTCAGTTGGACTAAAATATTGACTTCTCGTCCTTGAGTTGGGGAAGTAAATTACAAGTACCTCAGAAGCCGGAGTGAGTTCGGCTGATGGCAAGGGACACTGGTAATAGAGAAAGCTAATCCACATGCAAAAATCAGCCCAGCACATAAGAAGTAGTAGCACATGTATGGACTATGCTTGAGTTAAAAATGAGCGAACCCAAAATCAAAACAAAATGATGTGGAAATGTCTCGATTACAATGTTACTGATTCTTGATGTCATATTCATAAATACAATTAATGCTGATATGATTTTTAAAAGAATTTTAGAACAAAACAAAATGTTTAAAATACAATTAATACTGAAACTAATGTCAGGGAATTTTTGATATAAAACAGCTTACTTGTGAATCAAACAATAATGACACATTTTCAAAGAACTATTCACATGTAGTGTGTAGGTGAGGGTTCTAAATGTATACCTCATAGTCTTACAGTATTTTATAGAAACTATGTACAGCTGAGAGGTAAATTAAGAAAGTTAGCAATTATTATGCTAATATTATGAGTAACTGTAATTACAGACTTATTCTTTTAAATCATAATTTACAGAACTTGAAATAATTTACAGAATGCAAAATAAGTAAATATGAAATAATAAATACAAAATTGTAATATAAATTCATAAATTAAAGCTCTTATGTTTGCAATGCATATGTTAAATGAAATGAAGAACTCATGGCAAAACAAAAACAAACACATAAAAACAAAAATTGAGAGAATGTGCATCTTTCCTGTGATAACGTAGATGTGAATCATGGACCACATCACAAACAGCAAAGAATACATTTAAACTTAAATCTTACAGAAACAATTCTTACAATAACATAAATCAAGGCAAAAACATAATACTGACATTTTAGAAGATTTGAACCCCCGGGAAGGTTAACCCGGTCAACAAATGCCCGCAGAAGTCGGATGTGTCGGCCTAACGGCGCAAGAATGCAGCTCTGCTGTAAACAGGCACAACGCAATCACATCCGAAAACAAAAAAACTCCAGAAGAACGAAGAAGAAGAAGAAGAAGATTTGAACATTGAATAAATCTGGTTCTTAAAAAGCATCACATCTCAGAAACTAAAATATTTTGACCACATCAAATGTCACAGTAATTCGGAAAGAACAGTAATGAAAGACATGATTCCTAGAATATGTAGCTGTGGGGCTGGTCTGGTTCGCTAGATCAGTTCCGCATCTAGCGTTCGTTGTCTCGGATGGCTGTGTGAGGTGCACCAAAATGGGATCTTCCCAGCCAACGTGAGTTAGCGAGGCAGGCGTTTCAAGAATGTAACCGCATCGTGCAGCCAGGGTCGTGGTTTGAGCGGGCAAAAGAGCAAAATTTTTACGACCGTTCGACAAAGTCTCGATAAGCGCCCACTCTCTCTCGATGAGTAGTGGGCCTGCAGTCAGTAAGCTGGTATAGCTTTTTTTTTTCGGTTAGTCCTGCCGGCGTAGCTTGAAAGCTCGTCGGTAGGCGTCCAGTGGTTTTGCATGTATCACCTTGTACCGGGAGGGCGCGCTTTAGCGATGCTACTCTTGGCTTGCGTGTGCGTGAATAGTCCGTCTGTCCGATAGATATCTGGTTGATCCTGCCAGTAGTCATATGCTTGTCTCAAAGATTAAGCCATGCATGTCTAAGTTCACACTGTCTCACGGTGAAACCGCGAATGGCTCATTAAATCAGTCGAGGTTCCTTAGATGACACGATCCTACTTGGATAACTGTGGCAATTCTAGAGCTAATACATGCTTACCAAGCTCCGACCCTCGCGGAAAGAGCGCTTTTATTAGTTCAAAACCAATCGTCGTTGCCCTTCGCGGGACGCGGTGTTCCCACTGGTGACTCTGGATAACTTTGTGCTGATCGCATGGCCTTACGTGCCGGCGACGCATCTTTCAAATGTCTGCCCTATCAAATGTCGATGGCTCCCCCGATGTGTCTCCACCTTGACGTGGTGGGGGAGCTTGCGTGTCCCATAGACCCCATTTGCTTGCCGATGGGTGAAAAATTACATATCGGACAGCTTATGGGATAGGGACCAGACTAAGAGAGACACAACCTGCTGCTCTGCAGGCATAGACTGAGGATAGCAGTCAAAATTTAAATGAGGTGCACAAAGGCAGAATTTCTTGGTCCGGACAAAACTCTTAAGGCTCCCTGTCGAGGGCTGTGGCTGAACGCCTCTAAGCCACAAACCCTCGGATCTTAGAGCCAGGCTGACACCCGTCTACCGGAAAATAGAAACATGATACTGAGCAAGCTACATGCTCAGGTCTGATGCATGTTCGAAGGCTCCCAGCTGGGGGATATGAGAGTTTCCCGGATGAAGGGGCCTGGCCGTTTCCCGTTCACTGCTGCACGAAGGTAAGGTGCTGAGCCGGCAGCACATGTAGCCTACCTCGTGAGCAAGTACAAAAAAGTCAGAAAAGTGCCCCAGTCGAAGGGTTACGGAAACTGTCTGTATCTAACTCATAGAGAGTGTAGACAAAAGTGGAATAATGTCTCATCAACGCGAAATGGAACGCACGGCGAGCAAACCTATTGCGTGGTCTGAAGTCACAAGCAAAAGCTTACCGAGTGGATGTCACTCGCAGTCTGACCGCTCCTGGTGTGTGATTGAGCGATCAGTGGCAAGTGGGATGCCCAACACATGGAAGTGAGGAACTAAAGCAGCCATGAGCAGAACGTGGAAACTCCTTGGGTGAGCCCAGTCTCAGAGCAATATGTGCCAGCTCTGCAATTATGGAAGCCTCCTTGGATAGCGAGATAATGCCCATGGTCTGCCCCTGCCTTCCCTTGAGGGCAGACCACGATATCGTTGATCGTTCTATCTTGACCAGCTGAGATGTGGGTGACATTACAACAGTCTAACGTGTCTCGAAACCAGAGGAAGGCTAACCTCACTAAAAAATGCCCGCCGGAAGTCGGAAGTGTCGTCCTACGGGTGGCAAACTAAAAATTGACACTACGCATTTACGTCCGAGTGAAATGTCTCGTCCGAATGTCTCCCGTGCTAGGAACAGCTCTGACTACCTAGTTTCCGAATGCTGCTCTTGTTCGGAACAGCTCTGACTAGGTAGTTTTCCGAATGTCCGCCGTGCCTGGAACAGCTCTGATGGGTACAGGGACAAGCACATGTCCGAAAACTCGCTTAGTGGAAACCAACCGCAGAGCTGACTGGTTTGTGCAGGAACGGCCAAGGGCGAGCGAAATGCCCAATATATTGAAGTGAGGAATTAAAACAGCCATGAGCAGGACGTGACGATTCCCTCGGTAAACCCAGCACCAGAGCGTTATGTGCCGGCTCTGCAATTATGGAAGCCACCCAGGATGGCGGAAAATGCTATGGACTGTCCCTGCCTTCACTTGAGGGATGACCGTGTAGTCTTCGACTGTTCCAACTAGACCGGCTGAGATGTGGACGGTACCACAAAAGTGAGAGTCTCCCAGGATTGCTAACCTGGTCAAAAATGCACGCTAAAAGTCGGATGTGTTGGCCTGAGGGTTTCGACCCGAGGGTGCCTAACCAGACACACCGCAATCACATCTGAAAAAATCACTCCGGATGAACGCAAAGAAGAAGAAGAAGAAGAATATGTAGCTGAGGCTGACCATTGACATGAAAAACACCCAGGGTATAAATATGCAAGAGCAGGTGAAGTTACGAAGGACTGAAGTCTTTTACGTGGCATGAGATGAGAGCCACATTCTGTAAAAGACATGCCACCTGATGCTGATGTTAGCATTCATTTGAAACCAATTTTCTTTTAAGTTTAATGTATTTTAGCACTATTTCTTTTTAAAGAGATTACCAAATTGAAATGTGAACGTATTCCAAGATTCAACAGTGATAATTACCCCGGGAAGGTTAACCCAGTCAACAAATGCCCGCAAAAGTCAGATGTGTCAGCCTAAGGCGCAAGAACACAGCTCTGCTGTAAACAGGCACAAAGCAATCACATCCAGAAAAAAAAAAAACTCTGGATGAACGCAGAAAAAGATGAAGGAGAAGAACAGTGATAATTAGTCCAAATAGTAGAGTCTCATCTAATCTCATCTCATCATGTTTCTCTTGTACCTTGCGGTGTTGAGGTGAAGTATAAACTTCATGAGATTGCCTGATTATGGGCTTCATATATCGATATTCCCATGGACTCTGCTATTCCCTCCATCCAACGTTTACGTAGTCAGACTCTTCTTCTGTTTCCATCTGGTCTGTACATCATTGCTTGTTGTGGTATGCTGTTGACTGGTAACCTACTTGCATGGCCAAACCATTTGACTTGCTGCTTTCTAATAAAATCTAGTGCTGCTTTAACCCCCACTTTAGTCCTGATTTCTTCATTTCTTATCTCTTCTTGAAATAGTAGAGTGCTTGCTGAAAAAGGTTTTTCAAAAACTTTAACACCAACTTTTGTCATTGTCTTGAAGTATATCATCATCATCATCATTGTGCATGTCAGCATGGCTCATTCTTAAACTTCCGGTGTGCTGATGCCGAGGTAGTAGGTTCAACCCTTATACCGGTCAATCAGACTAAAATGTTGACTTCTCATCCTTGACATGAGGACATAAATTACAAGTACCCCAGAAGCCAAAGTGGGTTCGCCTGATGACGAGGGACACTGGTAATAAGGAAAGCTAACCCACACTAAAAAATTAGTCCAGTGCACTATGAGTAGCAGCACTTGGTTGGACTATGTTTGAGTTCAGATCGCTTGTAAGCAAACAATAAAAAAAATTATCACCACCATCATCATGCTCCACAAATCTCAGTCCCTTGTCCTCTGGAACAGTTCTAGTGATGACATTCCTCCGTGGCACCATCTCAGTGGTACCTGGCATCATTCCAAGCTAGAGAAGAAACACAGCATCAAGAAAGGAATTTGGTCACCATCCTTTTAAAATATAATATGGGGAACATTGCACAATCTTACATTAGTCCATCCTATTGAATGAAACAGTTCGTCAAGAAGCAGATGAAACCGCAAATTGATTAGAGAAATTAGATAAAGACAGTCAAGCTTTTTTGGTCATGTTATCAGAAGAAATTAACTTGAAAATTTTGTGACAACTGGGAAACTTTTGGGAAAAAGAGCAAAAAGGAAGACAAAAAGATAAATACCTACATGGTCTGGCCAAAGGGTATAAACAGGAGAAGAATATAAACCTGGTCCAAAACTCTGGTGATTGTGTGAGGTGGCAAAATATGAATGGCCATAATTATCAGCATGGCAAATGATGATGATGATGATGATATTATGTTGTTAATATAAGCACTGTTCCAAAATATGGTCACAATGTTAATGTTATGTCATGATAAAAATCACCATAACCAAATGTAGCTTGTAAGCTGCACAACAAGCAAAACAGTTAAAATATGAATCACAAAAATTAACATTCACAAAATGTACATTGGTTACATAGTAAAATTCTACTGATTATAAAATCAACTCACGTAAAATGTACATCCATCACAAAAATAATCATTTGTAAAATTTGCTTCTGTTACACACACAAAAATACTGGTAAAATCTATCCATCACAAAACTAACACACATAAAATTTGCTTGTCACAAAAAAAAATAATTAGTAAAATTTGCTTCTGTCACAAAAACAATCATTTGTAAAATGTGCATCTATCACAAAAATAATCTTTGGTAAAATAAACCCATAACAAAAATAACAAATGTAAAATTTGCTTCTGTCACAAAAATAATCATTTGTAAAATTTGCTTCTGTCACAAAAGTAATCATTTGTAAAATTTGCTTGTCACAAAAATAATCATCTGTAAAAACGTACTTTGGTAATACAAAATAAACAACTCTTAAATTTATGTTGATCACACATGTTTACAGATTTTAAGTTTGCATGATTTTACAGGGAAAAATAACAGGTTGGTAATAAGATAACAAGGAAAAGAAATAATACATATACATTATAACGCTTAAAAAATATTATGACATTTGTAACATGTCTAAAAATGGTTAAAGTAAGAATAATGAAAGTAATATTCAAAATTGTCAAAGTAAGCAAATGCCTATTAAAGTACAGAAAACCCAGTAAATGTAAAGTTATACACTGTGTGTGGAAATCTTGGATGTGGATCATATAGCAATATGTTACACCTCAAGCAAAATAATGATGCAATGTAAAATACAATGTGTTTTATTTTCTCTTGCAATGCACAGTTGGCGTAAAATTAACCAATCACAATATGACAATAAATTTATGTGCCTAGGAGAGTGCTGAAATGTACATATTTTGCTACTCAAATTGTTGTTTTATTTTTGGGGTGTATGTTTACCTTATGCCATAATCTGGAGATTACGATAAGGTATCATGGACTGTCTTGGTACACATATCTCATGTCATGATCTGTCTTGGTACAAGTATACTCCATGTCATGATATCTTGGTACATGTATACTCCTTGTAACAATCTGTCTTGGTACAAGCATATTATATCAACATGCTGGAAGCATAGGTCTGAATTGTGTAATATCTGATAATGACATCAAGGTCTTGGAGATCTGAAGTTTACAAATAGTAGGTCAGGAGAAGGAGAGGGTAGAAGCAGCAACAGGGGCACTGTGGTAACATTATATACACAGGAGACGATGAAGATTTGAATCAACTGCAAGTTGATCCATGTGCGGCAAAATGTAGTGCAACATTATGACAATGTTAACATGACAGACACATCCCATGTGAGTATCAAACATCAAATATGGTTTTAATATGGGAAAATTTTATTGCACTAAGTACATATTAGTGATAATTTTACTGACTAAGTACTTGTTAGTGATAATTTTATTGCACTAAATACTTTATTAGTGATAATTTAATTGCACTAAGTACATGTTAGTGATAATTTTATTGCACTAAGTACTTGTTAATGATAATTTTATTGCACTAAGTACATGTTGCCGATCTCCATAGCTAAGGGTTTATGGACATGATTTGTAAGCCCACTTACCCGCGTTCAAAACACTGCTGCGCGCAATTTGGCAGCAGACCTCCTTGTTCTGGGTCTTAACAAACTGGTATGCGAGCCGTTCGTTCAGAAAGCAATGGCAAACTATTGAATGTAAACTTGCCAAGACATCAACAACAGCAGTAAAATGCTGGTGTTGACAGCGATGCCCTTTAAAAAAGGATATGCAAAAAACAAAAACAAAAAATTGCTTGTTAGTGATAATTTTATTGCACTAAGTGAGTGTAAATACAGAAGCCTCAGACAATATATGTCGGTTTTGTGCAAACAGAAAGAGTTTGTGGTAAATATGAAATTACCATGGGAATAACAGAAGTTCCATATTCAAATATTACCTGTGACTGCCTATCATTTGTCAACTACAGCCTATAGTACCTTGCGGTGTAGGACAGGGAAGTCTTGAGCTTTAGGAATTAAGGCGGACTGGCTAGTCACAAACTGTGCAGGCTCGGGTTTAAGGGTTTATCTGTTTTCCCCCAACAGAAAAAAAAAAATCCGCACTTTACCAAGGAATTGAACCTGGGTATTCCGAAGGAGAATCCAGCATTCTAACCATTCGGCCATCAGCTATACCTGTGATTATGTGTTTTAATTGTTTACGCTTAAGAATTATTCATTTATTCTCTTCATATAATATATAACTCTTTAGTATGGAACCAAAAAGATGCAGAAATACATGCCAGGTAATAAATTGTGCAACATACTGTTTGTGGCTTCTATGTTTAAATATATACATATATTATTTGTATAATGTGTACACACAGTATGAGTAACATTTACACAATTTGCTCTGGTATATGCACAAACACGGAGGCTCTCTGAGTGTGGTGGCCATTCTGCTGTCGTACACTGTTCTTCTCAACAAGTCTGTCCTTCTTCTGTTTACTGTCCTCGAGTTTTTGTCGTGAGTCTCTGTCAAGGCTGGAGTCAAAGTAATTCTTGGTGTGTATGATCGAGGACAGCGCTTCTACCATGTGGAACCCCATCAGGTCCTTGCGAGTAATGATGCCTTGCACCTTCAAATAGAAATAAACAAATCAGAAAAGGATAATAATATTCACTTTTACATTTTATACACATTTTATTTCTTTGGAGTTATAATTTGAATATATAATGTCTCTGAACTGCATGTTCACAAAAATGGCGGCAGACCGGTCACTGAACTAACTGGGTTGCCTTATGCAGTAATGTGTGGCTGCTGGTTTTCTAGTGACTGCTGCTTCCATCGATGAAGAACTGTATTACTCGTGGAGGACTTTTGTGTTGGCATTCTGGCAGCTGCATTATTTATAGTATACCTGTGAGGGCTGTTAGTTTGTCGAGACTCCTGTCTGTTTCACTTTTCACATGGGGCAGTGAAGAGCATTTTGTGTGATATTCATTGGCACAGGAACAGAGCATAATGAGGCGACCCTTTGCCATGAAGTTGGAACCACGACTAACTAACTAAACTAACTAACTAACTAACTAACTAACTAACTAACTAACTAACTAACTAACTAACTAACTAACTAAACTAACTAACTAACTAACTAACTAACTAACTAACTAACTAACTAACTAACTAACTAATTAACTAACCAACCAAACAACCAACCAACTATATATCATGTCTACATTATCTGCAGTGAGTACCTGACGACATGCATCAAAATATGCCAGGGAATGGTTATGGTTTTTGTGTCTAAGTCCACTAAGGGAAATATATTGTGTTGAATGTCAAAGTATGTTAGTTTATTAATAGAGATGAATGTATACATTCTTCTTTTTAGCCCTTTAACCTCATTGGGACATAGTCCCTGCATCAGCTGACGTCAAGCTGTCATATCTGTTGCTGTCTCCTGTAGCTCCCGCCATGTCCTCCCGATATAATTAACCTCTGACTTGTTCATGCAGATATGGTTGAGCTAACGTATGAACGTACATGGTACTACCTGATGTCTTTTATCGCCAAATGTTGGGTGGCGCTCACCAAACCCAACACCCCACATTGTGCCAAATGCGACAGGCAGAGGAGCACAATTGGGAGGGTACAAGCCTTATCCCAGTACAAGGAAATGCAGCGTAAAGACTAATTGTCATGGCAGGGCAGACCAAAACCTAAGCCTTGGTCAGTATCTGGCCTAGGATTGAAGCTCTGACAGGAGGACAGTTAGAGCATTGCTTTGTTGATTCTGCAGCTTGTCTTGTTCCAGACGCATTAGTGTTACCTTTCCTCTGGAGTAAACTAGACAGGCCGAGAGAGGGATCATGTTGCATGGGCAACACATGATCTCTAAATTCAGCCCAGGCTTTGTTCTATGGAGAGGTATAACTCCATTTTGCACACTATCGACTATCAAGACAGTCAGGTGTTTATAGTTATTTAGATTTTGTGGCTGAATTTGTCTATCCTACGAAGCAGCCTGCCCTAAGTACAACCCTTCTTACAACATGCCTAATAGGATGATATTCTTTGCTTCCCTTTTGGGTCCTGATAACCCAAGGGTGAATGTTTACATGGCATCACTTACTGATTATAACAGAGTATCAGTCACAGCTGAGTTATTTGACAGAAATTCATAACAATGTATTTCCTTAGTGAATGTAAACACAGAAGCCGCAAAAAAATATGTTGCACAATTTATTGCCTGGCATTTTTGTCAGGTGCATACTCCAGAGTTATATATTATATGAAGTGAATAAATGAATAATACACTTAAAAATTAAACCAAGAGTTTGTGGTAAATTTGAAATTACCATCGGGAGAACAGATGTTCCACATTCCAACAATACCTATGGCGTATTTTAATTGTTTCATATTGCAACATATTGTTTGCGGCTTCTGTGTTTCTGTTGGATAGAGGTTGGTTTTTACCCCCATTATATCAGTAAAGAAAAGAACAAATGCATCCATACTTCAAGAGTTGAATATTGAAAAAGGTTAGCTATTAAAGACGATAAAACAAAGAAAATTGAAATAATTTGGTCACTTGAAACGTCACGAAAGCTTGGAGAGAACAATAATGGAAGGGTATATGCCTGGGAAGAGAGGAAGAGGAAGGCCAAAGAGAAGATGGGTGTAGGATGTGGCGGATGGTCTCCAGATGGGTGTGTCAGACGCGGGACATTTTGCTTATGATCGAGAGATTTTCCGGAAGGTTGTTATAGGAGCGAGGTTCTGCAAAGGACATGCTACTGAATGAATGAATGAATGAATAAATGAATGAATGAATGAATGAATGAATGAATGAATGAATGAATGAATATCAGTCTGGGAGAGGGGGGAGCGTCACAACCCAATTATGAGTAGGGTTCATGCCTATGTGACTGACAGGGTAGGAGTATGTCCCATGACAAAACGTAACAATGTTAATCATACAAAACATGCAAATGTGTGCTCTTGAATATTCGTGGACTCAACTTTGAGACGGCTGCCTTGTAATGGCAAGGTCACGTCTGCAGACATATAGCTACCCCACAAGTGTTGAGGTTTTGCTTTAATATTTTAGATGTATATTTGTTAGTCATTAGTTGCAGTTCAACTTCACGGCAAAGGGTTATCCTATAATGCTCAGCTCCTGTGCCAGTGAATCTAACACAAAATGTTCCTCACAGTCCCATGTGAAAAGTGGAACAGACATCAGTCCCAACAAAACAACAGCACACACAGGCATACATGCACAAAGTCGTGGCCAGAATGCCAACACAACAGTCCACCACAAAAATTACAGTTCATCAACGAAGGTAGCGGCAGTCACTAGACAACCAGCAGTTGCACATATATTACTGCAAAACCCCTTCACTGATAAAAATAATGCAAATTATAACTCTGCTCCTCTTTGGTGCATGTCAAAAGTGGGGCAGTAATCTTTACACTGGCCTTATGGTATCACGATGTTCATCTGACCATGATGTCACATGCTTAACACTCTTGACATCCTTAACAACAATATTGACAAGTTACAAGACAATTACATGGTATTGTAATTTCTACCACACTTTTAAGGTTTTCACTTGAAGCACCCTTGTATAAACAAGTCTATAGATAAGGGGGAAAATGTCTCAATCAACCAAGAGGGAAGGAGGCTTTTCAGTTTGAGGTATGAATGATGTGCAAATAGGAACAAGGAGTCTGGATCACTGAGTTACTTCCCTTACCTAGGAAAATCTCCTGGATTGACACCTTGATTGTTAGAACTAAGGATGAAATGACACCTAGATTGTTAGATCTATGTACAAATTGGCAATTAGATTGTTAAAACTATGTATGCATTCAGAAAGACAGCATAGGTGGTAGAAAATATGAGGAGGATACGGAGTCAACTGTAACTGGTGGCCAAAAACAGCAGGTCTGGGTGTGAAGTGGCTAAAGGCCTAAGCTTCAATAAGGGATGAAGAGCAGCAGAAGATAAAGACATGATGTCTCGTACAGGGCCATTCAACTGTCCACTTCAGGACATGATGCCTCATACAGGGCCATTCAACTGTCCACTTCAGGACATGATGCCTCATACAGGGCCATTCAACTGTCCACTTCAGGACATGATGCCTCGTACAGGACCATTCAACTGTCCACTTCAGGACATGATGCCGCGTACAGGACCATTCAACTGTCCACTTCAGGACATGATGCCTCGTACAGGACCATTTGACTGTCCACTTCAGGACATGATGCCTCGTACAGGACCATTCAACTGTCCACTTCAGGACATGATGCCTCATACAGGACCATTCAACTGTCCACTTCAGGACATGATGCCTCATACAGGACCATTCAACTGTCCACTTCAGGACACATGCGAGCAAACACATTTAGAAGAAGGGGACATGCAATGGAACTCTGAATTCACCTGGGAATGTTCTATTTTCATTGAACATGGCTCATTCTTTCCCTGGTCATTGTTCTATTACAAGTATTTGTTTATTATAATCAGGCTAAAGTGGACAGAAGACTGACTCCCTCACCTGATTGCTGCTGTCAACGACCGTTAAGTGGCGCAGACCTAAGGCACTGATCAGAGTGTAAGATCTGTGAAGTGAAAACTTTGTTGGAACACTCATCGCTGACTGGTTTACATATGGTGTCTGCAAAAACAACGTTTCAATCAATCATGAGAGAGAAAACATAAAAGAAACATTTGAAGTCAGAGTGGGTTTGCCAGATGGCGAGGGACACTGGTAATATGCAAAACTTATCCACATGCAAGAATCAGTTCAGTGCACTAGAAGTAGTGCCATCTGTACAAACTATACTTGAGCTCAGAACAAGTGGGAAAAAAAACTTAATGGAACAACATTTTACATACAGACATGATTTATACCAAATACATGCAGTCTGGAACATAAGCAAACCAAAGGACAGATCAGTAACACCAATTTCTATCAGCCACCATACTTGCCACAACATTAGCCATTACAGTTGCCACAACAATAGCCACAACATCAGCCATTACAGTTGCCACAATACTTACCACAACAATAGCCACCTCACTTGCCACAACATCAGTCATTACAGTTGCCACAACATTTGCCACAACAATAGCCACCACACTTGCCACAACATCAGTCATTACAGTTGCCACAATACTTGCCACAACAATAGCCACCACACTTGCCACAACATCAGCCATTACAGTTGCCACAATACTTGCCACAACAATAGCCACCTCACTTGCTACAACATCAGCCATTACAGTTGCCACAATACTTGGCATAACAAAAGACACCACACTTGCCACAACATCAGCCATTACAGTTGCCACTACACTTGCCACAATAGCCACCACACTTGCCGCAACATCAGCCATTACAGTTGCCAAAACACTTGCCACAACAATAGCCATGACATCAGCCATTACAGTTGCCACAATACTTGCCACAACAATAGCCACCATGCTTACCACAACATCAGCCATTACAGTTGCCACAATACTTGCCACAACAATAGCCACCACACTTGCCACAACATCAGCCACCACACTTGCCACAACATCAGCCACCACATTTGCCACAACATCAGCCACCACACTTGCCACAACATTAGCCACCATACTTGCCACAACATCAGCCACTACTCTCTCAGAGTGAAACAATATACCACAGAATTACTTTAGAGCCAGAGATATAATTTGTATTCAGAATTAAAAGAAGTCAAGATAATCTTTGAACTTATAGTTAAATCTTATCTGTCCATACATCATGTGCCAAGACGATAAGCATGGGCGGTCATGTTTTGCCACCTCACTCAATCAGTAGATTATTATGTTTTAAAAGGTCAAAATCTTATCACATCAACATAATAATCTTTGTACTGAGAGTTGATTGAGTCTTACCACATCAACGTTAGTCTTTGTACTAAGAGTTGATTGAATCTTATAACATCAACATAAATCTTTGTACTGAGAGTTGATTGAATCTTACCACATCAACATAAATCTTTGTACTGAGAGTTGATTGAATCTTACCACATCAACATAAGTCTTTGTACTGAGAGTTGATTGAACCTTACCACATCAACATACTAATCTTTATGCTAAGATGTTAATCTTACCAAATCAACATAATAATCTTTGTACTAAGATTTCAAACTTATTATATCAACATAATAATCTTTATACTAAGATTTTAATCTTACCAAATCAACATAATAATCTTTGTACCGAGAGTCGCTTGAGATGAACTCATGGAGATAATCAGATATTTCTTCTTCAGTGATTTTTAATCCTTTTAGAATCTGTAGGAAAATCAGATACTCTGTCAGAATGTGAAGCTCAGAAAAAAGTTATATCAATACATACATCTTAATGGACACTCAGAGATTTACTCAGGAGAAATCTATACTAACTTTAGAGCAGAGTAACTTCCCTTCTTAAGCTGTAAAGACTCAAAATAGCTGAGTGGAGCTAACCCAAAAGACTGCTGTCTTCTCAGACTCAAAGTCAGCCCTCCAAGTTATTTCATGCTCCAAGAAGGACAATATCATCCATGAAATAAAAGACATTGGAATGCTGTCTACAAGAGCAGAATTAGTTCAGCAGTAAATAAAGCCCATTGTGGTATCCCTGGAAATGAAAATGCAGATGAACTGTTGTTTGAACTGTTGATGAACTGTTGTTTGAACTGTTGATGAACTATGATTTGTTTCTTGTAAATATGGCATAAGTACATACACACTGTCCTCCTGTGCCAGACTGCCTTCGACATGCACCATCATAACCTAATATATAAAGAACAGTGAGATCTTGCATTCTTGACAGTCTGGTAAGTTCACATAAGCACTGATCTCCCCAGTTGTCTTAGCTGTCACGGCGTGGGGTTTCTCTCATGGGGCATATACGCTGCCAGTGATAATTAAGGACCCAGTCGACTCTTAGGTTGTCCAGGGGAATGATGACCTCTATAGATCCCCAGACTAAAGGTCAAGACCTGGCGGGCTGCGCTCTGCAATCAAAACCCAACACAGCCAAACAGGAACGCACCGTGAAGCAATGAAAGGCTGATTTTATTCTTTTCCACGGCGATGTGTTCTACACGGTAAACAAGCACATTCTCAAGCGGCTGCATATCTCGCGTTTACACCATCAACTTGACAACATGTACTCCCAACACAAATCACTCCTGACCCAGTCTCATGCCTCCTACAGTGTCTGTCCGTGTTGTGGTCATGCAACCCTGTGGAGTGTCTGGCACTGTCACCCACGGCCGGTCAGACTACCAGCATCTTCGCAGTATGTGCAGTCGGCGTTCAAAGTGAACTGGCTGGGCTGAAACTGCCTAGCACCTGATACCAACGGCTTTCTGTGACTTAGTACTGAAGACTGAACGTATCTGTTGTCATCTGTCTGGTTGAGCTAGTGAGTTGTAGTGAGCAAAGTGTTGAAGCATGTCTGTAAACTGTTTCCTAATGGCAAGTCTGCAATGAGCATCTGTACGGGTTGAAGTGTAGAGCTGAAGTGTGTCTATGTGACAGTCGCGTTGTCATACAGCGCGATTTTGTGACGTAGCATTCACTATGCCATGAGTGCTCTCATGTATTGTTTTATCTATTTTTATTAACTGATGTGTGTGCACATCAGTTCTTACTTTAGACGCTTGCCATTTGCCATATGACATTAGCCTTGTCTCTTCTAGCCTAGAATAGAGAGGGAAATATGAGCTTGTGGCCACTCATATTTGGTGTACATAATCATACTGCTGAATACAAAATCATATTAATAATCTGAGTTCAACATGCAGCAGATACAATATGAGTATAAACACCGCCAAAACCGAAGTAATGGAAGTTAGTAGATCGCCGGGCCCACTATATATACAGATAAATAGCACAACTCTAAAACAAGTTAAAGAATTCAAATATCTTGGAAGTATGATCACAGAAGATGGCAGAATGGACAGAGAAATCGTAGTCAGATGTCAAAAAGCTGGTGCACTTACATATCAACTATCACCCTTACTGAAACATCCAAACATACCCATGTCCGCAAAATGACAGATAATAAACAGCATATTAACACCAATCCTATGCTACCAATCTCAAACTTGGACTTTATCCAAATCATACTTTTGCAAAATCAAAATCTGCGAGATGAGATGCCTGAGGAGAGCTGCCAACTTAACAATCCGAGACCGAGTAAGAAATGCTGTTATCAGACAGACAGTGGGATGAACACCCTGTGCCACATTTATTGAAAGACAGAAGATCAAGTGGTTTGGCCATGTCGTTAGAATGCAACACCAACAACTACCATCACTGGCCTTACATCAAAGATCATCTGCGACGAGACCAAGAGGACGTCCAAGAAGAAAATGGATTGACGACATCAAAGACATTGTACAATTACAAGGAATGACACTATCTAGTGCCGCCCATCGGGCACTGGAGCGCAAATTATTCCTCCCCACGACGCTTGACAGAAGAAGTGGAAGATGATGATGATGATGATGATGATGATGATGATGATGATGATGATGAATTATACCGCATTAGAAACTCAGCTGCGTGTGCTTTGGCAGCAAACCTTCTTGCATTGGTTTCATACAATGGTATGAGTTTCAGTCATTCAGAAAGCAATGGCAAACTACTGAAATCAAGAAATGCCAAGAAATCACAAACAGCCAAACAATACTGGGATTGACTGTGACGTCCTGTAAAGGATATGCAACTAACTTAACACACACATACACTTGATTTGTTATTCTATCCAGGCCAGAACTTTTCTGCCTGAGAGTATCATCATCATTATGTACCATGATGATAAGAATGGGCGGTCATGTTTTTCCATCTCACTCGATCACCAGAGTTGTGGATCAACTCAGTGTTCTTGTCTCAACTATGCCATGTGGCCAAGCCATTCTCTGCCTTCCCCTTATTTTCTTCCCCTTGATCTTGCCAGTTGTCACCAAGTTCTACAATTTAGTTCTTCTCATAATGTGACCACAAAATTGTGACTGTCTACATCTAATTTCTCTAATCAGTGTACGGTTTTCATTTGTTTCTTATAGAACTTGGTCATTGGTTTTTCTGTTTGTCCATGCTATTCTTTGCATTTTCCTCAGAAACAACATTTCCACAGCCGTCAGATGAATTTAAGCCTTTTTGCTCATTGTCCAAGTTTCACATCCATACAAAAGCACAGGTCTATGTAATATCGCAACACTTTTTTTCTTGTTGCAAATGACATTGTTTTATTGGTTAGTATGTCTTCCATCTCACAAAAGGCTACCTTTGCCACGGCGATTCTTGATCTCTTCAAGACATTTCCCATTAGATGTTATGACTGTTCTGAGATATTTGTACCGATTCACTTGCTTAAGTTAAGAATATTCCAATTTACTTGTATATTACATTGTGGTATTTCTTTCTTCCTAGTGATGACCATAATCTGTGTCTTCTTATAATTTAATTCTAACCCAAGTTGTTCACTGTGTGCAACAACCGCATCTACTAAATGTTGCAGACCCTGCTCATTGTCTGCAGTCAATACTGTATCATCAGCATATCTAATGTTATTAATGTTTAATCCTCCAATGATCATTCCTTTCATATCTTCTACATTTATGAAAATATTTTCACTGTACAGGGAAAAAAGATCTGGAGACATTACCCATCCCTGTCTCACACTTCTCTTAATAGGCTGATATTGACCTATTTAATTATCAATCTTTATGGCAGCTTGTTGTTTCCAATATATGTGCTTTACAAGTCTAAGGTCTTTCCCATCAATTTGTAGATTTTCAAGCATCTTTATCATGTTGACATGTCTTACTTTATCGAAAGCCTTTTTGTAGTCAATAAAGCAAAGATGTAGGTCTTTTTTTTTTACTTCTATAGAACATTCAACTAATGTTCTCAGTATATACAGCATTTACTGTACCCTTGCCTTCTACAAACCCACATTGTTCTTCTCCCATTTCAGGTTGTATTTTCTTGCTAACTCTTTGCATGATAATTCTTAGTAAAATCTTCATGATGTGACTCATTACCTGAGAGTATAGTGGGACAATAAACTATTGCATAATCAGCAAGCGGCCAGTTCACAAAAATGGATTATCGCCAGATCAGGAGAAGACAACTGCAATTTATGTGGGTCACATGATGAGATAAGAGAGCATGTACAAAGTTATGACAACAGATAAGACAGACTGTTAGAGACAGAGGTTGACAGTGGCAGAGAATGCTGGATCTCTGTGTAGAATAGCATGCACAAAGATCAGTGGTTGACCTTATCAAGAGCACTGAGGGGAGATGTTCGAGGAGAACTGAGGGGAGATGTTCGAGGAGAACTGAGGGGAGATGTTTGAGGAGAACTGAGGGGAGATGTTCGAGGAGAACATGATCATCTGTGTCACTTGGTATGGCACATGACTTTGATTATATCATCTAGCAAAACACACAAACCAATCTGATTTCCTGAACCTAGGCAATGAAATCTACCATGTTTAAACATGAAAACAGAAACATCACAAATTTACAATGTATAAAATAAACATTCAACAAAAACATCACAAATCTACCATGTATAAACATGAAAACAAAAACATCACAAATTTACAATGTTTAAACATGAAAACAAAAACATCACAAATTTACAATGTATAAACATGAAAACAAAAACATCACAAATCTACCATGTATAAACATGAAAACAAAAACATCACAAATTTACAATGTATAAACATGAAAACAAAAACATCACAAATTTACAATGTTTAAACATGAAAACAAAAACATCACTAATTTACAATGTATAAACATGAAAACAAAAACATCACAAATTTACAATGTATAAACATGAAAACAAAAACATCACTAATTTACAATGTATAAACATGAAAACAAAAACATCACAAATCTACCATGTATAATAAACATGAAAACAAAAATATTACAAATCTACCATGTATAAACATGAAAGCAAAAACATCACAAATTTACAATGTATAAACATGAAAACAAAAACATCACTAATTTACAATGTATAAACATGAAAACAAAAAACATCACAAATTTACAATGTATAAACATGAAAACAAAAACATCACAAATCTGCCACGTATAAACATGAAAACAAAAACATCACAAATCTACCATGTATAATAAACATGAAAACAAAAATATTACAAATCTACCATGTATAAACATGAAAGCAAAAACATCACAATCTTCATAATTACCGTATTATAAGCAATTGGAGCAATTTCTAAATTACTGTCATTCATAGGTTCCATACGGCCATGGTGAAGCACATCTGGATTCTTTAGAATTACAAGCAGTTCTGTTCTGTAGAGACAGCAAACATTAATTATATACTTGTGCCAAACTATAAATAACAAACAATATATGAGCAAACAACTCTCATCTTGAGAACTAAATTATCTGATTCTCTCCCTTGAAAACATGACCAAACGTTTTGACAAAGGTAAGATTCCATTGCAGCAGAAGTCGGATGTGTCGGCCTAACGGCGCAAGAACGCAGCTCTGCTGTAAACAGGCACAACGCAATCACATCCGGAAAAAAACTCCGGATGAACAAAGAAGAAGAAGATTCCATTGCAGGAGTGCACGCCACAAACTCAACCGAATAGAGCAGGTTACAATATTCAGACTCTGTAGGGGACATAATAGCCTGAGATACAATCTATTGAATAAGCTTAAAATGGGAGACACTGATTAACGTATCTGCGGATGTAGTAAAAATGACGATTAAATATTTGCTACTGGAGTGTCTGGTATTTTTATAACAGAGAAAATTATTCTGGTCTATACCCGCTACATTTAAGGACAAACTATTTTAACATGAAATTGGGCTCAAGCTGATTTCTGCCTATGGAAATATTCAGGTTGATGACCGAAGGTGATGAAGAAGAAAAAAATGATTTCATGGAAATAAGATCTCTGCAAAATTTCAAGCATAATAAAGAAATCTGGCTTTTGCAACAGTTATGTCTGTTGTGCATTGAGTTTCTTTGAAAGTCATGAATGCCAGATTTCTCATGCTGGTTGTTTACCCAACTGCAGTTGGGCTTCACTACTGGCTTATCGTCCAGAAGGCAAAGACAAGCTACTTGGTGTTAAATTACCCAGAAGATCAACCCAGGATTGGGGTTGATTGCAATGTCTTGGAAAGGACATGAAAACAAAAAATAATAAACTCATCACCAAGTGTGTTTTGTAAAGCTGATGTTTTATGTGTCAGGTGTGTGTATGTGTGTGTGTGCACGTGCACACATGTTATGTAAAGCCAATGTTTTAAAACCCAGGTGTGTGTGTTTGTATTGTAAAACTGATGCATTATGTTTCAGATGTGTGTGTTTTGTGTGTGTGCAAAACTAATGTTTTATATGCCATCTGTGTGTGTGTGTGTGTGTGTGCGTGCATGCGTGCGTGTGGGTGGGTGTGCGTGTGTCTGTGTGTGTCAGTGTGTGTGTGTCAGTGTGTGTGTCTGTGTGTGTGTGTGTCTGTGTGTGTGTGTGTCTGTGTGTGTGTGTGTGTGTCTGTGTGTGCGTCTGTGGATACACCCACCTGCATGTATTGTAAAAGTGATGTTTTATAAGTCTGGAGTGTGGGTTGTAAAGCTGGTTTTTAATATGCCAGGTATGTGGTTTCTAAAACTTATAATTTATTTGCAGTGTTTGTGTGTGCATTCGTGCATACTGTAAAACTGATATTTTATATGCCAAGTGTGTGGGTTGTAAAACAGATATTTTATATGCAGTGTTTATGTGTGCATTGTAAAGCTGATGTTTTTTATGCCAGGTAGGTCAGCATGGCCGAATGAATAAGAACGCATGTTCTTAAACATTTGGTGTGCTGATGCAGGGGTAAGGGGTTCAACCCCTACACTGGACAGTTGGACTAAAATGTTGATGTATCGTTCTTGACTTGGCGACGTAAATTACAAGTACCTCTGAAGGAGTGGGTTCGCCTGATGGCGAGGGACACTGTTACTAGGGAAAGCTAATCCACACGCAAAAATCAGTCCAGCACAATTAGAAATAGTGTGTGTGGAGTACGCTTGAATTCAAAGCGAGCGAAAGCAAAAAAAATGCCAAGTGTGTGGGTTGTGAAGTTGATGTTGTATATATATATTTATATATTGGGGGGGGGGGGGGGGAGAGAGAAGAGGATGAGGTGTGTGTGCGCAGTGTAAAACTGATTTTTATATGCCAGGTGTGTGGGTTGTAAAGCTATTTGTCACAAACAGTACACAAATGACCTCACCTCATCAAAACGGGCACCTGGCAATTCTCACACAGTGAGGAAGGGACCTGGCCACCCCAGCTCATATATCAAGACCTAGAATATGTGAAGCCCTAACATTTCACACACCAACGGCAGTATCTGTCACGGGACAACTTTTATTTATGAAATCAATGCCATGTCACTCAGACCATTGCCATACATGCTCTATCTTCTTCAGTAGCCAATGAAAAGTTACCATGCAGACTCTGAGGAAAGACCAGGCGGACACATAATTAGGCTGGTACGGGTACCATTAGATTGGGACTCTTTGCTGGCTGTTGAATATGAGGACAGAGCATGTATGGGAATGTCCCAAATGTTGTAATGGCGGTTCTTGACTCAGCTCACTCAACTCTAGTTACCATGGTGATGGTACCTGCGACAGCCTGACTGAATGGTCACCTCCAGACCTTCTGCTCATCGCCCACTAAATCCGCCTCAACAGATGCGAGTTCTTTGTTATGCTGCACTTCTCATTTGATCTCAGAGAGCCTTCCCTATTTTAACCTTTATGATGAGATATACCTGCATAGGCGTCTGTTACTATCTCATACGTACATACCTGGTTATCATGCCGTAAAAGACTTTCTTTCTGTCTGCATTCTTATGTAGAACCGGGAAGCCATTGTGCTGGTAATCAAGCAGCATATGAGCAATATTGCTAACTCGTTCCACCCTGTTCATGCTTATAACTGGGAATGCCATTATATCTTCAGCAGAGAAGAGTTCCAGTTTTACACTAGATCAAGGATACAGATGATACAACAAGGAAACAGATTAGTAATATATATATATATATATTCATGTAGAGTTTTTCACGTAGTTGTATTGGTGTGTATTTGTTGTTTGTATGCTAGTGAAGGCTTTGGCTGCAACATCCTATTTGTTACTTCTAATCATGCTCAAGTAAAGCTTACTATCTACTCATTTTGTGCTGATTCGTTCATTGCAGTTTTACACTAGACACATTAATATAATAAAATGTGATTAGTAAAATGGAGAATGAATAAAACAACTACTGATGTGTGCACATAATAGGAATAAAATGGGATGACATAATCCCAATGTGGAGCTCCTGGACATAAATAAACAGAAACCAGTGAAATTTAATTTAAAACAAGAAAAAATAAATTGATATAATGTGATCAGACACATACAAAACCACTATAACAATTATTAATAAACTACAAACATTGATTAATGATGCCTGTGCAGAATCGAAAAATTAAAACGCAATAATAGAATCACTAACATGGAGCTCATGGAGAGAAAGAAAACAATTCCTGCGAATCAAGAGGTGAAGAAAATATGATGGTGCTGGATAGGACACACATTGAGAAAACCTGAGAATAATATAACTAGAAATGCCTTTGCCTGAAATCCACAGGGCCAATGAAATAGGAGGAGGACTAAAAGCACACTATGAAGAAAAGTAGAGACAGAAATGAATAATATAGGGAGGACATAGAAGCACCTGCAGGAGATAGTTCAGGATAGGACAGCTTGGGGAGGGTTGATATGGGGGGGGGGGGGGCGCTATGCCCCAAAGGGAAATAACGGACAAAAGAATAAGAATTTGATTAGAGTTCTGCCCATGATGCAGCACAACGCATTACTTTATTCAGGCAGTACCAAACGCCTTTTAAAAGATACACAACATATTTTCAATCAATCAATCAATCATGTGCCATGCCGGAAAGCGTGGGTGGTCATGACTCGCCATTTCTCTCGATCACCAGTGTCGTGGATCAGCTCAGTGTTCCTGTCTCGTCCATGCCATGTGGCCAAGCCATCGAGGTATTTTCCTCTCGGTCTTCCTCTTGGTCTGTTCCCTTCGATCTTGCCAGTTGTCACCAAGTTCTCCAATCCATTTCTTCTCATAACATGTCCAAAAAATTTTAACTGTCTACGTCTAATTTCTCTAATCAGTTTACGATGTTCATTTGTCTACTGTAGTACTTGGTCATTGGTTTTTCTGTCTGTCCATGGTATTCTTTGCATTTTCCTCAGAAACCACATTTCTGCATCCATCAGATGTTTTTCAGCTTGACTGCTCATTGTCCAAGTTTCACATCCATACAAAAGAACAGGCTCTATGTATCCCCTCAACACTCTTTTTCTCGTTTAAATTGACATCTTTTTATTGGTCAGAATGTTTTTCATCTTGCTAAAGGCTACTTTCGCCATGGCGATTCTTGTTCTAATCTCTTCAAGGCATCTCCCATCAGATGTTATGACTGTTCCAAGATAATTGTACCGATTCACTTGTTGAAGAATATTTCCATTTACTTGTATATTACATTGTGGCACTTCTTTCTTCCTAGTGACGACCATAACCTGAGTCTTTTTACAATTTAATTCTAACCCCAGTTGCTCACTGTGTACAACAACCGCATCTACTAATTGTTGCAGGTCCTGCACATTGTCTGCAATTAATACTGTATCATCTGTTTTATCTGTGCTTAATTTATTTTACTTAATAAATTTTCGTCTTTTCCTATCTCTAGAAAATGATGCTATGAAATATGCAGGCATTTCAGATATTTTAAATAGGATTGCAGAACACATCACTACATAGATAGAGAAATAAACACAGGAAAATTATAGGAACCCAATTACACCAACCAATAAGGAAGAACCTACATCTTCCATAGAACATCATCTATCGAACTTGGGCTTGTGACTGACAAAGAGAAGGCTGCCCATGTACTGTCACATATAACCAACTATTGTCAAAATTTGCTGAGACAGCGGTGATACAGATGTGCAAACCACAACCATGTAGACAAAAAGACATGGTATTTCATGTGAAATGAGTGTGGTAACATAGCGAAGCATTCCATGTTATTCTTGTTTTGTTAACATCCATACTATATATACTGTGAATCAATCCTAGACCTGCTCAAGTTAGAGGTAAACATATCTCTAACAACAATGAGTAAACATACCTCTAACAACAATGGATGAACATACCACTAACAACAATGGGTGAACATACCTCTACCAACAATGCATGAACACACCTCTAACAACAATGGATGAACATACCTCTAACAACAATGGATGAACATACCTCTAACAACAATGGATGAATATACCACTAACAACAATGAGTGAACATACCTCTAACAACAATAGATGAACATACCTCTAACAACAATGGATGAATATACCTCTAACAACAATGGGTGAACATACCTCTAACAACAATGGGTGAACATACCTCTAACAACAATGGGTGAACATACCTCTAACAACAATGGATGAACATACCTCTAACAACAATGGATGAACATACCTCTAACAACAATGGGTGAACATACATCTAACAACAATGGGTGAACATACATCTAACAACAATGGGTGAACATACCTCTAACAACAATGGGTGAACATACCTCCAACAATGGATGAACATACCTCTAACAACAATGGATGAACATACCTCTAACAACAATGGATGAACATACCTCTAACAACAATGGATGAACAGACCTCTACCAACAATGGATGAACATACCTCTAACAACAATGGATGAACATACCTCTAACAACAATGGATGAACATACCTCTAACAACAATGGATGAAAACACCTCTAAAAACAATGGGTGAACATACCTCTAACAACAATGGATGAATATACCTCTAACAACAATGGATGAACATACCTCTAACAACAATGGATGAATATACCTCTAACAACAATGGATGAACATACCTCTAACAACAATGGATGAACATACCTCTAACAACAATGGATGAATATACCTCTAACAACAATGGATGAACATACCTCTAACAACAATGGATGAACATACCTCTAACAACAATGGATGAATATACCTCTAACAACAATGGATGAATATACCTCTAACAACAATGGATGAATATACCTCTAACAACAATGGATGAATATACCTCTAACAACAATGGATGAACATACCTCTAACAACAATGGATGAATATACCTCTAACAACAATGGATGAACATACCTCTAACAACAATGGATGAATATACCTCTAACAACAATGCATGAACACACCTCTAACAACAATGGATGAATATACCTCTAACAACAATGGATGGATATACCTCTAACAACAATGGATGAATATACCTCTAACAACAATGCATGAACACACCTCTAACAACAATGGATGAATATACCTCTAACAACAATGGATGGATATACCTCTAACAACAATGGATGAATATACCTCTAACAACAATGGATGAACATACCTCTAACAACAATGGATGAACATACCTCTAACAACAATGGATGGATATACCTCTAACAGCAATGTGTGAATATACCTCTAACAACAATGGATGAATATACCTCTAACAACAATGGGTGAACATACCTCTAACAATAATGGGTGAACATACCTCTAACAACAATGGGTGAACATACCTCTAACAACAATGGGTGAACATACCTTTAATAATAATGTGTGAACATACCTCTAACAACAATGGATGAATATACCTCTAACAACAATGGATGAACATACCTCTAACAACAATGGATAAACATACCTCTAACAACAATGGATGAACATACCTCTAACAACAATGGATTAACATACCTCTAACAACAATGGATGAACATACCTCTAACAACAATTGGTGAACATACATCTAACAACAATGGGTGAACATATCTCTAACAACAATGGATGGACATACCTCTAACACAAACAGATGAACATACACTAACAACAATGGATTAACATATGTTTAACAGCAATAGATGAAAATCCTTCTATTAACAATGGATGAACATACCTCTAACAACAATGGATGAACATACCTCTAACAACAATGGATGAACATACCTCTAACAACAATGGATGAACACACCTCTAACAACAATGGATGAACACACCTCTAACAACAATGGGTGAACATACCTCTAACAACAATGGGTGAACATACCTCTAACAACAATGGATGAATATACCTCTAACAACAATGGATGAACATACCTCTAACAACAATGGATGAACATACCTCTAACAACAATGGATGAACATACCTCTAACAACAATGGATGAATATACCTCTAACAACAATGGATGAATATACCTCTAACAACAATGGATGAACAAACCTCTAACAACAATGAATGAATATACCTCTAACAACAATGGATGAACATACCTCTAACAACAATGGATGAATATACCTCTAACAACAATGGATGAACACACCTCTAACAACAATGGGTGAACATACCTCTAACAACAATGGATGGATATACCTCTAACAACAATGGGTGAACACACCTCTAACAACAATGGACGAACCCACCTCTAACAACAATGGATTAACATACCTCTAACAACAATAGGTGAACACACCTCTAACAACAATGGATGGATATACCTCTAACAACAATGGGTGAACACACCTCTAACAAAAATGGATGAACATACCTCTAACAACAATGGATGGATATACCTCTAACAACAATGGGTGAACATACCTCTAACAACAATGGGTGAACATACCTGTAACAACAATGGATGGACATACCTCTAACAACAATGGATGAACACACCTCTAACAACAATGGATGAACATACCTCTAACAACAATGGATGGACATACCTCTAACAACAATGGGTGAACATACCTCTAACAACAATGGATGGACATACCTCTAACGACAATGGATGAAAACACCTCTAACAACAATGGATGGATATACCTCTAACAACAATGGATGAACATACCTCTAACAACAATGGGTGAACATACCACTAACAACAATGGATTAACATACCTCTAACAACAATGGATGGATATACCTCTAACAACAATGGATGAACACACATCTAACAATGAATGGACATACCTCTAACAACAATGAGTAGACATACCTCTAACAATGAGTGGACATACCTCTAACAACAACTTGTGGACATACGACTAGACAATTACCCTCCCCTACAACAGAAGCCCAACATAATGATTATCCTATCAGGACTCTCAATTTTTAAACAAAACTGTAAAGTGGTCACTTCTTACTTTCTCTTGTGGATTGTGACGTGGGGTTGTCTGTCCAGGAATGGTATACACTTCAGCTCCAGCTGCGCATGGAAAAAGGGATGTGTAAAATAGTCTCCAACCCACTTGGCTACCATCACTGAAGTCATCACTGGAAGCAGAACCTTGAGGTCATTGGTCAACTCCATCTGTGTAGAGATAAGCATAGATTATAAAATAATGTCAACTTTATTTGTGTAGAGATAAGCATAGATTATACCATATAACAACAAAAACTTGAAGTCGTTGATCAACTCCATCTATTAGCCACATCAATGACACCACACTACCAATATTAGCCACATCAATGACACCACACTACCAACATTAGCCACATCAATGACACCACACTACCAACATTAGCCACATCAATGACACCACACTACCAATATTAGCCACATCAATAGCACCACACTACCAACATTAACCACATCAATGATACCACAATACAAACAATGACACTTACCATGATAACAGTTGTGGCTGGAGCCAGCCGAGAGACCCCACCAAAAAAGGAAGCAGAACCAATGAGAGCAAAGGCTCCTGGATCCATCCAGCTCCAGTAGCTGTTATCCATATAGACACCAAACATGTCCACCATGACGAGACCCACGATACGTCCATACAGTGCTCCGATCAGTCTGGTTGATGACATTTTGCATAATAATTGCATAATTATTCGTGAATAAAGTAAACTATGCAAATAAGCCCATTAACATGCCAATAACGTATTGACTCAGGTGCTGACTCTTACTTTTTCTTCTGTTGCTACTGCTTCTGTTGCTACTGATTCTTCTTCTGCTACTGCTTCTTCTTCTACTGCTGCTGCTGCTGCTTCTTCTTCTGCTGCTGATTTTTCTTATTTCCCTGCTGCCACTTGTTCTGCTGCTTCTCACTCTTTCTCTGCTTCTTCATCTTCTTCTTCCACTTCTTCTCCCTTCTGCAGTTGCTGCTGCCTCTGCCACCACCACAGCCTCTTCTTATTCTTCTTATAATTACTAATAAACTACAAAAATTCATTAACCTGTGCTTGCACAGAACAATGGTACTAAAATGGTATGACAGAATTACCAATGTAGAGCACATCAAGAGAACTAAACAAATCCAAATGAGTCAAGAGGAAGAGAAGAAATGACACTGGCGATAGATAGGTGACACTGGCGATAGATAGGTGACACTGGCGATAGATAGGTGACAAGTTAAGAAAATCTGAGGATAGTATAACTATACACTCACTTGCCTGGAACCCACAAGGTGAATGAAATTGTCAGAAACCTAAAAACACACGGAGAAGAGAATTGAAGACAGAGTTGAATAATATGAGAGGATAAGGAGGGAACTGCAGGAGATGGCAAAAGAAAAGATGGCTTGCCAGGAGTTGGTTAAGACCCTATGCCCCAGGATAAAGGGCAAAAGAAAAATAGTAATATTGACATTTGAGAATGAACAAATAAGAAGCAGATTCTGCTAAACATGATTTTCTGCAACTGAAAATTCTTGTGAGTACACATAATGAAAAGGTTGTCTAACTTACAGCATAGGGACCAAAATTCCGGCTGCAACAGATGTGCCAGCTGCCCAGATAACCATGAAAAAGTAAACACCCAAACTGGCAAATAATGGACCATAGTTGAACATCTTGTGAGAGTTTCTCAGGTACAGGTTCTTCATGGCTTCCTCTTTTGATATAAACAGAAGCAGGGCCACTATGGGAGATAAAAAAGCAGTTTTAACATATGTAAGGGCAATAACTGATAAAATAATTCACTACTATTACTTCACTTTACTGATTCACTGCCAAACAAACAGTAGGTTTGGAACAAATATGGTGCATGGTTAGATTTTGTAGGTAAGTTTTCTATGGGATGAGGGAGTCAGTCCCACACCAACTATCCTTAGTCCCCTCTTATAACATGCAAGGGAGGTTACAATGTTATATGTTACTCATATATTTGCTTCCCTTATGAACACCAGTAACACAGGTGATATCAGAATGCAGAATTTAAACATATGTCAATAACTTGTAAATGGAATGTGACAATATATGTACATACAACTTTAACAGAAATAAGCGTAGGTCAGCATGGCCGAATGGTTAAGAAGTCATGTTCTTAAACATCCGGATTGCTGATGCTGAGGTAGCGGGTTCAACCCTTACACCAGGCAGTTTGACTAACATTTTGACTTATTGTCCTTGACTTTACGACATAATTACAAGTACCTCTGAAGTCGGAGTGGGTTCACTTGATGGCGAGAGACACTATTAATGGGGAAAGCTAATCCACACACAATATTCAGTCTAGCACTACTAGAAGAAGTGTTATGGACTACGCTTGAGTTCAAAGCAAAGCGAGCGAAAAAGAAAAAAAAAACGAGGGAAAAAACATAAATAAACATACATATGTCAAAAGTTCTTACATTCATTATACGTTCCGTTGTAGACAAGAGTTGTCCCATCTTGGTGACTTCTACCAGTCTCGCACGTATGAAAGATATTCTCCTCCACAAAGTGTGAGTCGTACTTGTTCATAGTATCATTGACACAGTATTCACTACAGACGTCAACAAATGTTAAGTGCACATTAAAAGAAAATCACAAACACTTTTAGTGTTCTTATAAAACAAAAAAACCAGGATGATATATCTTTATTACTTTGCTGTAGACAAAGAGGGTGGTGACAAAATACATCCTTGTCTTACTTCTTGCTTTATGTGTTCATAATTGCCTTCTTTATTTCCCCGTGTTAGTTGATGCTACCTGATGCCAGTAAATATTTGTTTGTTATTCTGAGATGTTAGTCAGGTCTTATATATGACTGAGCTACTGTATGAGATACTACCTGCTTTATTTAGCGCCAAATCTTGGGCGGCACTCACCAAACCCAATACCTGACATTGTGCCAATGGCTTTGGGCAGGGGAGGCAATTGGGAGGGTACAAGCCTTATCCTAGTGCAATGAAATGCAACCTAACGACTAAATGGCATGACAAGGCAGACCAGACCCAAAGCTTTGGTTGGCAACTGGTCTAGGATCGAAGCTCAGACAAGCAGACAGTTAGACCATTGCTTTGCTGATCCAGCAGTTTCTGCAGCTTGTCTTGTTCTAGATGCATGTGTGTGTTACCTTTCCTCTGGAATGAACTAGGCAGACCAAGAGAATGATCATGCTGCATGGGCAATACACGTTCTCTACAATTTAGTCCAGGTTTTGTGTTATAGAGAGATTATTATGCCTATTTTGAAGTACAATGTAACAAACTATTTTCTGTTAAGACGGCAAGGTGTCAGTGTGTGTATTCTGAAATCTTTCCTATCAATTGAATATCTTCTAACGCAAGCAGATATATAATCATAAAATGTACCCAAATGACAGTTGCAGGCTTACATACAACTGTAATGCTAGTAGATCACAAAACTTAATTTTCGCTCACAGAACTTCACAGCTAGAAGAAGAAAAGGAAAATAGAAAATTAAGAAGTAGATGTGGAGGTAGAAGAGGAAGAGATGGATATAGAAGAAGAAAAAGTAGAGGAGTATGTTGAGGCTGGAAAAAAGGATGAGGAGTGGTAGAAGAAGAAAAAGAGGAAATGGCAGAGATGGAAGAAGAAGAAGAAGAAGAAGAAGAAGAAGAAGAAGAAGAAGAAGAAGAAGAAGAAGAAGAAGAAGAAGAAGAAGAGGAAGAAGACGAAGAAGAAGAAGAAGAAGAAGAAGAAGAAGAAGAAGAAGAAGAAGAAGAAGAAGAGGATGTATACAGAAGAGGAAGAGGTGGAGGTAGGAAAGGAACAGGAAGAGGTAGAAGAAGGAGAGATAGAGGCGTAAGTAAAAGTAAAAGAAATAGAAGAGAAGGAGGCAGAAGAAAAAGAAGAAATGGAAGAGCAGAGACAGATAGAAGAAGAAAAGATAGAAGATGAAGCGGAAGAGATGACAGTAGAAGAAGAGGAGGAAGAGACAGAGGTGAAGGTAGAAGTTGAAGAAGAAGATGTAAAGTGCAGGTAGAAGTTCAGGAGGAAAAGATAGAAATAGAAGAAGAAGAAGAGGTAGAAGCAAAGGAAGAAGTAGGGAAAAACAAAGAGGCACATGTAGAAAAGGAAGTGACAAAACGAGGAGGTCGAAGAAGAAGAAACAGGAGTGGAAGAGCATTGTTACCAATATACATAGTTGTCCAGGGTCTGAGACTGGATCAAAAGAAAAAAAAATACTAATATTCTACCACAGTGTTTCTCAACATATTTTGGCCCGTGCCCCCCATTCACCATATTTTAAGAACGTCATTCCCCCCTCCCACCCCCTTTACGTATTTCCTACCTAAATATTTGGCCCGTGCCGCCTGCACAATATTTTCAGAACGTCATCCCCCCCCCCCTCTTTTCATATTTCCTACATAAAAATTCCCTCCCCCTCCCGCCCCTACACAGCATACGTAATAATGGAAGCACATACTAAAACAAGTCTAGACGTCCACATAAAACGTGATTTGTGGGTCTACTTACTTTATAAAATGAATTTTAGAAGGGTGAGACGTACAGAACTGTAAAGTATGAAGGGAAAAACAAGATCAAGTAATCGGTTCTTGTATTAATGCGATCTTGAAATAATCTTCATTCCCCCCTGGAAATCCCAAAATTCCCCCCTGGGGAGAATTCCCCACCGGTTGAGAACCACTGTTCTACCAGATGTGAACATCCAAGAACACTGGCTCATACACAGGGTTATGTCTCCGAAACTGGAACTCTTTGACCATATTAAAAATCACATTGGTTTAGAAAGTAAAGCGATGGGAGACAATGTTTCTGGAAAATGAGGCAGGTATTGACTAACATGAAGGTTGACATATGATTTTAAAAACATCCTGGGCATGGAAGTTCATGAGATAGGGGAACTGATGAAGGATGTGAGTTTTACCGGTGTGCTGTGATGTGAGCAACATATCTGCAAAGAACTTACTATCTGATGATGTTATGATGATGATGAGAATGATGATGAGGATAAGGTTGATAATGATTATGGGTTTGAAACCTAATGGTGATTGTTTGTTGAACAATATGGCCCTAAGGGCAACCAAAATATCCATGTCTACCAAAGTTTTAACTGGCAAGTCAAGTGGCATAGTGAATACATTGACCATCTCATGTGCCAGTCAGTTGTTGAAACTATCAGCCTATCAAAATATTTGCAATATGCCTCATTGCCATGTAAAACCAGGTTTCTTCTTATTCTTCCTTTTATCTTCCAATGGAGCACAGCTCCTCAACCAATCCACGTCAAGCCTTTTGTGGACTTGTTCACGATTGGTGGGAGTTTGCAGCTCAAGTTTTCTATTGGAGGTAGTCCTTCTCAGTTGCCCCTTAAGGGAGATAGGCTACTGTAGCACTGGTAGTTCAACTACCCGTGTAATACTAGATACCATAATTTGAGCAGGCAAGGTTAAAATGCACCTGGACACCTCAACTCATAATGCCATGACTTGGTACAAGAAAAGTGTTAATACTACATATATTGCAAACGTTTTTTACAAGAGGATTATTTTTATATTTTAACACAACACCAGAACAAAGAAACTAATAAAGTACAAACATAAATACATACCTGAGAATGCCTGAATTACCTCGGACACAGGTGAATGGGATACACTTAAAAGCCATTGGCAGAAACACAGCAATCGAGCTCATAATCAGCTGAAGAACAGAATGTTGACCAATTGTTTATAGTGAACCAAGATTTTTATAGTGAAAACTTTGTACTAAATTACTTTTGGATATGTCAGTTGATTGATTAATCAAATTCATACTGCTCCTTCCATGACCACCATTCATCACTGTATCTAATTCTCTACAATGATCAGACAAGCTGAAAAACATCTAGTGGCAGTTGAAATGTGGTTTCTGAGGAAAATGCAAAGAATACCATGGATAGACATAAAACCCAATGACCAAGTACTACAAGAAGCAGATGAAAATCATGAATTGATTCGAGAAATTAGATGTAGACAGTCACAATTATTTGGCCACGTTATGAGAAGAAATAAATTGCAGAACTTGGTGAAAACTGGCAAGATCGAGGGGAAGAGAACAAGGGGAAGGCAGAGAAGTAAATACCTGGATGGCTTGGCCACGTGGTATGGTCGAAACAAGAACACTGAGCTGATCCATAACTCTGGTGATCGGGTGAGATGGCGAAACATGACCGCCCACGCTTATCAGCATGGCACATGATGAATGAATGAATTCTCTTCTCCGTGTGTTTCCACGTCTCCCTCTGTTTACTGAGGGATCTGCGAGCTGTCTGAGCATGGGCAATTCGGGTAGAAAATCCATATCTCTAAATTTCCTTATAGATTGTAAATTAATTTTACTGCTTATAACAAAGTAGAGGAAATCTTACATACCAAAAAAAAATGATCAGACAATGTCATAGTGATGGCTGATTGGAATGCAACATCTGCAGAAGGCTACGTGGGTGATTGAGAAGTGTGGTTCATCATCACGTGCCCTGCCAGCCAGCGTAGGTGTTCACGTCTCTCTATAGACCTCGGTCTTTGGTGTTCAGGATCAACTCTGCTGATGATACTCTTCTATGCCACCATCTCAGTCCATCCAGTATAATTTCTCTTGGGCTGCCTCTGCCTCTTTTCCTACTGATCTTTCCTGTTGTCACAATGTTTTTCAATGCCTCTCTTTTCATCATATGACCAAAGAATCTTGTTTGTCTCTTCCTTATGGTTGTATGTAATGTTCTATACAATAGTTCTCTGTCAGTCCAAGGAATTTGCAACATTTACCTCAGGAACCACATCTCTGTTGCTTCTAAGTTCTTCCTAATTTGTTCATCATGTTCCATTATTCACTGCCATACAGCAAAACAGGTTCTATATAGCATTTCAGCACTACCTTTCTGATATCCAGTAAATGTAACTTATTGCATAAGATACTTTTCATTTTCTGAAATGCAGTTTTTTGCTTAACCTATTGAGCTCTTAATCTCAGTCCTGCATTTTCCATCTGATGTTATAACTGCTCCTTGGTATTTAAGCTGACTCTGTGGAAAAGGGGTTACGAACGCAATTGGTAATGCCACATACCGTGTTTGAAACACAGCTGAGGGCAGCTTGGAAGCAGACTGCCATGCATTGATTTTCATTAAATGGTATGAGTGCCAGTTGTTCAGAAAGCAATGGCAATCTACTGAATGTAAACTTGCAAGTAATCCCAAACAGCCAAAAAAAAAATAAAATGCTAGAGTTGACTGCAATGTCTTGTAAAGGATATGCAACTAACTTTTGGTATTTACATTTATCAGCATGGTTAAGCATTTTCTCTTCTATTGTTATCTCACAATCTGTGGTAAGTATGGATGGGCACAAGAAATAGAAGAGGGCAGACTAATAAAGCTATGCAAACAAGAAAAATATACCGTTAATTACCACATGGGACGCAGTGCCCAGAAGAAGATGATGCATGAGGACAAGCACTATAGACTAGGGATGTTTACTATCCAAATCTGATAACATATAGATAACATACATATAATATATAGATAACATATAGATAACATACAGATAACAAGCTGTACCATAATAAGTGCTGGTTCTAGCAGACGTAGAATTTTGACAACAATGGCCGAATGTATGGAGGTCAAGATTTTCTTGCGCAGTCTGTGAATTTTCAGGTTGAGGATTGTGAAGAGAGATCCAAGAAGGCCCCCGATAACTCCAATAAGGACAGATGGTATAAACATGAGAACATTAATATCTACAGCTTCATCGACCTGAAAAACAAGATCAAATATCAGGACAGTTGGTATAAACATGCATATAGTACAAGACAGATAGTATAAATATGAGCACATTAGAGAACAGATGGTATACAAATGGGTATATTACAGGACAGTTGGTATAAACATGCATATAGTACGGGACGCAGAGGTATTTCCAAGGCACCAGGGCCGGGTTATATACTGGCCAAGACCTATTGACACGTCCTCGTCGAGCGTCCTGGGCAACAGGTCCCTTCGGGGTCCTGGCTAAAGTCAGTAGGATCGTCGATTCCTCCGAAGTTGGAGAGTGTCTGCCTGTACGATGAGGAACCACCAGTCTGCACACCAATAAGCCAGACATGGGACATCGGATACTCAAGCAAACCTCAGGTCCGGCATGACATCACACTGATGTTGGGCAACAGGATGCCTTCATCCGACATACAGGACTTCACATTGGAGCTCAAGCCAACAAACACAAGCAAGCAACATGCATATAGTACAGGACAGATAGTATAAATATGAGTACATTAGAGAACAGATGGTATACAAATGGGTATATTACAGGACAGTTGGTACAAATATGAGTACATTAGAGAACAGATGGTATACAAATGGCTATATTACAGGACAGTTGGTACAAATATGAGTACATTAGAGAACAGATGGTATACAAATGGCTATATTACAGGACAGTTGGTATAAACATGGATATATTACAGGACAATACAACAATTGAAAGCTATAGTTATCGACCAGGATTCAAACCTGCCACCTCCAAATGACTGTGAACAACTGTACTTCGACGCATGAACAATATGTGCCAAACATTACATGTATGTTTATTTATAAACTGTTTTAGTGACCTCAAAGGTTCCTCAATTGGTATTTATGTGTAATTATTGAGTTAGGTACAGAAAAGTTTTATAGAGCATGTAGACATGAATGGCTTTAAGTTGTTGTTACAATTGCAGATTTGAAAGTTGTATATGTTTGTTGTGATGTGAAAATGTAACTAGTTGATATACAATCTGTAAATGGTTGTTTCTCATCATCATCATCAAGTGCCCTGCCAGCTTGGGTAGAAGTTCATGTCTCTCCACAGATCTCACAGTTTTTGGTGTTCTGGATCAACTCTGCTGATGATATTCCTCCATGCCACCATCTGAGTTTATCCAGCACCATTTGTCTTTGTCTGCCTTTGCCTCTCTTTCCTTGATCTTTCCAGTCATCACAATTTTCTCCAATGCCTCTCTTCTCATCACATGACCAAAGAAAGCTGTTTGTCTGTTTCTTATTGTTGTATATAATGTTCTAGTTTCATTTCCTTTTTCAGGCAGTTGTGGTTAGTTACTCTGGCAATCCAAGGAATTCACAACATTTGTCTCAGGAACCAAAAAAATGGTTATTATAGATGTGAAATTTATATACGTGAAATTTATATATGAGAAATGTATAGATGTGAAATTTGTAGATGTGAAATTTATAGATGTTAAATTTATAGATGTGGAATGTGTAAGTTATGTAAGTAAATTCAGAGCCCTCTTACACACCTTATGTCCTCTGGGCATATGGTGCTAGGGCCATATTTGTGTAGAACAGTCGGCGCTGGGTGGGTGGTGGGATCTGTGTCACACTGGACACATTTACTTCCCAAGGCATTTCCTGGTACCCATGTTAAGCTGGGTTGAGCTGAGGGAAAGAGGGAGAGAGAGAGGGAGGGAGGGAGAGGGAGGGAGGGAGGGAGGGAAAGAGAGGCTGAGAGTGAGAGAGAGATCTTGAATTGCCAAACCCCGGGAAGGTTAACCCGGTCAACAAATGCCCGCAGAAGTCGGATGTGTCAGCACAAGAACGCAGCTCTGCTGTAAACAGGCACAACGCAATCACGTCCGGAAAAAAAACTCCGGATGAACGCAGCAGAAGAAGAAGAATCTTGTAACACTGTTTGACACAAACAGTTCACTTACGTTGAACAGGATGTATCTGCTTGTTCGAAACTCTCCAAAAATGCCGATCACTTGAAACCTCTCAAAGGTAGAGTTGAAAATGTCTGACGTCGAGGTGGCAATTATGCAACAGAAGAAGACCTGCCACATCAGCGTTCGACTCCAGAATGATGACACTTCCTCCATACAGAACAAGAGCCCGCCCACTGGAGCACCGAACGCTGCAGCCACACCAGCAGCCACGCCGGCTGAGATGAAGTTACGCCTGCGAACAAGAAACTTGCTGAATAGCTGTCACGTCTGGTTAATTGTTCATTCAAAGTTGATACTTTTCTACCCTGAAGTATAGAGGAACCCAACAGATTTGTTCAATCTTTCCTCTTCTACACTGTTTTCTAGAAGTATCTTATGGTTTTATTTAGTCTTTCCTATTCTATCCAGTATCCTGGCATGTCAAGACACATACAAGTCTTCCTTAGACATTCCTCTTCTATCCAGGCGAAATAGAGATACCTTAAAACATATTCAGTCTTTTCTTTTCTACCTTGTAGTATAGAGGTACTTTAAAGTCTTGATTAGATTTTTGTCTTCTATCATGTTGTTTCTCTTGTATCTTCAGGCTTGGAGATATTTTAGTCTTGTCTTTCCTCTTCTACCCTGGACTGTAGAGGTATCTTACGGTCTTCTTCCTCTGCCATTTATTCCCCAGTCAAGCATAAGTCATCAGTCAAGCTGCCATATTTTTTCCTGCCTCCTGCAGCTCTGCCCTTGTTATACTCATATTATTCATCTCTGTCTTTCATTCTCTTCTCTGTGTATTTTTTAGGTTTCCCACTAATTTATTTGCCCTGTGAATCCCAGACAAGGTAGTGTCTAGTTATACTATCCCCGGGTTTTCTCTGTGTTTGTTCTTTCCAGCAACCACGTCTTTTCTTTACGTCTGGATTTACTAAATTTGTTTAGTTCTCTCCATGAGCTCCAAATTGGTAACTGTCACACCATTGTGGTCCCATAATTCTGTGCAGCCACCAATTGTATGTTTCTAAGGAGATTTGATGTCTACTCATTTTATATAGAGCAATCTCCACTTGATGAGTGATGTAATCATTATTTTATAGAGCAATCTCCACTTGATTGATGGGCAATGTAATCATTATTTTATAGAGCAATTTCCACTTGACTGATGGGTGACGTGATCAATATCAAGCAAACAACCTTTCCAGCACATTTCCTGGTACCCATTTTAGACCTGCTCGACCTGGGAGTCAAGGTCATTGTCATCGACCTACTTGATATTCTAAGCCCTCAAATGATACATATGAGTACAGTGAGTCCATAATAGGCAAATAATCATTCTCACAAATACAATATACTCTAATATAAGCAGTTAACACAGTGAGCAATTTATTTGTTGTAAAATCGTATATCACAATAGACCCATTTAATGAGTAAGCAGGGTTATCCAAACGCTCTCGCTCAACTTCCATACCATCAAAATATTATACCACAGTCACACTGCTCTGATTATTATATTTACACTCATCGTGTCTTAACCGTAACATGCTTAACATAACATTATCAACTGGGTTTATGGTCGATCACTAAATTTGGTTAACTCTTATTTACTCTCACAGTTCTGTCTCATGTTCCTATCTCCCTCAGTAACAACGTCCTGAAACCATCCTTCTCTGTCCTAGGTCAACCACACACTCCCTTAGTCTCCTTAATTTCTGTCTGTTCTTGCTCTCCTATTCCCCTATGTTCACAGGTCCCTTGTAGGAGTTGTGTTCACCCAATCACCTCGTCTTGTCATGATTTGTTGTTTGCAATGAACACTTGTCTGTGTCCTTGACCTCGGTTGAGTCTGTCCGTCTTACTCTGAACTATCGTCAATATATATTATACGCTCTTTTAACTCTGCCTGTTCTATTCTAAGCTGTTGTTAATAGATATTATAGGCTTTACCAACTCTGTCCTATTTTAAACTGTTATTGGTATATCTAATATAGGACTACGACTGTCATTTTTAAAAATCTGACTTGATGGGTAATCAAACACAGAATCACTGGGCCAGCAGGCAAGTGTGCTATCACTGCACATCTGCAGCATCCCTTCATGACTTACTAAGAGCTAATCTCCTCTTCACAGTGCAAATCAATACCTACACATGATTAATCTCAACTGTCTTATGTAATGCTTTAACTTATGCTCCATTGGGAGGATTATGTATGTAACAAGAGCAACGATTACCTGTCTTCAGGGTTCCGAAACCTCTCAAAGAATGGCAGTTTGATCTTGAGGGTTGAGGACGAGGTCTGGCTGAAACCAGCTCCAACAATGGCCCTGTCAGAAAGCATTAGTTGATTATTATACTTTATAATTAGTCAGAGTTGATAGAGTTACAAATGTCAACATGGTAGATATGCTTGCAGATCTACAAATTGATGGGAAAGACATTAGACTTATAAAAAACATATATTGGAAACAACAAGCTGCCATAAGGATTGATAATGAAGTGGGACAATATCAACCTATTAAGAGAGGTGTTAGGCAGGGATGTGTAATGTCTCCAGATCTTTTTTCCCTATACAGTGAAAATATTTTCAGGAATGTAGAAGATATAAATGGAATCAGCATTGGAGGACGAAACATCAATAACATTAGATATGCAGATGATACAGTATTGATTGCAGACAATGCAGAAGATCTACAACAATTAGTAGGCGCAGTTGTTGTACACAGTGAGCAGCTGGGGTTAGAATTAAATTGTAAGAAGACACAGGTTATGGTCGTCACTAGGAAGAACGAAGTACCACAATATAATATACAAGTAAATGGGAATATTCTTCAACAAGTGAATCGGTACAATTATCTCAGAACAGTCATAACATCTGATGGGAGATGCCTTGAAGAGATTAGAACAAGAATCGCCATGGCGAAAGTAGCCTTTAGAAAAATGAAAAACATTCTGACCAATAAAAAGATGTCAATTGAAACGAGAAAAAGCGGGGTACATAGAGCCTGTTCTTTTGTATGGATGTGAAACGTGGACAATGTGCAGTCAAGCTGAAAAACATCTGATGGCTGCAGAAATGTGGCTTCTGAGGAAAATGCAAAGAATACCATGGACAGACAGAAAAACCAATGACCAAGTACTACAGGAGACAAATGAAAATAATAGATTGATTAGAGAAATTAGACGTAGACAGTCAACATTTTTGGACATATTATGAGAAGAAATGGATTGGAGAACTTAGTGACAACTGGCAAGATTGAAGGGAACAGACCAAGAGGAAGACTGAGAAGAAAATACCTGGATGGCTTGGCCACATGGCATGGACGAGACAGGAACACTGAGCTGATCCACGACGCTGGTGATCGAGTGAAATGGCGAGTCATGACCGCCCACGAGGGATGAGTTCAAACCTTCTGCTGAAAACGAGACATCAACATCTCTTCGGCCTCAGTTGTTCTCAAGGCCAAAGAGGCGGGAACATGGCGTGACTGGGCTCTTATAGGCACACGAACACAACATCCCAGCATCCTATGCATATTTTACCAGGGAATCATGGGACATGCTACCTCATACTCTTGTAGTGCCGCGGCAGGCGGCATTAGTTGGTAATAGAATATATCTCATAATAAGGTTTGCAAAATATATAAATAGGGCAGCCTAAATAAACAGCCTAGTGAAGCCAGGAGGTCTCCGCAAGTGTGAAGATCTTCTATTATTCTAAACATAATATTTACATTTAAATTGTATCACAACGTCTCGTGTTTCATACGTTATATCAAGCAAGTTCAAGTACCGACTGCGGGCCGGATGAAATGACGTCGCGGGCCGGATCCGGCCCGCGGGCCGTAGTTTGGTGACCCCTGCCCTAGGTGATAGAAATGAGAGAGAAGACGATGAATAGGCGAAGTGAACAGGACACAATCTGGTCTGGCACAACCAAGACCTGCATGCACTTATTTTCGCACTGGCAAAATACCGTGCAAATCTATGGGGTTTATGTAGACAACTATTATGTTCAGAGGAAGTGTCATTTGTGTTTGTAAATTTCATTCATTTTGATCATATTGTTCTACCCCCTCCTCCTCCTCTCTCTCTCTCTCTCTCTCTCTCTCTCTCTCTCTCTCTCTCTCTCTCTCTCTCTCTCTCTCTCTCTCTCTCTCTCTCTCTCAATGTCTAATGCTGGTGCAATTACGTTTGCATAGAGAATATGTAAAATATATTAACATGATAGTAATGCTTGGATTGATCACTACGCTTAAAAATACTTATGTTCAAACATTCTGCGGAATTACAAGACATCTAAAAGAATAAAAAGCACCTAGATACGCATTTAGTAAGGGACATACACATCTCAAAGTGTTACAAGGGAGATAACTTTATTTTGAAAAAGGAATTTATATAGGGGAGACTGGGGAGAAATGGATCAGCAATTTTGTAGTTTTCAATTTTTGCTCATCACCGGAACAGATTTTATCGAAACATAACAAAACCATGACTAAAATGTTGTACATTCATTTATTTTAAAAGGGGAAAACATTTAGCAATCTATTTCTATATGTTTCTTTACAAAATGCATTTCAAAAATGTATATGAACATGGGGAGAAATTGACCACCATTGGGGTGAAATGGACCAGCACGTGGGGAGCAATGGACCATAGTGGGGAGAAATGGACCTTTTTTAAAAAGAAGCAGCAACAACTCATCCATATTGCTATAAGAAATAAATAATCATTAAAAGGATATTTGCAGTTTTTTTTTTAATTTTAAGCGACAGTAAAAAAAGTTTAATATGATATATTAATCTAATATAAAGTTTTATCGAACATTTATGCCTGCAAGACTTTCTTTGAAGACATAGCCATCTTTGGTCCTAGAAGTGGTTCCAGTGATTGTAGATCTAGTAAGCTGTGCTTTAATACATGTAATTGAGACACTGGCGACATCTTCTACCTTCTTAACAAATTTACCAGCAACGTTCTCACTCTTGCGCAAGAACTCTACCTCAACATCACCATCATCATCAATGTCCACCCTTACAATTCCTACATAGTAAACACAAGTCTTCTTTGTTCCATATTCACATAGCACACACTGGCCTTCAAAAACCTCACGCACACCAGTCGAGCTAACCGTACACTCCTCATTTTCACCAAATGAAACATCAGAATCTGTGTCATCACAAAACGAAATGTCAGTTTCTGGATCTGAATCAACATCAAGTTCTTTCAGCAGCTGTCTCTTTGCCTTTTTGGGTGGAACTTTTGCTGCCTTTTCTTTCATCACTGCTCTTTCCCTAATTTGATCCATTTCTGGCGTAGAAGTAGCCAGCATAGTTTTTCCTCTTTTCCTCATATTATTTGAATCTTTTCGCGGACCAGCTTTTGGTAGTCCTCTGAAAACATGAGGCGAAGTAAAGGAAGAAGTAGCTTTATGTTGAAGACTCCCTGATATTTCCTGCAAGTCATCTACAAGGTTCTCAACATTACACTCTTTCTGATTTTCATGAAATTCTTGTGCAGTTTGATCTGTGCTGGTACCACAATGTGGAGATGCTGATCCTGTCTGTTCATTGCTTTCTAAAGTGGCATTTTCACTGTCCTTGCTGATGGGCATGTTCCTTATTTCTGAAGGCATAAAATTATCTTCTGTAAAAACATCTTCGTTAAAGAGCCAAATACCTGACACTGCAAAGCCTGATTGAATGTTAATGGGAGTTGCCGCTTTAAGAAAAGCGTGGCCTCCTAGATTTGCAACTTGACAGATTGTCAGTGGTGTTCATTTTTCATCATCCATGAATCACACGCATTGTTGAAGACCGACTTCATGGGTCCAAAAACTGAACGGTCCAAGGGCTGAGTTTTAGATGAGGTGTGTGGTGGCAACGTGATCACATGAATGTTGTTTTTCTTGCACAGTTCAAGTGATTCAAATGAAATGTGGGAATCGTGATTGTCCAAGATCAAAATCAAAGGGAAGTCTTTGGAAGGTCTTGAATGCTTAATGAAGTGATTTATAACTTTGACGAAATTATCACGGGTCATCCAACCTGATTCATTCACAAGGCCAAGGGAACCTTCAGGTGCTTCAGCAAGCATAAAATTCTTAAAAAATTTTCTGGGAAACACAAAAACTGGAGGGATAATGTGACCCGCAGCTGACACAATGCAACAGATTGTGACCAGTTCTCCTCTTTCTCTGGATGTCACCTGGCCTATTTGCTTCACTCCTCATGGGGCAATTACTTTTGGCACTTTCTGTACAGTGGTCAGACCTGACTCATCCAAATTGTAGATTTGAGCTCCACTCACATTTAGTTTTGTAATGGTTTCCTTCACAATGTTGAAGAAGGTGCAAATATTATGTTTGTTGAAAGCTGTAGCTCTAGCCAGAGATGTTGCCTCAGGTTGCCTTATGGTCAGCTCGGGATTCCGTCGCAAAAATCAACAAAGCCAGTCATTCCCTGCCATCATTTGCTCATCCCAGATTAAAGGATGTGCAATGTTATTGACTTTCGCCATCTCGTACGCCAAAATACGAACGTTTTTAGTTGTGAGTCCATGGAACATTCTTGCACAATCTTTCAAGTAACTAGCAAAATCAGCTTCTTGCTTAGCTGTGAAAACAAGGCTATGCCTATAATTTGGTACGAGTCTAGTAGGCAGACCATTTCCTTCTCTGTCTTTTGTAAGATTGTTATTGAGGGTAGAGCGAGCAATGTATAACAGTAAAGGGAGTTAGCTTACTAGTGGAGAGTTAATGAATGCTGCGCATTCATTAACTAGTGGGAAATCATAGTTGGTGAACGTGTGTGCACGAATGGGTAGAAGTATCCAGGGGTTGCACACACGTCACTGGGGACTTGGGATTCAACTAGGTAAACAGAAAACATGTCCGTAATTACCATCACCAGTTTGAAGATGTATGATTTCAACCAATAAACGCATGTTTATAGAACAGACGAGACTTGTCCACTATATCGACATGAGCCATCTTCTACACACAGCCTTATCATATCACCTGTACTACTGTTATATAGGCTGTTTTGGTAGGATTGAAGGGAACAGACCAAGAGGAAGACCGAGAGGAAAATACCTGGATGGCTTGGCCACATGGCATGGACGAAAAGGAACACTGAGCTGATCCACGACGCTGGTGATCGAGTGAAATGGCGAGTCATGACCGCCCACGAGGGATGAGTTCAAACCTTCTGCTGAAAACGAGACATCAACATCTCTTCGGCCTCAGTTGTTCTCAAGACCAAAGAGGCGGGAACATTCCGATTCCGATTCCATTTCAAAAACAAAAATTCCAAATTCGACCTCGTCTAACCTGCTTCATCAGCTGTGGTTATTGTTGAGGTACGTGGTTTTTGTGGGTTTATTAGCCCTAATTCTTGTCTTGTGAGTCCTATCTCGGACTGGTTATGTAGCGTTTGTGTCTGTGACGTCAGCAGTGGTCAGCGGCTATACTTTGTGCTCTTCTGTTGTTGTGGTTTTCTTTGTTGGTGTAGGCTCTGTCATAAGTCGGGGTGCCCCACCGGCTAGATGAAAGTATTTTTCACTGGCGAGCAACCCCAAATAGTCAGAAACTGACTAGGGACAAAAACTATATGGCTGAACTATAGATTAAGCCCTGAATATCCAACGTACAGCTCCAAGTGGCTCGTTACAAAATGAAATGAACTGTGCTGAATATTCGCCAAGGAATGGGAAAGAGAAGTTTAGCTAAGATAGATGTTTAAGTCTAAATATATGAATATAGACGACTATCTCAGTACAGGTTTTTCTCCCTGACTGCTCCCTTCCTTGGTGTGTAAGTGAACCCCCACCAATGTACACACACAACACGTATGCACAATTGGAATTAAAATATAACGACCGAACTATGAGTTACAATACTACAACATTTATTTACTAATCATAGACATCTGATGGTTTTTAATATGAGGAAGATGAAATCATATAACATATTGTGATGAGAAACATTACGTAACTTTACTTGTTACTTCATCTATCTGGAACTGTGGTCCAGATCCCCACTCTCCAGTAGACTCAACAAAAGAAAACAGCTTGCCGGTATTCTGACGATCCTGCCAGTCCTGACACTCCTAGTCAGTAGTCTCTAGTCTTGAGATCTATAACATAGGTGCTCCTTGTGAGAGCTTGAAAGAAAGTCAAGAATGTGTTATATCAGTTCTACATCAGCGCAATCCTAATTAAAACATATCATAACACAAACATATACAATGACCAGTCTGGCCAAGTTTATCTTCCAGCTCTGCGTTCACCCTCCTCCTTCTCCCTACTGTCTTTAGTCTGGGACGGGATTTTCAATTGTCTCACACGCCTGTAATGATTACATTTCTGCCGCCCCATGTCCATGTCGCTAATACAGAAATTCTGTGTCGTACAGCCGCTCCGTCCAATGTTAGTTTAGCAGCTCACAGGGTCGGTAAGGGTATTATAACAATGCCTGATCATCCGGGCTTGCAAGCCGTGACCAGTAGCTGTGCCAGGTTTCCATGCATTACCGTGGACGCACGCCCACAATACACTGAGAAAGTTTAGCACCATATACCCTATACTACCAATTGTGGGTAATGTCTGTACCATTACACCTCTGCTTCCAACACAATCATTGGCCAATGTGCCAATGCGCAGACAATAGCATAACACTTCATATTGGTAGGTTTGCATATGACAAATCAATATATCAAACATCCAATACACATAAACATATTGATTAAACTATACATATTATGATACTTTAACATCATAGCATAATGCACTAGTTAGTTTATGAAATTACACATACATACATCCAACATATCCGTAAACATTATATTACTTCAAGATGGACATCTAATGATACTCAACATAATAGCATCAGGCATTATTAATGAGTACTAATATTGTATAGCTACAAAATGAGATATACAACAAGTCTAATTGAAGTGACCACACAGACCAACTATATTTGCTGAGCTGCCCGGTTTAATCACCTGCTGTTGTAAGAATTAAATAAATAGTCAGTTGACTATATTCTGTACAACAAATGCACACACCAAAAGGCAAATAGGGTAGTGTACAAAGAAATGACAAGCATCTACCAAGACACCTAAAAGTATACTTAGACAATGATATTTATTGAAATAACCTATGTCCGATATAGACTGACTAGTTACTAAGAAATAATTCTCCTAGTTAAATCTAGCAACATAAGAATCATACATATGACTACCAAACATTGAGCTGGCTGCCTACCTGTTCTGAAGTCAAACTTAATCTAACATAAAACAGGCTAGGGACCCTTATTTAAGCTGAGTCAAGCAGACCGTATTATCTCCTTGGCATTCCCATCATAAATTCTTCTTATCTCCACCGGACTGTAATTGCACTTATCACTGCAATTGGCCATCACACCTGTGGGTCTGACCATTATTAGCCCACTGAGTCTTATCAGTGATTTCACACCTTGCGCCTCTAGTCTCTACCAGATGGGGTCATCCATCGCGGTTGGGCGATTTCCTAGCTATTCTTATCAGGTGTCATGTCAAGGGAACAATTAGGTTCTCATGGTCAACAGCCAGTTTACAACTCTGTTGGTAAACCAGGTTTGCTTGCGTCATACCTGGTTGGTTTTAATTACTATTCAGTCCCCTGAGTCTGCCCTCCCGTCTGGCTGGATTGATAAGACTGTGAAACTGATCTGGGGGTGACCGGTACTGGTGTCAAATTAACTTCCCAAATAGAAAGCCATTCCTGGTGGTTGTTTACTTTCAGGTTTTGCAAGCTTACGTCAAGACAGTATAGCCTTGAATATAGAGAAAACAGTTTTGTTCGTCTGTTGATCCTATACATGGCCCATCAACAGTGAACCGAAAATTGTTCTGGGAAGTAAAGGCTGCCAATTCGTGACAGAGCTTTCCCCTTAAAAAAAAAGTTTCTGCCAGAAATCTTTTGTCAAAGCACGCCGTACATCCCAGAATAATGCCTAAGCACTCTCCGTTCTGTATCTGCCTAAAGGTTTCCAATATTCCTTGTGGCAGTGGGTTGTCCTGCATAAAGACGTCCCATTTCCATAACCCAAAGATACTCTGGATAGACCCTTGTACCTGGTTTTCGGCCGGGATTCCATGCAATAGCTTGGTAAAATCCGGTAATTGTCAGGAGGTTGTAATTTTACCCCTCTGGGAAAGATCACAATCAACGGGATTCTTCTACGCCTCTGGGCAGCAATTGTTTTACACCATTCACTCACGTGATTTACTCCTTTCAGCCGAGGATGTACCCGTAGTGAGGTCTTGCATAAGCTGGCCACAGCAAAGCTTGTCTCCGTGATATTCCTCCATCCTTTATAGATCCTTAACAGATTCATCAATATCTTCCTTTTGAAAGGAATAATGTTACACATCATGGTCCCATGATATAAATTCAACAGGCGCTTTCCTCCTTCAAAGTCGGGCGTAACAATCTTCCCTCCTCGGTGTCGCGGTTTCTTCCCCTGATAATCAGTTAACGGGCTGAGTTTCTCTGCATTAGAGTTTCGTGTGAAAACCGTGCTAGAAATTGGAAATTTAGTGTGCCAAGTTGTCCAGCCTTGAGAAATAACATAGTTACTCCAGGGCGATAAAGTGGAGTTACTTTTGAATAAAGTAACCACAAATAGCTGATCTACTCCAATCAAATCGACCTGACTGAAGGGTAGATTGAGTCCTAAGAGTGTTGATTCCAAACCACTCTTGACTTCTGTTACTTCAGGTCCCTGTTGCTGGAATTCCCTGATAACTTCAGCTATAGCGATGCTAGCAGTTTCTACCTCCATCTTGTGTGAAGAGTTTTCTTTGCTAGTAACTACAGACAATGTTGTCTGCACAAAATCAGAATCCATATTCTGGCTCCTAACAATTCCCTGTGTTTCCTGAGTCTCCGAACTGGTATACTGTGAGATAACAACTGGAAATGTTTCCTGGTCTGGATGTTCCTCTCTGGTCATGCTTTCATGGGCTAAGTCCAGTTGAGGTAAATCCTGTGATGGGCTGGTGTCTAAACAATCCATCACACTACGTAAATCATTTGAACTGATGTCTAGTGTCTTTTCCTGAGCTGCAGCCTCAAAGATCACAAGGGGTTCCGGGTCCTCCTTCATCCCACTGTCAGTCAAATTTAATCCCACTTCTTCCTCGTCTGGGCTGAAGGGAATAATAAAGTCGGTTACCTTTCGATCTCCGACCTCCTTAAAAGATGTCCTCAGGTCATCTTCCTCTTGAGTTTCACCTCTCGTTGAAGTAAAATGAGATTCCTGGGAGTCTTGTACTGGCGGACCAGTTAAACCACAATTTACGTGGTGCAAACAGTTATCACGTTTGTGACTGCTTGAAATGCCCTGGGCACGTTTCTTCTTCCCTCTTTTCCGTTTAGGACTGGGTCGAATGAGAACCTGTAGTTCCCGGTCCACTACCTCTGATTCCGCGGTGGTTGGCAAAGTTGTCCCTTCCTTCCTGGTTGGGTGAGCATCCATATCTCCTACCTTATGTTCCGCTAGAAAGGTTAGCTTCTCTGCATTGACTACTTCCATATGCTGTTTATTAATCTCTGCTTCTTCAGTTTTGCTACGCTCTTTTGCTTCAAATAACTCATCAATTGTTTTATTCATCTGTTCCTCCGCCATGTCCCACTCTTTCATCTCATCTCTGATGTATATTTCTAGTTGTTCTCCTGTTAAGCCCTCTATTATGCCTAACCTTCTCGTGGACTCTAAGTAATCTGTTCGCGCCTTCAGATAATCTAGATCCTGGGAAGGTGAGTCCATATTTGCTAATGCTAAATTCAGGTAAGCTCCTATGTATCTATCAACTCAGAGCTAAGCTAGAAAGACAAGAGTGAACCAATGACAGCAGAACCTAAACCAATGTGTAGAGTTTAGCCTCAGCAATGAAAGACAACTGAAAGTAATATTCAAGTAGTTTCTGGCGACCGCAGTGAAGTAAGTGTGAGAGATATACTACACAGTAATCAATACTAATATTTACCTAAATAAATATTAAAATGCACTGCATACACGTCATAATGAAAATGGCATAAGTAGCATAAAATGGCAAATCAATCAAGCAGTTAAATCATCAAACACATCAATGTAAATATGATTAAAGTGATCAGTTATCATTAAATGATGAATGATACACTAAATGATAAGAATTAAAATACTTATCAATAAATGATAGATGAGGTAGTTCTCATAAGTTCTTATCTGTTATACACTTTTGAAAAGTTATATCTATACTCTGTAACTTCCTCAACTAAAATTAACTACATCTGATGATAGTCTATTTTGATGACTGAAGATTACAAGAGTTAACTTTTAAAATCGTATGTCTAGGGTCTAGTAGAATCACTATGATTACTAGAATCCTGGTTCAGGCTCGCGGACTGGACCCCAATCTGTCATAAGTCGGGGTGCCCCACCGGCTAGATGAAAGTATTTTTCACTGGCGAGCAACCCCAAATAGTCAGAAACTGACTAGGGACAAAAACTATATGGCTGAACTATAGATTAAGCCCTGAATATCCAACGTACAGCTCCAAGTGGCTCGTTACAAAATGAAATGAACTGTGCTGAATATTCGCCAAGGAATGGGAAAGAGAAGTTTAGCTAAGATAGATGTTTAAGTCTAAATATATGAATATAGACGACTATCTCAGTACAGGTTTTTCTCCCTGACTGCTCCCTTCCTTGGTGTGTAAGTGAACCCCCACCAATGTACACACACAACACGTATGCACAATTGGAATTAAAATATAACGACCGAACTATGAGTTACAATACTACAACATTTATTTACTAATCATAGACATCTGATGGTTTTTAATATGAGGAAGATGAAATCATATAACATATTGTGATGAGAAACATTACGTAACTTTACTTGTTACTTCATCTATCTGGAACTGTGGTCCAGATCCCCACTCTCCAGTAGACTCAACAAAAGAAAACAGCTTGCCGGTATTCTGACGATCCTGCCAGTCCTGACACTCCTAGTCAGTAGTCTCTAGTCTTGAGATCTATAACATAGGTGCTCCTTGTGAGAGCTTGAAAGAAAGTCAAGAATGTGTTATATCAGTTCTACATCAGCGCAATCCTAATTAAAACATATCATAACACAAACATATACAATGACCAGTCTGGCCAAGTTTATCTTCCAGCTCTGCGTTCACCCTCCTCCTTCTCCCTACTGTCTTTAGTCTGGGACGGGATTTTCAATTGTCTCACACGCCTGTAATGATTACATTTCTGCCGCCCCATGTCCATGTCGCTAATACAGAAATTCTGTGTCGTACAGCCGCTCCGTCCAATGTTAGTTTAGCAGCTCACAGGGTCGGTAAGGGTATTATAACAATGCCTGATCATCCGGGCTTGCAAGCCGTGACCAGTAGCTGTGCCAGGTTTCCATGCATTACCGTGGACGCACGCCCACAATACACTGAGAAAGTTTAGCACCATATACCCTATACTACCAATTGTGGGTAATGTCTGTACCATTACACCTCTGCTTCCAACACAATCATTGGCCAATGTGCCAATGCGCAGACAATAGCATAACACTTCATATTGGTAGGTTTGCATATGACAAATCAATATATCAAACATCCAATACACATAAACATATTGATTAAACTATACATATTATGATACTTTAACATCATAGCATAATGCACTAGTTAGTTTATGAAATTACACATACATACATCCAACATATCCGTAAACATTATATTACTTCAAGATGGACATCTAATGATACTCAACATAATAGCATCAGGCATTATTAATGAGTACTAATATTGTATAGCTACAAAATGAGATATACAACAAGTCTAATTGAAGTGACCACACAGACCAACTATATTTGCTGAGCTGCCCGGTTTAATCACCTGCTGTTGTAAGAATTAAATAAATAGTCAGTTGACTATATTCTGTACAACAAATGCACACACCAAAAGGCAAATAGGGTAGTGTACAAAGAAATGACAAGCATCTACCAAGACACCTAAAAGTATACTTAGACAATGATATTTATTGAAATAACCTATGTCCGATATAGACTGACTAGTTACTAAGAAATAATTCTCCTAGTTAAATCTAGCAACATAAGAATCATACATATGACTACCAAACATTGAGCTGGCTGCCTACCTGTTCTGAAGTCAAACTTAATCTAACATAAAACAGGCTAGGGACCCTTATTTAAGCTGAGTCAAGCAGACCGTATTATCTCCTTGGCATTCCCATCATAAATTCTTCTTATCTCCACCGGACTGTAATTGCACTTATCACTGCAATTGGCCATCACACCTGTGGGTCTGACCATTATTAGCCCACTGAGTCTTATCAGTGATTTCACACCTTGCGCCTCTAGTCTCTACCAGATGGGGTCATCCATCGCGGTTGGGCGATTTCCTAGCTATTCTTATCAGGTGTCATGTCAAGGGAACAATTAGGTTCTCATGGTCAACAGCCAGTTTACAACTCTGTTGGTAAACCAGGTTTGCTTGCGTCATACCTGGTTGGTTTTAATTACTATTCAGTCCCCTGAGTCTGCCCTCCCGTCTGGCTGGATTGATAAGACTGTGAAACTGATCTGGGGGTGACCGGTACTGGTGTCAAATTAACTTCCCAAATAGAAAGCCATTCCTGGTGGTTGTTTACTTTCAGGTTTTGCAAGCTTACGTCAAGACAGTATAGCCTTGAATATAGAGAAAACAGTTTTGTTCGTCTGTTGATCCTATACATGGCCCATCAACAGTGAACCGAAAATTGTTCTGGGAAGTAAAGGCTGCCAATTCGTGACAGAGCTTTCCCCTTAAAAAAAAAAGTTTCTGCCAGAAATCTTTTGTCAAAGCACGCCGTACATCCCAGAATAATGCCTAAGCACTCTCCGTTCTGTATCTGCCTAAAGGTTTCCAATATTCCTTGTGGCAGTGGGTTGTCCTGCATAAAGACGTCCCATTTCCATAACCCAAAGATACTCTGGATAGACCCTTGTACCTGGTTTTCGGCCGGGATTCCATGCAATAGCTTGGTAAAATCCGGTAATTGTCAGGAGGTTGTAATTTTACCCCTCTGGGAAAGATCACAATCAACGGGATTCTTCTACGCCTCTGGGCAGCAATTGTTTTACACCATTCACTCACGTGATTTACTCCTTTCAGCCGAGGATGTACCCGTAGTGAGGTCTTGCATAAGCTGGCCACAGCAAAGCTTGTCTCCGTGATATTCCTCCATCCTTTATAGATCCTTAACAGATTCATCAATATCTTCCTTTTGAAAGGAATAATGTTACACATCATGGTCCCATGATATAAATTCAACAGGCGCTTTCCTCCTTCAAAGTCGGGCGTAACAATCTTCCCTCCTCGGTGTCGCGGTTTCTTCCCCTGATAATCAGTTAACGGGCTGAGTTTCTCTGCATTAGAGTTTCGTGTGAAAACCGTGCTAGAAATTGGAAATTTAGTGTGCCAAGTTGTCCAGCCTTGAGAAATAACATAGTTACTCCAGGGCGATAAAGTGGAGTTACTTTTGAATAAAGTAACCACAAATAGCTGATCTACTCCAATCAAATCGACCTGACTGAAGGGTAGATTGAGTCCTAAGAGTGTTGATTCCAAACCACTCTTGACTTCTGTTACTTCAGGTCCCTGTTGCTGGAATTCCCTGATAACTTCAGCTATAGCGATGCTAGCAGTTTCTACCTCCATCTTGTGTGAAGAGTTTTCTTTGCTAGTAACTACAGACAATGTTGTCTGCACAAAATCAGAATCCATATTCTGGCTCCTAACAATTCCCTGTGTTTCCTGAGTCTCCGAACTGGTATACTGTGAGATAACAACTGGAAATGTTTCCTGGTCTGGATGTTCCTCTCTGGTCATGCTTTCATGGGCTAAGTCCAGTTGAGGTAAATCCTGTGATGGGCTGGTGTCTAAACAATCCATCACACTACGTAAATCATTTGAACTGATGTCTAGTGTCTTTTCCTGAGCTGCAGCCTCAAAGATCACAAGGGGTTCCGGGTCCTCCTTCATCCCACTGTCAGTCAAATTTAATCCCACTTCTTCCTCGTCTGGGCTGAAGGGAATAATAAAGTCGGTTACCTTTCGATCTCCGACCTCCTTAAAAGATGTCCTCAGGTCATCTTCCTCTTGAGTTTCACCTCTCGTTGAAGTAAAATGAGATTCCTGGGAGTCTTGTACTGGCGGACCAGTTAAACCACAATTTACGTGGTGCAAACAGTTATCACGTTTGTGACTGCTTGAAATGCCCTGGGCACGTTTCTTCTTCCCTCTTTTCCGTTTAGGACTGGGTCGAATGAGAACCTGTAGTTCCCGGTCCACTACCTCTGATTCCGCGGTGGTTGGCAAAGTTGTCCCTTCCTTCCTGGTTGGGTGAGCATCCATATCTCCTACCTTATGTTCCGCTAGAAAGGTTAGCTTCTCTGCATTGACTACTTCCATATGCTGTTTATTAATCTCTGCTTCTTCAGTTTTGCTACGCTCTTTTGCTTCAAATAACTCATCAATTGTTTTATTCATCTGTTCCTCCGCCATGTCCCACTCTTTCATCTCATCTCTGATGTATATTTCTAGTTGTTCTCCTGTTAAGCCCTCTATTATGCCTAACCTTCTCGTGGACTCTAAGTAATCTGTTCGCGCCTTCAGATAATCTAGATCCTGGGAAGGTGAGTCCATATTTGCTAATGCTAAATTCAGGTAAGCTCCTATGTATCTATCAACTCAGAGCTAAGCTAGAAAGACAAGAGTGAACCAATGACAGCAGAACCTAAACCAATGTGTAGAGTTTAGCCTCAGCAATGAAAGACAACTGAAAGTAATATTCAAGTAGTTTCTGGCGACCGCAGTGAAGTAAGTGTGAGAGATATACTACACAGTAATCAATACTAATATTTACCTAAATAAATATTAAAATGCACTGCATACACGTCATAATGAAAATGGCATAAGTAGCATAAAATGGCAAATCAATCAAGCAGTTAAATCATCAAACACATCAATGTAAATATGATTAAAGTGATCAGTTATCATTAAATGATGAATGATACACTAAATGATAAGAATTAAAATACTTATCAATAAATGATAGATGAGGTAGTTCTCATAAGTTCTTATCTGTTATACACTTTTGAAAAGTTATATCTATACTCTGTAACTTCCTCAACTAAAATTAACTACATCTGATGATAGTCTATTTTGATGACTGAAGATTACAAGAGTTAACTTTTAAAATCGTATGTCTAGGGTCTAGTAGAATCACTATGATTACTAGAATCCTGGTTCAGGCTCGCGGACTGGACCCCAATCTGTCATAAGTCGGGGTGCCCCACCGGCTAGATGAAAGTATTTTTCACTGGCGAGCAACCCCAAATAGTCAGAAACTGACTAGGGACAAAAACTATATGGCTGAACTATAGATTAAGCCCTGAATATCCAACGTACAGCTCCAAGTGGCTCGTTACAAAATGAAATGAACTGTGCTGAATATTCGCCAAGGAATGGGAAAGAGAAGTTTAGCTAAGATAGATGTTTAAGTCTAAATATATGAATATAGACGACTATCTCAGTACAGGTTTTTCTCCCTGACTGCTCCCTTCCTTGGTGTGTAAGTGAACCCCCACCAATGTACACACACAACACGTATGCACAATTGGAATTAAAATATAACGACCGAACTATGAGTTACAATACTACAACATTTATTTACTAATCATAGACATCTGATGGTTTTTAATATGAGGATGATGAAATCATATAACATATTGTGATGAGAAACATTACGTAACTTTACTTGTTACTTCATCTATCTGGAACTGTGGTCCAGATCCCCACTCTCCAGTAGACTCAACAAAAGAAAACAGCTTGCCGGTATTCTGACGATCCTGCCAGTCCTGACACTCCTAGTCAGTAGTCTCTAGTCTTGAGATCTATAACATAGGTGCTCCTTGTGAGAGCTTGAAAGAAAGTCAAGAATGTGTTATATCAGTTCTACATCAGCGCAATCCTAATTAAAACATATCATAACACAAACATATACAATGACCAGTCTGGCCAAGTTTATCTTCCAGCTCTGCGTTCACCCTCCTCCTTCTCCCTACTGTCTTTAGTCTGGGACGGGATTTTCAATTGTCTCACACGCCTGTAATGATTACATTTCTGCCGCCCCATGTCCATGTCGCTAATACAGAAATTCTGTGTCGTACAGCCGCTCCGTCCAATGTTAGTTTAGCAGCTCACAGGGTCGGTAAGGGTATTATAACAATGCCTGATCATCCGGGCTTGCAAGCCGTGACCAGTAGCTGTGCCAGGTTTCCATGCATTACCGTGGACGCACGCCCACTATACACTGAGAAAGTTTAGCACCATATACCCTATACTACCAATTGTGGGTAATGTCTGTACCATTACACCTCTGCTTCCAACACAATCATTGGCCAATGTGCCAATGCGCAGACAATAGCATAACACTTCATATTGGTAGGTTTGCATATGACAAATCAATATATCAAACATCCAATACACATAAACATATTGATTAAACTATACATATTATGATACTTTAACATCATAGCATAATGCACTAGTTAGTTTATGAAATTACACATACATACATCCAACATATCCGTAAACATTATATTACTTCAAGATGGACATCTAATGATACTCAACATAATAGCATCAGGCATTATTAATGAGTATTAATATTGTATAGCTACAAAATGAGATATACAACAAGTCTAATTGAAGTGACCACACAGACCAACTATATTTGCTGAGCTGCCCGGTTTAATCACCTGCTGTTGTAAGAATTAAATAAATAGTCAGTTGACTATATTCTGTACAACAAATGCACACACCAAAAGGCAACTAGGGTAGTGTACAAAGAAATGACAAGCATCTACCAAGACACCTAAAAGTATACTTAGACAATGATATTTATTGAAATAACCTATGTCCGATATAGACTGACTAGTTACTAAGAAATAATTCTCCTAGTTAAATCTAGCAACATAAGAATCATACATATGACTACCAAACATTGAGCTGGCTGCCTACCTGTTCTGAAGTCAAACTTAATCTAACATAAAACAGGCTAGGGACCCTTATTTAAGCTGAGTCAAGCAGACCGTATTATCTCCTTGGCATTCCCATCATAAATTCTTCTTATCTCCACCGGACGGTAATTGCAATTAACTCCAAGTCTGCCCAGTCATAAAAATTCTTTCTGCAGGCACACTAGCCTTCACACTTGTGGGTCTGACCATTATTAGCCCACTGAGTCTTATCAGTGATTTCACACCTTGCGCCTCTAGTCTCTACCAGATGGGGTCATCCATCGCGGTTGGGCGATTTCCTAGCTATTCTTATCAGGTGTCATGTCAAGGGAACAATTAGGTTCTCATGGTCAACAGCCAGTTTACAATTCTGTTGGTAAACCAGGTTTGCTTGCGTCATACCTGGTTGGTTTTAATTACTATTCAGTCCCCTGAGTCTGCCCTCCCGTCTGGCTGGATTGATAAGACTGTGAAACTGATCTGGGGGTGACCGGTACTGGTGTCAAATTAACTTCCCAAATAGAAAGCCATTCCTGGTGGTTGTTTACTTTCAGGTTTTGCAAGCTTACGTCATGACAGTATAGCCTTGAATATAGAGAAAACAGTTTTGTTCGTCTGTTGATCCTCTACATGGCCCATCAACAGTGAACCGAAAATTGTTCTGGGAAGTAAAGGCTGCCAATTCGTGACAGGCTCCTGGCTCGTCTGGCTGCAGACCTTATAAGGACTTTTCGTTATCCCACTCCAGCTGGGGGATCGGTCGGCGGCTGTCCTTTGTGCATGTTTCCTCTTGTTGTTTTCTTTGTTGGCGCAGGTTCTTGGTTTGGCTGGTTGCAGTCCTTAAAAGGACTTTTTATTAGGTCTTTTTTTTAGTCTTCTTTGTTGTGTATTTTCTGTAGGAGCTTTTCGATGTTGCTGTTTTCCTTCTCGTATTTTTTTTCATCTTCGAGTTTTAGCTTCTGCCAATCGCTTTTTTCCTCCGCGGACAGCCATAGCTTTCTCTCTCCGTCTTCTATGTAGTACGAGTAGTCCGTACCCCGTTCCAAGATTGTAATTGGGTAATCTACAGGTAACCTGAATTTCTTGGGTTTTTTCTTTTCTCTTTCAATCCAACACCTTTTGAATTCCTTCCGCTTGAGTACCTCCCTTCTTTGACTTGCCCGTATCTCCTCCAAGGTAAGCTCAGTGGGCCTATCCGTGTCGTCCTCAGAGTGCTCGTCTTGGTTTACTTCGGATGTCTGGCGGACTAGTGTCGTGGCTGGGTTGCTAGCTTTGTCTAGTGGTTCCGGCTCGTCCTCTTGTTGGATGTCATCTTGCGGTTCCTCTGTGTGCTTTTCTGTTTCCTGTCCTGGTTTGTTTTGGGTTGGCTCCCTTTTGATTGTTAGAATTTCTCTTACCGCTTTGATGTCTCGCAGAATCTCTTCATTTATCTTTGTCATCTGCCTCATGTTCTCCACCTCTTGTTTGATGTCCCGCTGGATCTCCTTTATTTCGACAAGAAGTTTCCCATTGTCACTGGTTAGTGCCGATGTTTGCAGTAGCTTGACTTGCTTCATTAGCTCCTCAATCTGGCTTTGCAGTTGTTCTTTCTCGGCTTGTGAGATGCATGTTGCTGGCTCGCACCTCCGCATTGCTTCCTTGAATGGTGTCTTTGTGATGGTGGCGATCTTTAAGACGTCTCTATGTCTTTGCAGGTACGGACAGCCCAGGTATCTTGTTCCATGTTTGCCCAGGCAGTTGGCGCACTTTCTTTTGTTGTTGGGTGCTGGGAAGTCCGTGTCCAGCTTGGCCAGCGGACACTCCTTGAAGGCGTGGTGATCGGCGCAGTATCGGCATATTTCCGTCTTACTGCGACACGTAGCTCTACTTTGGCCGGCCTTCTGACATCTGGAACATTGCGTGATTCTTGGTATGAATCTCTCTGGTTGCTGCATTCTCTTTTTGAATGATGCTGTGTTCGGCATCTCGCTGCCCTCCGACGTCACTACTGCCAGGGTTGTAGGTATCTTGGAGTAGGTGAGAAGCCGCTCCGCCTTCAAGAATCGGATGTGAAGATTCTCTTCACGTAGCTGCTTCAGGATTTCTTCATCTGTCAGCTCCACAGGAATCCGCTTGACAACCCATCGGACTGTTTTTGAGTCAGTGTTTCCGACTCTGGTGTCTTTCTCCTCCTTCTTCTCTGCTGTCTTGGTTCTTGACTGTGTTGGGCTGTCAATCTTCTCCCTCGTAGTAACTTCAGTAATAGCTGTAGTATCAGGCTCTTTGATGCAGCTAGCAGGTGGGCTCAGGCGGGAACATGGCGTGACTGGGCTCTTATAGGCACGCGAACACAACATCCCATCATCCTATGCATATTTTACCAGGGAATCATGGGACATGCTACCTCATACTCTTGTAGTGCCGCGGCAGGCGGCATTAGTTGGTAATAGAATATATCTCATAATAAGGTTTGCAATATATATAAATAGGGCAGCCTAAATAAACAGCCTAGTGAAGCCAGGAGGTCTCCGCACGTGTGAAGATCTTCTATTATTCTAAACATAATATTTACATTTAAATTGTATCACAACGTCTCGTGTTTCATACGTTATATCAAGCAAGTTCAAGTACCGACTGCGGGCCGGATGAAATTACGTCGCGGGCCGGATCCGGCCCACGGGCCGTAGTTTGGTGACCACTGCCCTAGGTGATAGAAATGAGAGAGAAGACGATGAATAGGCGAAGTGAACAGGACACAATCTGGTCTGGCACAGTCAAGGCCTGCATGCACTTATTTTCGCACTGGCAAAATACCGTGCAAATCTATGGGGTTTATGTAGACAAATATTATGTTCAGAGGAAGTGTCATTTGTGTTTGTAAATTTCATTCATTTTGATCATATTGTTCTACCCCCTCCTCCTCCTCTCTCTCTCTCTCTCTCTCTCTCTCTCTCTCTCTCTCTCTCTCTCTCTCTCTCTCTCTCTCTCTCTCTCAATTGCAAATGCTGGAGCAATTACGTTTGCATAGAGAATATGTAAAATATAATAACATGATAGTAATGCCTTGATTGATCACTACGCTTAAAAATACTTATGTTCAAACATTCTGCGGAATTACAAGACATCTAAAAGAATAAAAAGCACCTAGATACGCATTGAGTAAGGGACATACACATCTCAAAGTGTTACAAGGGAGATAACTTTATTTTGAAAAAGGAATTTATATACCTAGGATGCTATCATAATCTAACTAACAAATGTATTGGCTCGCTTTGTAGAAATAAAACATTTACTATCTAAGTCAGATTTGATAATCGTGACAATAAGTCTATTAATTTTGTTACAAAATATGTTTGTTGTCTTTAGGTAATTACATTTTATAATCAAATTTTGGACTCTCTAATTTATATTTAATTCTTAAGATAGTACTTTTAATGACATGGCTGTTGTCTTTGACCTAACGCTATCCCCTGTTAGGGAAAACAACATTTTTTTACTGGCCTCTTAAGGCCACATAAAAGTTAAAGGCAGTTAGCCACCACACCCAATCTTTGATATGAATTGCTAACAGTTAGATATATTTAGCTCCTACGAAAAGTAAAGACATACAAGACACAGACTAAGAACTGTATTTTACAAGGGTGAAAACAAAGTGTGACTTATCCAAAATGATTATATATATATATATATATATATATATATATATATATATATATATATATATATATATATATATATATATATATATAAAAGGCGATGTATGTATGGATATATGTGAGTCCGTTTTTTATGCGTTCGTGAATGGTCCATCCGATTGAGATGAAATTTTCTTCACGTCTTCTTCTCATTCCAGTGCAACGAACTGTCATAGTTTTTTTTTAGTGTACTATCAGCTATTATCTTACTAAAATTTAATTTTGTAATTACATGATTGAACATAAGAAAATATAAAACAAAGGACATAACTTTTAGTAGCATTGTTATATCTTAAGTTAAGTCCCCTGGCTATAGATAGGTAGGTAGATAGATAGATAGATAGATAGATAGATAGATAGATAGATAGATAGATAGATAGACTGACAGATAGATAGACAGACAGATAAGTAGATAGATAGATAGATAGATAGATAGATAGATAGATAGGTAGATAGATAGATAGATAGATAGATAGATAGATAGATAGATACATAGATACATAGATAGATAGATACATAGACAGACAGACAGACAGATCCCCGCCAGCGCCTGGTCAGACAGACAGATAGACAGACAGGCAGACAGACAGATCCCCGCCAGGGACTTGGCGAAGCTGGGCCGGGTCAGACAGACAGACAGACAGACAGACAGACAGACAGTCGGGAACGGGAACTTATATGACTACTTATATGAATTAAATGAGATGCTCCCCATCAGGGTATGGGCGAAGCCGGGCCGAGTCAGACAGACAGATAGACAGACAGACAGATAGATAGTCGGGAACGGAAGCTTATATGACTACTTATATGAATTAAATGAGATGCTCTCAACCAGGGACTGGGTGAAGCCCGGCCGGGTCAGACAGACAGACAGACAGACAGACAGACAGATAGACAGACAGACAGACAGACAGACAGACATACAGACAGACAGATAGTCGGGAACGGGAACGGGATCTTATATGACTACTTATATGAATTAAATGAGATGCTCTCCACCAGGAGCTGGGCGAAGCCGGGCCAGGTCAGACAGACAGACAAGCAGACAGACAGACAGACATATAGATAGATAGATCCCCGCCAGTGCCTGGGTGAAGCCGGGCCGGGTCAGCTAGTATATATATATATATATATATATATATATATATATATATATATATATATATATATATATATATATATATATATGCCGGTCTCTCTGGCTGTGGGGTTACAACACTTTCTCTCTGTAATCCCGTTTATCACGCAGAGTCTCGCAGCGGAGCGAGAACTGAGGTGGTTCGACCCCCGCTCGTGACTTGCGGATACTGAGCCGGCCGCTCAGAAAGCAATGGCAAACTACTGAGCGTAATCTTGCCAAGAGATCAACAGACAGCTGAAAGATGCTGCTGTTGACAGCTAAGTCCTGTAAAAGGATACGCAAAAAAAAACAAACATATATATATATATATATATATATATATATATATATATATATATATATATATATATATATATATATATATATATATATATATCCTCAGCTTGCCAAGCCACCCTATGAAGAACTGATTTGATAACCTAGTTATGGGGCCATTGAAAAGAAGTAGTTTCATCCTACAGGCCAAACGACTCTGCAGAGAAATCACCGATCTGCCCACAGTTGGTATCCCCCTAACAACTATTCCAGAGCGAACTCCATGGAAAGATGAACATAGACTATCATTACAAATCCAGACAAAAGTGAGAGGAATATTTGACAAGGAAGAACAGAACAGTGTGCAGCGCAGAACAGCCACTCTCAGCTTCCTTGATAAAGAATACCCACATGACCTCTGGATCCGAGTCTATGCAGATGGGTCAGCACATAATGCTGTTCAAAATGGAGGAGCGGGAGTGTACATAGAATACCCAAATAATACTAGGGGCACAGCCAGAGTACCCATAGGAAAGTACTGCCATAACTATGATGCTGAAATTGAGGCAATCAAGATAGCAACAGAGAAATTACTAAATGCCAGGAATGGTACACAACCTGTGGTGCTATTGAAAGATGCAAAATCAGTACTCGGGGCGCTCTTGTCTGGGAAATTGCCAGTACTAAGGACACTACTTTCTGAACTTAGCAGTCAGCATAAGTCACCATACAGTGGATACCATCCCACTGTGGAGTACCCGGAAACGACAGAGCTGATCGATTGCCTAAGGAAGGAGCAAAAGAAGAACAGCCTGATGTGCCCGTTACATTCCACCAAAAGAAAAGAATGATCAAATCAGTCAGAGAGCCACCAAAACCTGCTCAAGATGACTACTACGTTATGGACTGACCAGAACAAGTCATTATTCTGCGCCTCAGAACAGGGCACAATAGATTACGCAACCACATGTATACAAAATTCAAGATTGGTGAAACAGCCATGTGCACATGTGGATTGGCGTCGCAGACAGCAGAGCACATACTCAAAGACTGCCCAAAATATAACATATCTAGACAAACCTTCTGGCCCAGAGAGACGACAGTGGAAGACCACTTGTGAACTAAAAAATACCGTTAAATTCATACAAAAGACAACATTGTAGTTATAGAAATATTTCAAGCGAACGAAAGAAGAAGAAGAAGAAGAAGAAGAAGAAGAAGAAGAAGAAGAAGAAGAAGAAGAAGAAGAAGAAGAAGAAGAAGAAGAAGAAGAAGAAGATGAAGATGAAGAAGAAGAAGAAGAAGAAGAAGAAGAAGAAGAAGAAGAAGAAGAAGAAGAAGAAGAAGAAGAAGAAGAAGAAGAAGAAGAAGAAGAAGATGATACAGTCTTGATTGCAGACAATGAACAGGACCTGCAAAATTTAGTAGATGCGGTTGTTACACACAGTGAACAACTAGGGTTAGAATTAAATTGTAAAAAGACACAGATTATGGTCGTCACTAGGAAGAACGAAATACCACAATGTAATATACAAGTAAATGGGAATATTCTTCAACAAGTGAATAGGTACAATTATCTCGAAACAGTAATAACATCTGATGGGAAATGCCTTGAAGAGATTAGAACAAGAATCGCCATGGCAAAAGTAGCCTTTAGCAAGATGAAAAACATTCTGACCAATAAAAAGATGTCAATTGAAACGAGAAAAAGAGTGTTGAGGGGATACATAGAGCCTGTTCTTTTGTATGGATGTGAAACTTGGATAATGTGCAGTCAAGCTGAAAAACATCTGATGGCTGCAGAAATGTGGTTTCTGAGGAAAATGCAAAGAATACCATGGACAGACAGAAAAACCAATGACCAAGTACTACAGGAGACAAATGACAATCGTAAATTGATTAGAGAAATTAGACGTAGACAGTCAAAATTATTTGGACATGTTATGAGAAGAAATGGATTGGAGAACTTAGTGACAACTGGCAAGAACAGACCAAGAGGAAGACCGAGAGGAAAATACCTGGATGGCTTGGCCACATGGCATGGACGAAAAGGAACACTGAGCTGATCCACGACGCTGGGGATCGAGTGAAATGGCGAGTCATGACCGCCCACGAGGGATGAGTTCAAACCTTCTGCTGAAAACGAGACATCAACATCTCTTCGGCCTCAGTTGTTCTCAAGACCAAAGAGGCGGGAACATTCCGATTCCGATTCCATTTCAAAATCAAAAATTCCAAATTCGACCTCGTCTAACCTGCTTCATCAGCTGTGGTTATTGTTGAGGTACGTGGTTTTTGTGGGTTTATTAGCCCTAATTCTTGTCTTGTGAGTCCTATCTCGGACTGGTTATGTAGCGTTTGTGTCTGTGACGTCAGCAGTGGTCGGCGGCTATCCTTTGTGCTCTTCTGTTGTTGTGGTTTTCTTTGTTGGTGTAGGCTCCTGGCTCGTCTGGCTGCAGTCCTTATAAGGACATTTCGTTATCCCACTCCAGCTGGGGGATCGGTCGGTGGCTGTCCTTTGTGCATGTTTCCTCTTAATGTTTTCTTTGTTGGCGCAGGCTCCTGGATTGGCTGGTTGCAGTCCTTAAAAGAACTTTTTAATTAGGTCTTTTAGTCTTCTTTGTTGTGTATTTTCTGTAGGAGCTTTTCGATGTTGCTGTTTTCCTTCTCGTATTTTTTTTCATCTTCGAGTTTTAGCTTCTGCCATTCGCTTTTTTCCTCCGCGGACAGCCATAGCTTTCTCTCTCCGTCTTCTATGTAGTACGAGTAGTCGGTACCCCGTTCCAAGATTGTAATTGGGTAATCTACCGGTAACCTGAATTTCTTAGGTTTTTTCTTTTCTCTTTCGATCCAACACCTTTTGAATTCCTTGCGCCTGAGTACCTCCCGTCTTTGACTTGCCCGTATCTCCTCCAAGGTAAGCTCAGTGGGCCTATCCGTGTCGTCCTCAGAGTGCTCGTCTTGGTTTACTTCGGATGTCTGGCGGACTAGTGTCGTGGCTGGGTTGCTAGCTTTGTCTAGCGGTTCCGGCTCGTCCTCTTGTTGGATGTCATCTTGCGGTTCCTCTGTGTGCTTTTCTGTTTCCTGTTCTGGTTTGTTTTGGGTTGGCTCCCTTTTGATTATTAGAATTTCTCTTACCGCTTTGATGTCTCGCAGAATCTCTTCATTTATCTTTGTCATCTGCCTCATGTTCTCCACCTCTTGTTTGATGTCCCGCTGGATCTCCTTTATTTCGACAAGTTTCCCATTGTCGCTGGTTAGTGCCGATGTTTGCAGTAGCTTGACTTGCTTCATTAGCTCCTCAATCTGGCTTTGCAGTTGTTCTTTCTCGGCTTGTGAGATGCATGTTGCTGGCTCGCACCTCCGCATTGCTTCCTTGAATGGTGTCTTTGTGATGGTGGCGATCTTTAAGACGTCTCTATGTCTTTGCAGGTACGGACAGCCCAGGTATCTTGTTCCATGTTTGCCCAGGCAGTTGGCGCACTTTCTTTTGTTGTTGGGTGCTCGGAAGTCCGTGTCCAGCTTGGCCAGCGGACACTCCTTGAAGGCGTGGTGATCGGCGCAGTATCGGCATATTTCCGTCTTACTGCGACACGTAGCTCTACTGTGGCCGGCCTTCTGACATCTGGAACATTGCGTGATTCTTGGTATGAATCTCTCTGGTTGCTGCATTCTCTTTTTGAATGATGCTGTGGTCGGCATCTCGCTGCCCTCCGACGTCACTACTGCCAGGGTTGTAGGTATCTTGGAGTAGGTGAGAAGCCGCTCCGCCTTCAAGAATCGGATGTGAAGATTCTCTTCACTTAGCTGCTTCGGGATTTCTTCATCTGTCAGCTCCACAGGAATCCGCTTGACAACCCATCGGACTGTTTTTGAGTCAGTGTTTCCGACTCTGGTGTCTTTCTCCTCCTTCTTCTCTGCTGTATTGGTTCTTGACTGTGTTGGGCTGTCAATCTTCTCCCTCGTAGTAACTTCAGTAATAGCTGTAGTATCTCTTTGATGCAGCTAGCAGGTGGGCTCAGGCGGGAACATGGCGTGACTGGGCTCTTATAGGCACGCGAACACAACATCCCATCATCCTATGCATATTTTACCAGGGAATCATGGGACATGCTACCTCATACTCTTGTAGTGCCGCGGCAGGCGGCATTAGTTGGTAATAGAATATATCTCATAATAAGGTTTGCAATATATATAAATAGGGCAGCCTAAATAAACAGCCTAGTGAAGCCAGGAGGTCTCCGCACGTGTGAAGATCTTCTATTATTCTAAACATAATATTTACATTTAAATTGTATCACAACGTCTCGTGTTTCATACGTTATATCAAGCAAGTTCAAGTACCGACTGCGGGCCGGATGAAATTACGTCGCGGGCCGGATCCGGCCCACGGGCCGTAGTTTGGTGACCACTGCCCTAGGTGATAGAAATGAGAGAGAAGACGATGAATAGGCGAAGTGACCAGGACACAATCTGGTCTGGCACAGTCAAGGCCTGCATGCACTTATTTTCGCACTGGCAAAATACCGTGCAAATCTATGGGGTTTATGTAGACAAATATTATGTTCAGAGGAAGTGTCATTTGTGTTTGTAAATTTCATTCATTTTGATCATATTGTTCTACCCCCTCCTCCTCCTCCTCTCTCTCTCTCTCTCTCTCTCTCTCTCTCTCTCTCTCTCTCTCTCTCTCTCTCTCTCTCTCTCTCTCTCAATGCCAAATGCTGGAGCAATTACGTTTGCATAGAGAATATGTAAAATATAATAACATGATAGTAATGCCTTGATTGATCACTACGCTTAAAAATACTTATGTTCAAACATTCTGCGGAATGACAAGACATCTAAAAGAATAAAAAGCACCTAGATACGCATTGAGTAAGGGACATACACATCTCAAAGTGTTACAAGGGAGATAACTTTATTTTGAAAAAGGAATTTATATACCTAGGATGCTATCATAATCTAACTAACAAATGTATTGGCTCGCTTTGTAGAAATAAAATAATTACTATCTAAGTCAGATTTGATAATCGTGACAATAAGACTATTAATTTTGTTATAAAATATGTTTGTTATCTTTAGGTAATTACATTTTATAATCAAATTTTGGACTCTCTAATTTATATTTAATTCTTAAGATAGTACTTTTAATGACATGACTTTCGTGTGGACCAAACATTATCCCCTGTTAGGGGAAACAACATTTTTTTACTGGCCTCTTAAGGCCACATAAAAGTTAAAGGCAGTTAGACACCACACCCCAATCTTAGATATGAATTGCTAACAGTTAGATATATTTAGCTCCTACGATCCTACGAAAAGTAAAGACATACAAGACACAGACTAAGAACTGTATTTTACAAGGGTGAAAACAAAGTGTGACTTATCCAAAAATGAGAAGATTATATATATAGTCATAATTTTTTTTTTTAGTGTACTATCAGCTATTATCTTACTAAAATTTAATTTTGTAATTACATGATTGAACATAAGAAAATATAAAACAAGGGACATAACTTTTAGTAGCATTGTTATATCTTAAGTTAAGTCCCCTGGCTATAGATAGGTAGATAGATAGATAGATAGATAGATAGATAGATAGATAGATAGATAGATAGACTGACAGATAGATAGACAGACAGATAGTTAGATAGATAGATAGATAGATAGATAGATAGATAGATAGATAGATAGATAGATAGATAGATAGATAGATAGATAGATAGATAGATAGATAGATAGATAGATACATAGATTGATACATAGATAGATAGATACATAGATAGACAGACAGACAGACAGATCCCCGCCAGGGACTGGGCGAAGCCGGGCCGGGTCAGACAGACAGATAGACAGACAGACAGACAGATCCCCGCCAGGGACTGGGCGAAGCCGGGCCGGGTCAGACAGACAGACAGAAAGACAGACAGTCGGGAACGGGAACTTATATGACTACTTATATGAATTAAATGAGATGCTCCCCATCAGGGTATGGGCGAAGCCGGGCCGAGTCAGACAGACAGATAGACAGACAGACAGATAGATAGTCGGGAACGGAAGCTTATATGACTACTTATATGAATTAAATGAGATGCTCTCCACCAGGGACTGGGTGAAGCCCGGCCGGGTCAGACAGACAGACAGACAGATAGATAGACAGACAGACAGACAGATAGTCGGGAACGGGAACGGGATCTTATATGACTACTTATATGAATTAAATGAGATGCTCTCCACCAGGAGCTGGGCGAAGCCGGGCCAGGCCAGACAGACAGACAAGCAGACAGACAGACAGACAGACAGACATATAGATAGATAGATCCCCGCCAGTGCCTGGGTGAAGCCGGTCCGGGTCAGCTAGTATATATATATATATATATATATATATATATATATATATATATATATATATATATATATATATATATATATATATATATATATCCTCAGCTTGCCAAGCCACCCTATGAAGAACAGATTTGATAACCTAGTTATGGGGCCATTGAAAAGAAGTAGTTTCATCCTTCAGGCCAAACGACTCTGCAGAGAAATCACCGATCTGCCCACAGTTGGTATCCCCCTAACAACTATTCCAGAGCGAACTCCATGGAAAGATGAACATAGACTATCATTACAAATCCAGACAAAAGTTAGAGGAATATTTGACAAGGAAGAACAGAACAGTGTGCAGTGCAGAACAGCCACTCTCAGCTTCCTTGATAAAGAATACCCACATGACCTCTGGATCCGAGTCTATGCAGATGGGTCAGCACATAATGCTGTTCAAAATGGAGGAGCGGGAGTGTACATAGAATACCCAAATAATACCAGGGGCACAGCCAGAGTACCGATAGGAAAGTACTGCCATAACTATGATGCTGAAATTGAGGCAATCAAGATAGCAACAGAGAAATTACTAAATGCCAGCAATGGTACACAACCTGTGGTGCTATTGAAAGATGCAAAATCAGTACTCGGGGCGCTCTTGTCTGGGAAATTGCCAGTACTAAGGACACTACTTTCTGAACTTAGCAGTCAGCATAAGTCACCATACAGTGGATACCATCCCACTGTGGAGTACCCGGAAACGACAGAGCTGATCGATTGCCTAAGGAAGGAGCAAAAGAAGAACAGCCTGATGTGCCCGTTACATTTCACCAAAAGAAAAGAATGATCAAATCAGTCAGAGAGCCACCAAAACCTGCTCAAGATGACTACTACGTTATGGACTGATCAGAACAAGTCATTATTCTGCGCCTCAGAACAGGGCACAATAGATTACGCAACCACATGTATACAAAATTCAAGATTGGTGAAACAGCCATGTGCACATGTGGATTGGCGTCGTAGACAGCAGAGCACATACTCAAAGACTGCCCAAAATATAACATATCTAGACAAACCTTCTGGCCCAGAGAGACGACAGTGGAAGACCACTTGTGAACTAAAAAATACCGTTAAATTCATACAAAAGACAACATTGTAGTTATAGAAATATTTCAAGCGAACGAAAGAAGAAGAAGAAGAAGAAGAAGAAGAAGAAGAAGAAGAAGAAGAAGAAGAAGAAGAAGAAGAAGAAGAAGAAGAAGAAGAAGAAGAAGAAGAAGAAGATAATACAGTCTTGATTGCAGACAATGAACAGGACCTGCAAAATTTAGTAGATGCGGTTGTTACACACAGTGAACAACTAGGGTTAGAATTAAATTGTAAAAAGACACAGATTATGGTCGTCACTAGGAAGAACGAAATACCACAATGTAATATACAAGTAAATGGGAATATTCTTCAACAAGTGAATAGGTACAATTATCTCGAAACAGTAATAACATCTGATGGGAGATGCCTTGAAGAGATTAGAACAAGAATCGCCATGGCAAAAGTAGCCTTTAGCAAGATGAAAAACATTCTGACCAATAAAAAGATGTCAATTGAAACGAGAAAAAGAGTGTTGAGGGGATACATAGAGCCTGTTCTTTTGTATGGATGTGAAACTTGGATAATGTGCAGTCAAGCTGAAAAACATCTGATGGCTGCAGAAATGTGGTTTCTGAGGAAAATGCAAAGAATACCATGGACAGACAGAAAAACCAATGACCAAGTACTACAGGAGACAAATGACAATCGTAAATTGATTAGAGAAATTAGACGTAGACAGTCAAAATTATTTGGACATGTTATTAGAAGAAATGGATTGGAGAACTTAGTGACAACTGGCAAGATTGAAGGGAACAGACCAAGAGGAAGACCGAGATGAAAATACCTGGATGGCTTGGCCACATGGCATGGACGAAAAGGAACACTGAGCTGATCCACGACGCTGGTGATCGAGTGAAATGGCGAGTCATGACCGCCCACGAGGGATGAGTTCAAACCTTCTGCTGAAAACGAGACATCAACATCTCTTCGGCCTCAGTTGTTCTCAAGACCAAAGAGGCGGGAACATTCAGATTCCGATTCCATTTCAAAAACAAAAATTCCAAATTCGACCTCGTCTAACCTGCTTCATCAGCTGTGGTTATTGTTGAGGTACGTGGTTTTTGTGGGTTTATTAGCCCTAATTCTTGTCTTGTGAGTCCTATCTCGGACTGGTTATGTAGCGTTTGTGTCTGTGACGTCAGCAGAGGTCGGCGGCTATCCTTTGTGCTCTTCTGTTGTTGTGGTTTTCTTTGTTGGTGTAGGCTCCTGGCTCGTCTGGCTGCAGTCCTTATAAGGACTTTTCGTTATCCCACTCCAGCTGGGGGATCGGTCGGCGGCTGTCCTTTGTGCATGTTTCCTCTTGTTGTTTTCTTTGTTGGCGCAGGCTCCTGGTTTGGCTGGTTGCAGTCCTTAAAAGGACTTTTTATTAGGTCTTTTAGTCTTATTTGTTGTGTATTTTCTGTAGGAGCTTTTCGATGTTGCTGTTTTCTTTCTCGTATTTTTTTTCATCTTCGAGGTTTAGCTTCTGCCATTCGCTTTTTTCCTCCGCGGACAGCCATAGCTTTCTCTCTCCGTCTTCTATGTAGTACGAGTAGTCGGTACCCCGTTCCAAGATTGTAATTGGGTAATCTACCGGTAACCTGAATTTCTTGGGTTTTTTCTTTTCTCTTTCGATCCAACACCTTTTGAATTCCTTGCGCTTGAGTACCTCCCTTCTTTGACTTGCCCGTATCTCCTCCAAGGTAAGCTCAGTGGGCCTATCCGTGTCGTCCTCAGAGTGCTCGTCTTGGTTTACTTCGGATGTCTGGCGGACTAGTGTCGTGGCTGGGTTGCTAGCTTTGTCTAGCGGTTCCGGCTCGTCCTCTTGTTGGATGTCATCTTGCGGTTCCTCTGTGTGCTTTTCTGTTTCCTGTGCTGGTTTGTTTTGGGCTGGCTCCCTTTCGATTGTTAGAATTTCTCTTACCGCTTTGATGTCTCGCAGAATCTCTTCATTTATCTTTGTCATCTGCCTCATGTTCTCCACCTCTTGTTTGATGTCCCGCTGGATCTCCTTTATTTCGACAAGAAGTTTCCCATTGTCGCTGGTTAGTGCCGATGTTTGCAGTAGCTTGACTTGCTTCATTAGCTCCTCAATCTGGCTTTGCAGTTGTTCTTTCTCGGCTTGTGAGATGCATGTTGCTGGCTCGCACCTCCGCATTGCTTCCTTGAATGGTGTCTTTGTGATGGTGGCGATCTTTAAGACATCTCTGTGTCTTTGCAGGTACGGACAGCCCAGGTATCTTGTTCCATGTTTGCCCAGGCAGTTGGCGCACTTTCGTTTGTTGTTGGGTGCTCGGAAGTCCGTGTCCAGCTTGGCCAGCGGACACTCCTTGAAGGCGTGGTGATCGGCGCAGTATCGGCATATTTCCGTCTTACTGCGACACGTAGCTCTACTGTGGCCGGCCTTCTGACATCTGGAACATTGCGTGATTCTTGGTATGAATCTCTCTGGTTGCTGCATTCTCTTTTTGAATGATGCTGTGGTCGGCATCTCGCTGCCCTCCGACGTCACTACTGCCAGGGTTGTAGGTATCTTGGAGTAGGTGAGAAGCCGATCCGCCTTCAAGAATCGGATGTGAAGATTCTCTTCACGTAGCTGCTTCAGGATTTCTTCATCTGTCAGCTCCACAGGAATCCGCTTGACAACCCATCGGACTGTTTTTGAGTCAGTGTTTCCGACTCTGGTGTCTTTCTCCTCCTTCTTCTCTGCTGTATTGGTTCTTGACTGTGTTGGGCTGTCAATCTTCTCCCTCGTAGTAACTTCAGTAATAGCTGTAGTATCAGGCTCTTTGATGCAGCTAGCAGGTGGGCTCAGGCGGGAACATGGCGTGACTGGGCTCTTATAGGCACGCGAACACAACATCCCATCATCCTATGCATATTTTACCAGGGAATCATGGGACATGCTACCTCATACTCTTGTAGTGCCGCGGCAGGCGGCATTAGTTGGTAATAGAATATATCTCATAATAAGGTTTGCAATATATATATATAAATAGGGCAGCCTAAATAAACAGCCTAGTGAAGCCAGGGGGTCTCCGCACTTGTGAAGATCTTCTATTATTCTAAACATAATATTTACATTTAAATTGTATCACAACGTCTCGTGTTTCATACGTTATATCAAGCAAGTTCAAGTACCGACTGCGGGCCGGATGAAATTACGTCGCGGGCCGGATCCGGCCCACGGGCCGTAGTTTGGTGACCACTGCCCTAGGTGATAGAAATGAGAGAGAAGACGATGAATAAGCGAAGTGAACAGGACACAATCTGGTCTGGCACAGTCAAGGCCTGCATGCACTTATTTTCGCACTGGCAAAATACCGTGCAAATCTATGGGGTTTATGTAGACAAATATTATGTTCAGAGGAAGTGTCATTTGTGTTTGTAAATTTCATTCATTTTGATCATATTGATCTACCCCCTCCTCCTCCTCCTCCTCCTCTCTCTCTCTCTCTCTCTCTCTCTCTCTCTCTCTCTCTCTCTCTCTCTCAATGCCAAATGCTGGAGCAATTACGTTTGCATAGAGAATATGTAAAATATAATAACATGATAGTAATGCCTTGATTGATCACTACGCTTAAAAATACTTATGTTCAAACATTCTGCGGAATTACAAGACATCTAAAAGAATAAAAAGCACCTAGATACGCATTGAGTAAGGGACATACACATCTCAAAGTATTACAAGGGAGATAACTTTATTTTGAAAAAGGAATTTATATACCTAGGATGCTATCATAAACTAACTAACAAATGTATTGGCTCGCTTTGTAGAAATAAAATATTTACTATCTAAGTCAGATTTGATAATCGTGACAATAAGACTAATAATTTTGTTACAAAATATGTTTGTTGTCTTTAGGTAATTACATTTTATAATCAAATTTTGGACTCTCTAATTTATATTTAATTCTTAAGAAAGTACTTTTAATGACATGATTTTGTAGTGGACCGAACACTATCCCCTGTTAGGGGAAACAACATTTTTTTACTGCCCTCTTAAGGCCACATAAAAGTTAAAGGCAGTTAGCCACCACACCCCAATCTTTGATATGAATTGCTAACAGTTAGATATATTTAGCTCCTACGAAAAGTAAAGACATACAAAACACAGACTAAGAACTGTATTTTACAAGGGTGAAAACAAAGTGTGACTTATCCAAAATGAGAAGATTATATATATATATATATATATATATATATATATATATATATATATATATATATATATATATATATATATATATATATATATATAAAGGCGATGTATGTATGGATATATGTGAGTCCGTTCTTTATGCGTTCGTGAATGGTCCACCCGATTGAGATGAAATTTTCTTCACGTCTTCTTCTCATTCCAGTGCAACGAACTGTCATAGTTTTTTTTTTTAGTGTACTATCAGCTATTATCTTACTAAAATTTAATTTTGTAATTACATGATTGAACATAAGAAAATATAAAACAAGGGACATAACTTTTAGTAGCATTGTTATATCTTAAGTTAAGTCCCCTGGCTATAGATAGGTAGGTAGATAGATAGATAGATAGATAGATAGATAGATAGATAGATAGATAGATAGATAGATAGATATATAGATAGATAGATAGACTGACAGATAGATAGACAGACAGATAAGTAGATAGATAGATAGATAGATAGATAGATAGATAGATAGATAGATAGATAGATAGATAGATAGATAAATAGATACATACATACATACATAGATACATAGATACATAGATTGATACATAGATAGATACATAGACAGACAGACAGACAGACAGATCCCCGCCAGGGACTGGGCGAAGCTGGGCCGGGTCAGACAGACAGACAGACAGACAGACAGACAGACAGACAGTCGGGAACGGGAACTTATATTACTACTTATATGAATTAAATGAGATGCTCCCCATCAGGGTATGGGCGAAGCCGGGCCGAGTCAGACAGACAGATAGACAGACAGACAGATAGATAGTCGGGAACGGAAGCTTATATGACTACTTATATGAATTAAATGAGATGCTCTCAACCAGGGACTGGGTGAAGCCAGGCCGGGTCAGACAGACAGACAGACAGACAGACAGATAGACAGACAGACAGACAGACAAACAGACAGACAGACAGACATACAGACAGACAGATAGTCGGGAACGGGAACGGGATCTTATATGACTACTTATATGAATTAAATGAGATGCTCTCCACCAGGAGCTGGGCGAAGCCGGGCCAGGTCAGACAGACAGACAAGCAGACAGACAGACAGACAGACAGACATATAGATAGATAGATCCCCGCCAGTGCCTGGGTGAAGCCGGGCCGGGTCAGCTAGTATATATATATATATATATATATATATATATATATATATATATATATATATATATATATATATATATATATATATATATATCCTCAGCTTGCCAAGCCACCCTATGAAGAACAGATTTGATAACCTAGTTATGGGGCCATTGAAAAGAAGTAGTTTCATCCTTCAGGCCAAACGACTCTGCAGAGAAATCACCGATCTGCCCACAGTTGGTATCCCCCTAACAACTATTCCAGAGCGAACTCCATGGAAAGATGAACATAGACTATCATTACAAATCCAGACAAAAGTGAGAGGAATATTTGACAAGGAAGAACAGAACAGTGTGCAGCGCAGAACAGCCACTCTCAGCTTCCTTGATAAAGAATACCCACATGACCTCTGGATCCGAGTCTATGCAGATGGGTCAGCACATAATGCTGTTCAAAATGGAGGAGCGGGAGTGTACATAGAATACCCAAATAATACCAGGGGCACAGCCAGAGTACCGATAGGAAAGTACTGCCATAACTATGATGCTGAAATTGAGGCAATCAAGATAGCAACAGAGAAATTACTAAATGCCAGCAATGGTACACAACCTGTGGTGCTATTGAAAGATGCAAAATCAGTACTCGGGGCGCTCTTGTCTGGGAAATTGCCAGTACTAAGGACACTACTTTCTGAACTTAGCAGTCAGCATAAGTCACCATACAGTGGATACCATCCCACTGTGGAGTACCCGGAAACGACAGAGCTGATCAATTGGCTAAGGAAGGAGCAAAAGAAGAACAGCCTGATGTGCCCGTTACATTTCACCAAAAGAAAAGAATGATCAAATCAGTCAGAGAGCCACCAAAAACCTGCTCAAGATGACTACTACGTTATGGACTGATCAGAACAAGTCATTATTCTGCGCCTCAGAACAGGGCACAATAGATTACGCAACCACATGTATACAAAATTCAAGATTGGTGAAACAGCCATGTGCACATGTGGATTGGCGTCGTAGACAGCAGAGCACATACTCAAAGACTGCCCAAAATATAACATATCTAGACAAACCTTCTGGCCCAGAGAGACGACAGTGGAAGACCACTTGTGAACTAAAAAAATACCGTTAAATTCATACAAAAGACAACATTGTAGTTATAGAAATATTTCAAGCGAACGAAAGAAGAAGAAGAAGAAGAAGAAGAAGAAGAAGAAGAAGAAGAAGAAGAAGAAGAAGAAGAAGAAGAAGAAGAAGAAGATAATACAGTCTTGATTGCAGACAATAAACAGGACCTGCAAAATTTAGTAGATGCGGTTGTTACACACAGTGAACAACTAGGGTTAGAATTAAATTGTAAAAAGACACAGATTATGGTCGTCACTAGGAAGAACGAAATACCACAATGTAATATACAAGTAAATGGGAATATTCTTCAACAAGTGAATAGGTACAATTATCTCGAAACAGTAATAACATCTGATGGGAGATGCCTTGAAGAGATTAGAACAAGAATCGCCATGGCAAAAGTAGCCTTTAGCAAGATGAAAAACATTCTGACCAATAAAAAGATGTCAATTGAAACGAGAAAAAGAGTGTTGAGGGGATACATAGAGCCTGTTCTTTTGTATGGATGTGAAACTTGGATAATGTGCAGTCAAGATGAAAAACATATGATGGCTGCAGAAATGTGGTTTCTGAGGAAAATGCAAAGAATACCATGGACAGACAGAAAAACCAATGACCAAGTACTACAGGAGACAAATGACAATCGTAAATTGATTAGAGAAATTAGACGTAGACAGTCAAAATTATTTGGACATGTTATGAGAAGAAATGGATTGGAGAACTTAGTGACAACTGGCAAGATTGAAGGGAACAGACCAAGAGGAAGACAGAGAGGAAAATACCTGGATGGCTTGGCCACATGCCATGGACGAAAAGGAACACTGAGCTGATCCACGACGCTGGTGATCGAGTGAAATGGCGAGTCATAACCGCCCACGAGGGATGAGTTCAAACCTTCTGCTGAAAACGAGACATCAACATCTCTTCGGCCTCAGTTGTTCTCAAGGCCAAAGAGGCGGGAACATTCCGATTCCGATTCCATTTCAAATACAAAAATTCCAAATTCGACCTCGTCTAACCTGCTTCATCAGCTGTGGTTATTGTTGAGGTACGTGGTTTTTGTGGGTTTATTAGCCCTAATTCTTGTCTTGTGAGTCCTATCTCGGACTGGTTATGTAGCGTTTGTGTCTGTGACGTCAGCAGAGGTCGGCGGCTATCCTTTGTGCTCTTCTGTTGTTGTGGTTTTCTTTGTTGGTGTAGGCTCCTGGCTCGTCTGGCTGCAGTCCTTATAAGGACTTTTCGTTATCCCACTCCAGCTGGGGGATCGGTCGGCGGCTGTCCTTTGTGCATGTTTCCTCTTGTTGTTTTCTTTGTTGGCGCAGGCTCCTGGTTTGGCTGGTTGCAGTCCTTAAAAGGACTTTTTATTAGGTCTTTTAGTCTTCTTTGTTGTGGATTTTCTGTAGGAGCTTTTCGATGTTGCTGTTTTCCTTCTCGTATTTTTTTTCATATTCGAGTTTTAGCTTCTGCCAATCGCTTTTTTCCTCCGCGGACAGCCATAGCTTTCTCTCTCCGTCTTCTATGTAGTACGAGTAGTCGGTACCCCGTTCCAAGATTGTAATTGGGTAATCTACCGGTAACCTGAATTTCTTGGGTTTTTTCTTTTCTCTTTCGATCCAACACCTTTTGAATTCCTTGCGCTTGAGTACCTCCCTTCTTTGACTTGCCCGTATCTCCTCCAAGGTAAGCTCAGTGGGCCTATCCGTGTCGTCCTCAGAGTGCTCGTCTTGGTTTACTTCGGATGTCTGGCGGACTAGTGTCGTGGCTGGGTTGCTAGCTTTGTCTAGCGGTTCCGGCTCGTCCTCTTGTTGGATGTCATCTTGCGGTTCCTCTGTGTGCTTTTCTGTTTCCTGTGCTGGTTTGTTTTGGGCTGGCTCCCTTTCGATTGTTAGAATTTCTCTTACCGCTTTGATGTCTCGCAGAATCTCTTCATTTATCTTTGTCATCTGCCTCATGTTCTCCACCTCTTGTTTGATGTCCCGCTGGATCTCCTTTATTTCGACAAGAAGTTTCCCATTGTCGCTGGTTAGTGCCGATGTTTGCAGTAGCTTGACTTGCTTCATTAGCTCCTCAATCTGGCTTTGCAGTTGTTCTTTCTCGGCTTGTGAGATGCATGTTGCTGGCTCGCACCTCCGCATTGCTTCCTTGAATGGTGTCTTTGTGATGGTGGCGATCTTTAAGACATCTCTGTGTCTTTGCAGGTACGGACAGCCCAGGTATCTTGTTCCATGTTTGCCCAGGCAGTTGGCGCACTTTCGTTTGTTGTTGGGTGCTCGGAAGTCCGTGTCCAGCTTGGCCAGCGGACACTCCTTGAAGGCGTGGTGATCGGCGCAGTATCGGCATATTTCCGTCTTACTGCGACACGTAGCTCTACTGTGGCCGGCCTTCTGACATCTGGAACATTGCGTGATTCTTGGTATGAATCTCTCTGGTTGCTGCATTCTCTTTTTGAATGATGCTGTGGTCGGCATCTCGCTGCCCTCCGACGTCACTACTGCCAGGGTTGTAGGTATCTTGGAGTAGGTGAGAAGCCGATCCGCCTTCAAGAATCGGATGTGAAGATTCTCTTCACGTAGCTGCTTCAGGATTTCTTCATCTGTCAGCTCCACAGGAATCCGCTTGACAACCCATCGGACTGTTTTTGAGTCAGTGTTTCCGACTCTGGTGTCTTTCTCCTCCTTCTTCTCTGCTGTATTGGTTCTTGACTGTGTTGGGCTGTCAATCTTCTCCCTCGTAGTAACTTCAGTAATAGCTGTAGTATCAGGCTCTTTGATGCAGCTAGCAGGTGGGCTCAGGCGGGAACATGGCGTGACTGGGCTCTTATAGGCACGCGAACACAACATCCCATCATCCTATGCATATTTTACCAGGGAATCATGGGACATGCTACCTCATACTCTTGTAGTGCCGCGGCAGGCGGCATTAGTTGGTAATAGAATATATCTCATAATAAGGTTTGCAATATATATATATAAATAGGGCAGCCTAAATAAACAGCCTAGTGAAGCCAGGGGGTCTCCGCACTTGTGAAGATCTTCTATTATTCTAAACATAATATTTACATTTAAATTGTATCACAACGTCTCGTGTTTCATACGTTATATCAAGCAAGTTCAAGTACCGACTGCGGGCCGGATGAAATTACGTCGCGGGCCGGATCCGGCCCACGGGCCGTAGTTTGGTGACCACTGCCCTAGGTGATAGAAATGAGAGAGAAGACGATGAATAAGCGAAGTGAACAGGACACAATCTGGTCTGGCACAGTCAAGGCCTGCATGCACTTATTTTCGCACTGGCAAAATACCGTGCAAATCTATGGGGTTTATGTAGACAAATATTATGTTCAGAGGAAGTGTCATTTGTGTTTGTAAATTTCATTCATTTTGATCATATTGATCTACCCCCTCCTCCTCCTCCTCCTCCTCTCTCTCTCTCTCTCTCTCTCTCTCTCTCTCTCTCTCTCTCTCTCTCTCTCTCTCTCTCAATGCCAAATGCTGGAGCAATTACGTTTGCATAGAGAATATGTAAAATATAATAACATGATAGTAATGCCTTGATTGATCACTACGCTTAAAAATACTTATGTTCAAACATTCTGCGGAATTACAAGACATCTAAAAGAATAAAAAGCACCTAGATACGCATTGAGTAAGGGACATACACATCTCAAAGTATTACAAGGGAGATAACTTTATTTTGAAAAAGGAATTTATATACCTAGGATGCTATCATAAACTAACTAACAAATGTATTGGCTCGCTTTGTAGAAATAAAATATTTACTATCTAAGTCAGATTTGATAATCGTGACAATAAGACTAATAATTTTGTTACAAAATATGTTTGTTGTCTTTAGGTAATTACATTTTATAATCAAATTTTGGACTCTCTAATTTATATTTAATTCTTAAGAAAGTACTTTTAATGACATGATTTTGTAGTGGACCGAACACTATCCCCTGTTAGGGGAAACAACATTTTTTTACTGCCCTCTTAAGGCCACATAAAAGTTAAAGGCAGTTAGCCACCACACCCCAATCTTTGATATGAATTGCTAACAGTTAGATATATTTAGCTCCTACGAAAAGTAAAGACATACAAAACACAGACTAAGAACTGTATTTTACAAGGGTGAAAACAAAGTGTGACTTATCCAAAATGAGAAGATTATATATATATATATATATATATATATATATATATATATATATATATATATATATATATATATATATATATATATATATATATATATATATATATAAGGCGATGTATGTATGGATATATGTGAGTCCGTTCTTTATGCGTTCGTGAATGGTCCACCCGATTGAGATGAAATTTTCTTCACGTCTTCTTCTCATTCCAGTGCAACGAACTGTCATAGTTTTTTTTTTTAGTGTACTATCAGCTATTATCTTACTAAAATTTAATTTTGTAATTACATGATTGAACATAAGAAAATATAAAACAAGGGACATAACTTTTAGTAGCATTGTTATATCTTAAGTTAAGTCCCCTGGCTATAGATAGGTAGGTAGATAGATAGATAGATAGATAGATAGATAGATAGATAGATAGATAGATAGATAGATAGATAGATAGATAGATAGATATATAGATAGATAGATAGACTGACAGATAGATAGACAGACAGATAAGTAGATAGATAGATAGATAGATAGATAGATAGATAGATAGATAGATAGATAGATAGATAGATAGATAGATAGATAGATAAATAGATACATACATACATACATAGATACATAGATACATAGATTGATACATAGATAGATACATAGACAGACAGACAGAAAGACAGATCCCCGCCAGGGACTGGGCGAAGCTGGGCCGGGTCAGACAGACAGACAGACAGACAGACAGACAGACAGTCGGGAACGGGAACTTATATTACTACTTATATGAATTAAATGAGATGCTCCCCATCAGGGTATGGGCGAAGCCGGGCCGAGTCAGACAGACAGATAGACAGACAGACAGATAGATAGTCGGGAACGGAAGCTTATATGACTACTTATATGAATTAAATGAGATGCTCTCAACCAGGGACTGGGTGAAGCCAGGCCGGGTCAGACAGACAGACAGACAGACAGATAGACAGACAGACAGACAGACAAACAGACAGACAGACAGACATACAGACAGACAGATAGTCGGGAACGGGAACGGGATCTTATATGACTACTTATATGAATTAAATGAGATGCTCTCCACCAGGAGCTGGGCGAAGCCGGGCCAGGTCAGACAGACAGACAAGCAGACAGACAGACAGACAGACAGACATATAGATAGATAGATCCCCGCCAGTGCCTGGGTGAAGCCGGGCCGGGTCAGCTAGTATATATATATATATATATATATATATATATATATATATATATATATATATATATATATATATATATATATATATATATCCTCAGCTTGCCAAGCCACCCTATGAAGAACAGATTTGATAACCTAGTTATGGGGCCATTGAAAAGAAGTAGTTTCATCCTTCAGGCCAAACGACTCTGCAGAGAAATCACCGATCTGCCCACAGTTGGTATCCCCCTAACAACTATTCCAGAGCGAACTCCATGGAAAGATGAACATAGACTATCATTACAAATCCAGACAAAAGTGAGAGGAATATTTGACAAGGAAGAACAGAACAGTGTGCAGCGCAGAACAGCCACTCTCAGCTTCCTTGATAAAGAATACCCACATGACCTCTGGATCCGAGTCTATGCAGATGGGTCAGCACATAATGCTGTTCAAAATGGAGGAGCGGGAGTGTACATAGAATACCCAAATAATACCAGGGGCACAGCCAGAGTACCGATAGGAAAGTACTGCCATAACTATGATGCTGAAATTGAGGCAATCAAGATAGCAACAGAGAAATTACTAAATGCCAGCAATGGTACACAACCTGTGGTGCTATTGAAAGATGCAAAATCAGTACTCGGGGCGCTCTTGTCTGGGAAATTGCCAGTACTAAGGACACTACTTTCTGAACTTAGCAGTCAGCATAAGTCACCATACAGTGGATACCATCCCACTGTGGAGTACCCGGAAACGACAGAGCTGATCAATTGGCTAAGGACTTCCGGTTTCAAGATGGCGACGGACGGTCGTGTTGTTTTGTGTTCGTTAACTTTTTCGCGTAGGGGATGGATTTATTCATCTCTTGCGTGTAATTGGTGTGCCAGGATGTAAAACCAGGAGTTTATACTCAAGATCTGCGCGGGTGCTACGGAGTTCGTGCATCGAGCGAAGCCTTCCTTGAGTGAATTTTCAGCAGCGTGTGTGGTTCTCAGCAGTCTGTGTTTACGTTTTTTCAACATGGCGGAACAACGTGTGTTTTCCGAGGGTTCAGCAGTCAACATAACGAAGCGGCGTGGTAGCCGCGCAGGGAGGAAGAAACAAGGTAAGCGCGGTGGTTTGAGGCGTTTTAGACTCAAGTGTCACCGTCTAGGACTCAGGAACATCCGTATTCTATATTGGAACTGTGCCAGTGTAAAACAACGGGGCTCTATTTTAGAAACCCTAGTTTACAGGAACGACATTGTAGCACTCCAGGAGACGAGACTGGGCGATCAGCCACTCCGAATTGCCGGCTTCAAATGTTTCTACAACAGACGACATCTGGGAACGGCGATTCTCGTTCGCGACAGCATGGTGGCGTCAGAGCTAGACATGTCCAGTTGGGACAGTGACGATATACAAATACAGGCGTTGAGAGTTCATTCCAGTGTACCATTCGTGTTGGTGAATGTTTATGCCCGCAATGGGAGTATGGACGCCCAGAAGTGGCAGTGCTTAAGTGGCATATTAGGCCACGAGAGGAATGTTATTTTCTGTGGTGACTTCAACGCTAAAGGCAGATCATGGGGAAACACTTCCTCCAATACACAAGGGGAGGAGCTCGAGACTGCACTGGAAACCATCGACCTGGTTTGTATCAACAGTGGCTGTGTCACCAGGACAGCAAGCCGTCCAGGCGATGAGGACAGTGCTATTGATCTGGCGCTAGTTTCACCTTTATTCACTACAGTGTGTAGATGGGGTGTCCTAGGACACCATGGCAGCGACCACCACCCTTGCAGCATATTGGTGGAGAAAGGCAGAACCAGGCAGCACAAGCTAAAGGTAAAGACGTTCCAGTATGACAGTACAGGGCAAGATGTGGTGAGTAAAATAAGACGTGACAAGCGCAGAACGTTTCAGGGCAGGAAAAAAAGCTGGGAGCAGCCACCGTGGTGGAGTTTCGAGGTGGATAAGGCGTGGGTGGATAAGCGTAGTGCTGTAAGGAGATGGCAAAATGCCAAGAAGAACAGAGCTGGTCATCCTAGTCCCTGCTTGCACTTAGAAAGAGAGATGCACACAAAAGTAAGCTATTTCAAAAAACTGGTCACGGTGGTTAAAAGGGAAAAATGGGCAGAGGTGTGTCAAAGGGTAAGCACAGACAAGTCACTGAAATTGTTCTGGCGACTACATAAAAGCATGAGTGGTGTAGTCAAGAATAAGAGCATTTCTGACTTCCAAGGTGCTGACCTCATCTGGCAGAGGACTGACGAAGACAAGGGCAAAGCCCTCTTTGAACGCTACCTTGAGCAGGGCAACCAGACAGACATGGGAGGTCGAAATCTGGCCAAGGAGGTCACCTCAGACAGATGCAAGGCCCAGAACACTCCGGATGAAGACACAGTGACAGTGAAAGAAATCAAGGCTGTGCTTCGACGATCAAAAAACAGTGCTCCAGGTCCTGATGGCATAAGATACGACGACATAAATAGGTGTACCGACAATGAGCTAGAGAAACTAGCAGACATGTACAACAACAGTATAGGGAGTGCTAGCATCAAGGAGGAATGGTTACACAGCTATCTGATTCCCTTGCCGAAGCCTGACAAAGACCACAAAAAAATTCAGGGATATCGAATTATAACCATGCAGAATACAATAGGCAAGCTGCTGGAGAAGGTAATTGCCAGGAAAATATCAAGCCAACTAGAGAGGCAAGGTGTTTTCCCACCTACCCTGGGTGGGTACCGTCCAAAAAGAGAAACCTGGACCAATGCAGCAGTCTTTGCCCAGGATGTCTATGAAGGTTTCCACTCAGGCACTGAAACCGTTGCTGCAGCGATTGATCTTGAGGACGCATACAACAGAGTACCACTGGATTTTTTAATGTTTCAGCTTCTTGAACTAAACGTAAGTCCATTCCTCCTTAGTTGGATCGCTGCAGCCCTCTTCCAACGGAAAGTAGTTTTTAGATGTGGCAGTTGGACTTCGGAACCAACAACAATATATCCTGGCCTACCACAGGGATCACCATTATCTCCGGTACTGTTCAACGCCTACACAGTGAGAATCACCAGTGAGCAGATCACTGGACCTGGCAGGACATTGTCATATGCCGATGATGTTTTAGTGTATCGTCAGGGTAAGGATAGAGAGGAGGTTGCTGGGGAACTACAAACCGAACTCAATCGCATAAGTACTTGGTGTGATGAAGCTGGGGCAATGGTTAACCCAACAAAGGCAACAGTGACTTGGTTCTCGTTGAATAATCATATTGTCAACAATCCAACACCAACTGTAATGCTGTGTTCAGAGACGGTGGAAAGAACGCAGGCAATGAATTACCTGGGGATACGGTTTGATCGAAGCCTTGCTTATAATGTGCACATAGACCAGGTGATAACAAAGGCCAAGCGGGGTTTGGCAGCGATGCGGGTGATGGCGGCAGCAAACTGTGAGCAGCGCCATCTATGTCTTCTGTACGAGGGGCTGGTCATGTCTGTTTTGGAGTATGCAATGGCAATCTTGACTCTCAGCCATAAGCAGATAGAAAGGATGGAAAGGATACAGAATGAAGCTATGCGCATTATTCTTGGATGTACAAGAGATACAGCATGCAGGGCGATGCGCTACCTTCTTGATTTTCCAACCATTGAAGAGAGAATACAAGTTTGCAGGGCACGCGCCTACCTCAGAATTAACGCAAACACACAACATCCACTGCATAGTGAAATTAGGAAGGTGAAGGGCAGCAGGTTAAAAAGAGGACGGTCGTGGATGGGTCAAGCCGAAGACATTCTTCAACAGGTGTGTTCACTTGAGGACTTAGAACCTGGCGAGGAGTGGGTGCAAGTGCCAACAGACTTCTGCACATCCTTTTCAGTTTGCATCCAATTAGATAGAAAATGCAGACAAGAAAATCCGGCTGCTGTTGAGGCTGAAGTACAAGCGTTGATTTTCGAGAATTCGCTAGACGGTGACGCGGTCATCTACACAGATGGGTCGGTCGTCCGACATGTGAGAAGCTCATGGGCCTTTACAGCTCGGGCCGGAGGGAGAATTGTGAAGGAGGACTCTGGTGCTTTCACTGAAACCACAAGTAGCCTGACCATGGAAGTCATGGCAGTAAGTAAAGCAATAACATGGCTCGAGACACAGACATTCACCAGGGCTTGTTTCCTTAGCGACTCAATGAACATGATCAAGAGGATAGAGGAGGGGTCGATCCGAAGAGAATGGTTGCTGCCTCTGAAGCGGTCTCGGCTGGCAAAGATTAGTTTCATCTTCGTGCCAGGGCATGCGGGAGTACAAGGAAATGAGCGGGCTGACAAGCTCGCAAGTGAGGCTACTGTGGAGGGCGGACGCGCCATGGACCAGGCTGACATTCTGAATGCTCTACGTGATGTGAGACTTTTGCGAGAACCAAGTGATGACTGTGAATCTACAACAATGGCCAGACTGCTAGAGCATCAAATTAAAAGAGGTGTGGCCAAACAAGAACACTACGCAGGAAGCCAAAGAAGATTGATAAACCAACACAGAACTGGCGTCGTTAGCCGCTACACGCTGCGGGATTTGCTGAGGAGGGGATCCGAGCACTTATGGACTGAATGGTTCGATGTGCAGCGAGGATGATCTGTCGACTAACTAACTAACTAACTAATTGGCTAAGGAAGGAGCAAAAGAAGAACAGCCTGATGTGCCCGTTACATTTCACCAAAAGAAAAGAATGATCAAATCAGTCAGAGAGCCACCAAAAACCTGCTCAAGATGACTACTACGTTATGGACTGATCAGAACAAGTCATTATTCTGCGCCTCAGAACAGGGCACAATAGATTACGCAACCACATGTATACAAAATTCAAGATTGGTGAAACAGCCATGTGCACATGTGGATTGGCGTCGTAGACAGCAGAGCACATACTCAAAGACTGCCCAAAATATAACATATCTAGACAAACCTTCTGGCCCAGAGAGACGACAGTGGAAGACCACTTGTGAACTAAAAAATACCGTTAAATTCATACAAAAGACAACATTGTAGTTATAGAAATATTTCAAGCGAACGAAAGAAGAAGAAGAAGAAGAAGAAGAAGAAGAAGAAGAAGAAGAAGAAGAAGAAGAAGAAGAAGAAGAAGAAGAAGAAGAAGAAGAAGAAGAAGAAGATAATACAGTCTTGATTGCAGACAATAAACAGGACCTGCAAAATTTAGTAGATGCGGTTGTTACACACAGTGAACAACTAGGGTTAGAATTAAATTGTAAAAAGACACAGATTATGGTCGTCACTAGGAAGAACGAAATACCACAATGTAATATACAAGTAAATGGGAATATTCTTCAACAAGTGAATAGGTACAATTATCTCGAAACAGTAATAACATCTGATGGGAGATGCCTTGAAGAGATTAGAACAAGAATCGCCATGGCAAAAGTAGCCTTTAGCAAGATGAAAAACATTCTGACCAATAAAAAGATGTCAATTGAAACGAGAAAAAGAGTGTTGAGGGGATACATAGAGCCTGTTCTTTTGTATGGATGTGAAACTTGGATAATGTGCAGTCAAGATGAAAAACATATGATGGCTGCAGAAATGTGGTTTCTGAGGAAAATGCAAAGAATACCATGGACAGACAGAAAAACCAATGACCAAGTACTACAGGAGACAAATGACAATCGTAAATTGATTAGAGAAATTAGACGTAGACAGTCAAAATTATTTGGACATGTTATGAGAAGAAATGGATTGGAGAACTTAGTGACAACTGGCAAGATTGAAGGGAACAGACCAAGAGGAAGACAGAGAGGAAAATACCTGGATGGCTTGGCCACATGGCATGGACGAAAAGGAACACTGAGCTGATCCACGACGCTGGTGATCGAGTGAAATGGCGAGTCATAACCGCCCACGAGGGATGAGTTCAAACCTTCTGCTGAAAACGAGACATCAACATCTCTTCGGCCTCAGTTGTTCTCAAGGCCAAAGAGGCGGGAACATTCCGATTCCGATTCCATTTCAAATACAAAAATTCCAAATTCGACCTCGTCTAACCTGCTTCATCAGCTGTGGTTATTGTTGAGGTACGTGGTTTTTGTGGGTTTATTAGCCCTAATTCTTGTCTTGTGAGTCCTATCTCGGACTGGTTATGTAGCGTTTGTGTCTGTGACGTCAGCAGAGGTCGGCGGCTATCCTTTGTGCTCTTCTGTTGTTGTGGTTTTCTTTGTTGGTGTAGGCTCCTGGCTCGTCTGGCTGCAGTCCTTATAAGGACTTTTCGTTATCCCACTCCAGCTGGGGGATCGGTCGGCGGCTGTCCTTTGTGCATGTTTCCTCTTGTTGTTTTCTTTGTTGGCGCAGGCTCCTGGTTTGGCTGGTTGCAGTCCTTAAAAGGACTTTTTATTAGGTCTTTTAGTCTTCTTTGTTGTGGATTTTCTGTAGGAGCTTTTCGATGTTGCTGTTTTCCTTCTCGTATTTTTTTTCATTTTCGAGTTTTAGCTTCTGCCAATCGCTTTTTTCCTCCGCGGACAGCCATAGCTTTCTCTCTCCGTCTTCTATGTAGTACGAGTAGTCGGTACCCCGTTCCAAGATTGTAATTGGGTAATCTACCGGTAACCTGAATTTCTTGGGTTTTTTCTTTTCTCTTTCAATCCAACACCTTTTGAATTCCTTGCGCTTGAGTACCTCCCTTCTTTGACTTGCCCGTATCTCCTCCAAGGTAAGCTCAGTGGGCCTGTCCGTGTCGTCCTCAGAGTGCTCGTCTTGGTTTACTTCGGATGTCTGGCGGACTAGTGTCGTGGCTGGGTTGCTAGCTTTGTCTAGTGGTTCCGGCTCGTCCTCTTGTTGGGTGTCATCTTGCGGTTCCTCTGTGTGCTTTTCTGTTTCCTGTGCTGGTTTGTTTTGGGTTGGCTCCCTTTTGATTGTTAGAATTTCTCTTACCGCTTTGATGTCTCGCAGAATCTCTTCATTTATCTTTGTCATCTGCCTCATGTTCTCCACCTCTATGTAGTACGAGTAGTCGGTACCCCGTTCCAAGATTGTAATTGGGTAATCTACCGGTAACCTGAATTTCTTGGGTTTTTTCTTTTCTCTTTCAATCCAACACCTTTTGAATTCCTTGCGCTTGAGTACCTCCCTTCTTTGACTTGCCCGTATCTCCTCCAAGGTAAGCTCAGTGGGCCTGTCCGTGTCGTCCTCAGAGTGCTCGTCTTGGTTTACTTCGGATGTCTGGCGGACTAGTGTCGTGGCTGGGTTGCTAGCTTTGTCTAGTGGTTCCGGCTCGTCCTCTTGTTGGATGTCATCTTGCGGTTCCTCTGTGTGCTTTTCTGTTTCCTGTGCTGGTTTGTTTTGGGTTGGCTCCCTTTTGATTGTTAGAATTTCTCTTACCGCTTTGATGTCTCGCAGAATCTCTTCATTTATCTTTGTCATCTGCCTCATGTTCTCCACCTCTTGTTTGATGTCCCGCTGGATCTCCTTTATTTCGACAAGAAGTTTCTCATTGTCGCTGGTTAGTGCCGATGTTTGCAGTAGCTTGACTTGCTTCATTAGCTCCTCAATCTGGCTTTGCAGTTGTTCTTTCTCGGCTTGTGAGATGCATGTTGCTGGCTCGCACCTCCGCATTGCTTCCTTGAATGGTGTCTTTGTGATGGTGGCGATCTTTAAGACGTCTCTATGTCTTTGCAGGTACGGACAGCCCAGGTATCTTGTTCCATGTTTGCCCAGGCAGTTGGCGCACTTTCTTTTGTTGTTGGGTGCTCGGAAGTCCGTGTCCAGCTTGGCCAGCGGACACTCCTTGAAGGCGTGGTGATCGGCGCAGTATCGGCATATTTCCGTCTTACTGCGACACGTAGCTCTACTGTGGCCGGCCTTCTGACATCTGGAACATTGCGTGATTCTTGGTATGAATCTCTCTGGTTGCTGCATTCTCTTTTTGAATGATGCTGTGGTGCATCTCGCTGTCCTCCGACGTCACTACTGCCAGGGTTGTAGGTATCTTGGAGTAGGTGAGAAGCCGATCCGCCTTCAAGAATCGGATGTGAAGATTCTCTTCACGTAGCTGCTTCAGGATTTCTTCATCTGTCAGCTCCACAGGAATCCGCTTGACAACCCATCGGACTGTTTTTGAGTCAGTGTTTCCGACTCTGGTGTCTTTCTCCTCCTTCTTCTCTGCTGTATTGGTTCTTGACTGTGTTGGGCTGTCAATCTTCTCCCTCGTAGTAACTTCAGTAATAGCTGTAGTATCAGGCTCTTTGATGCAGCTAGCAGGTGGGCTCAGGCGGGAACATGGCGTGACTGGGCTCTTATAGGCACGCGAACACAACATCCCATCATCCTATGCATATTTTACCAGGGAATCATGGGACATGCTACCTCATACTCTTGTAGTGCCGCGGCAGGCGGCATTAGTTGGTAATAGAATATATCTCATAATAAGGTTTGCAATATATATAAATAGGGCAGCCTAAATAAACAGCCTAGTGAAGCCAGGAGGTCTCCGCACGTGTGAAGATCTTCTATTATTCTAAACATAATATTTACATTTAAATTGTATCACAACGTCTCGTGTTTCATACAAGCAAGTTCAAGTACCGACTGCGGGCCGGATGAAATGACGTCGCGGGCCGGATCCGGCTCACGGGCCGTAGTTTGGTGACCACTGCCCTAGGTGATAGAAATGAGAGAGAAGACGATGAATATGCGAAGTGAACAGGACACAATCTGGTCTGGCACAGTCAAGGCCTGCATGCACTTATTTTCGCACTGGCAAAATACCGTGCAAATCTATGGGGTTTATGTAGACAAATATTATGTTCAGAGGAAGTGTCATTTCTGTTTGTAAATTTCATTCATTTTGATCATATTGATCTACCCCCTCCTCCTCCTCCTCCTCTCTCTCTCTCTCTCTCTCTCTCTCTCTCTCTCTCTCTCTCTCTCTCTCTCTCTCTCTCTCTCTCTCTCTCTCTCAATGCCAAATGCTGGTGCAATTACGTTTGCATAGAGAATATGTAAAATATAATAACATGATAGTAATGCCTTGATTGATCACTACGCTTAAAAATACTTATGTTCAAGCATTCTGCGGAATTACAAGACATCTAAAAGAATAAAAAGCAGCTAGACATGTATTCAGTAAGGGACATAAACATCTCAAAGTGTTACAAGGGAGATAACTTTATTTTGAAAAATGAATTTATATACCTAGGATGCTATCATAATCTAACTAACAAATGTATTGGCTCGCTTTGTAGAAATAAAATATTTACTATCGAAGTCAGATTTGATTATCGTGACAATAAGACTATTAATTTTGTTATAAAATATGTTTGTTATCTTTAGGTAATTACATTTTATAATCAAATTTTGGACTCTCTAATTTATATTTAATTTTTTAAGATAGTACTTTTTGATGACAGTATTACACTGCTTGTAGAATCAAATCCCCTGTTTGGGGAAACAACATTTTTTTACTGGCCTCTTAAGGCCACATAAAAATTAATAATATTAATAATAATAATAATAATATAATAGATATGTGATAAGTCCATATAAGAGCAAGGGGGTATTGTCAAAGACCTAAGTGAGAGCTCTAGGCCATAGCAGTATTCTCTGAATCTTTCCAAAAACAAGAACTCCCATCCAGTTTCAACACGTCTTACATCACTCTTATTCCGAAGGAGAACACCGACAAGACACTTTTAAAGAGTTACAGACCGATCTCGCTTTTAAATGTAGACTACAAGATTTTAACAAAGACTTTGACGAATAAATTGAAACCAGTAATGGCATCTCTCATTCACGAAGACCAGCAATGTAGTGTGCAACACCGGAATATCCAGCAACACACACACTTTATAAGGGACATCATCAACTACACACATCTGAAAAACTGCCAGTCCTCAATTCTCTCTTTAGATCAAGAAAAAGCATTCGACAGAATATCTCACTCATCATCATCATCAAGTGCCGTGCCGGCTGGCGTAGGCGTTCATGGCTCTCCATAGATCTCGGTCTTTGGTTTTCTGGATCAACTCTGCTGCTGATATTCCTCCATGCCACCGTCTCAATCCATCCAGCATCACTTCTCTTGGTCTACCTCTGCCTCTCTTCCCCTCGATCTTTCCAGTTGTTACGATGTTCTCCAATGCCTCTCTTCTCATCACATGACCGAGGAAAGCTGTTTGTCTTTGTCTTATTGTTGTATATAATGTTCTAGTTTCGTTAGCCTGTTTCAGGCAGTCGTCGTTAGTTACTCTGGCAGTCCAAGGAATTCGCAACATTCGTCTCAGGAACCACATCTCTGTTGCTTCTAATTTCTTCTTAATTTGTTCATTTACATTCCAAGATTCACTGCCAAACAGCAAAACTGGTTCTACATAGCATTTCAGCACTCTCTTTCTTACATTCAGTGATAGTGACTTATTGCATAAGATACTCTTCATTTTCTGAAATGCGGCTTTTGCCTGCCCTATTATTCTGCTCCTAATCTCTGTTGTACATCTTCCATCTGATGTTATAAATGCCCCTAGGTATCTAAAATTGCCTGCCCTATTCTGCTCCTAATCTCTGTTGTACATCTTCCATCTGATGTTATAAATGCCCCTAGGTATCTAAAATTATCAACTTGGTTAAGGATTTTCCCTTCTATTTCTATGTCACATTTTGGTGTCACCATTTTCTTTGATATTACCATTGTTACTGTTTTCTTGATATTCAAGGAGAGTCCTTTCCTTGCACTCTCTGTTACTACTACGTCTAATAATTGTTGTAGGTCTGTTGAATTATCCGCCACCAATACTGTGTCATCTGCATAGCGTATATTATTTATATTATAACCTCCAACTAGTATTCCTGGCATCTCTTTGATCTCTCTCATTATTACTTCGCTATACAGGGAGAAAAGATCTGGTGACAAGACACACCCTTGTCGTACTCCTAGCTTTATCTGTTCGTAACTACCCTCTTTATTTCCCATTTTAATTGCTGCTACTTGGTTCCAGTAAATATTCTTTATTATTCTTAAATCTTTTCCATCAGTGTTGATATCTTCCAACATTTTAATCAGTTCATCATGTTTTACTTTATCAAATGTATAATCTATGAAGCACAAATATACGTCTCTCTGTTTCTCTATTGACCTTTGTTAGTGTCCGTAATGTATAAATTGCATTGTTTGTGCCCTTTCCTTCCACAAATCCATAATGTTCTTCACTAATTTCCATTTTTATTTTCTTTTATTACTGTACGTTGTCGCTCTAGAGCCACTTCTAGAAAAGATACGACAGGACGACAATGCCAGGGGTACGTTCATACCAGGGAAGGGTGAACAAAAGCTGCGTGCTTATGCGGACGATACCATTTTCTTTCCGACAACTGAAAAATCTGTACGGATCATTTTGGAAACGTTCTCGTTTTTCGGCAAAGGGAGTGGGGCAAAATTAAACGTCCAAAAATCTACTATAACGGGCTTAGGCAAATGGAAAAATAAGGCGGATTTTCCATTTGACTTAACATCAAACAATCTAATAAAAGTGTACGGAATAGTCTTCCCATGTCAACCAAATCAGACACACAAAGACACTTGGCAAAATCTAGAGAAGAAAATAACAGATATGTTACAGAGGTACAAATACAAAACAACTACCATATTTGGTAGAAGTACCATTGTTAATACATATATAATTCCCAAAATACTATATCTGTGCACAGTTCTAGATCCTCCACGTCAGACTGTCACAAACATAAACAAAGAGATTAGACGCTTTGTGTTTGGCAGCACCATCTACAGTATCAAACATACTACACTCATGCAAGACAAAAAAGATGGAGGTATCACCCTCCAAGACATAACAACCAAAATACAAGCACTTAGGATCAAACACGTAGGTGAAATCCTACAACACCCAGAAAAACACCCTTTAGCACACTATTACATTGGAATTAGGCTATCTTACTTAAAACCTATTAGGAATACATCCTCACATTACTTTGGCACTCTCCCAACGTTCTACATAACATGTATTTCAGCCATTAAAGGACACGAAAAATTACTACACAAGAAAACACATACAATCTACAGGCATTTAGTTAAATTACAAGCAACTCCGGTACATCTCAGAATTAAAAGAGGACATAGATATTTCATAAAAGATTATACCGAAATTTTCTCTAATATTCACAACAAGCAGATTACCCCAAAAGCAAAAGAAATTACATATAGGCTTGTTTACAGCATGACCCCAACAACAGAGAGAACAGCAAAAATAACTAAACAAATACTACAGTGTCAGCTTTGTAGACGGAACGTCCAAGAATCAGAAGAGCACATCTATTACGAATGCAACACAATCATGCCAACAAGAAATCTCCTACAAAACATCCTAAACACTCATACCAAACAAAGAACAGATGTTTACAAAGCAATAATGATAAATTCCATTCCTAACTCCACACAAGACATCCACACAAAGCTACTTGTGCTATTGGCAGAGTACAGAAATCTTATATGGACATTAAGAAACAAAGCACTATACAATTACAGAACAATCAACAAAGAAATTGTCCAACAACTTTATCAACAAAAAGTCGCAAACATTCTAATCTTAGCCCCACAAGCGCAAGATTTGGCTGAAGACAGCACATATTACAGAAGAAGCAAATAACTTGTTTTAAACAAAGGATACTACAACTATAAATGTGTTTACTGATGGTATTAATAATCTTACAATTATATTATTATTATTAGAAATACTATTATTATTATTACTGCTACTATTATTATTAATTTTCCCATTATTATATTTGAATGTGCAACATGAAATATATTGTGGATGGGTGTCTATGAGTGTGTGTGTGTGTGTGTGTGTGTGTGTGTGTGCGCGCGCGTGCGTGCATATAGCAGCCTTTACACCAATTCGGTATCTCAAGTATTAAAATGATGTTATATGGTAATGATATGTTTCAAAAGAAAAATATGCACCCCCATGTATAAACAAATTGAATGAGCCCTTTAAGTACCCAGTAAACTAAGGTGGCTTTTAGTGGCCAGGTTTTAATTCCTTCCCAATGTATATGAAACCCAGACACTATCACAACTTTGGACCAATTATCTCCCTGGAGACAGGCCATGGACTCAAATTACTAGTAGTAAATCCCTGATTCTTGTTCCCCAAACAAAAGGTATCATGGACTAGATCGTCACCCTGTAATTTGTCATCAGGCAACAACACCAACGACCTTCGCCTCAGTAGCTAAGTGACCCAGAAATTACAAAGAAACCACAATTTAATGGGTACCCAGGAAAAGCCAGAATTCTAGTTTTAGATTTTAGATTTTTCTGGGTTTTTAGTAGACTGGAAGTTTTTGGTGGACTAGAAGTTGTTGGTAAACTAGTTCTAGTGGATTAGTGTTTGGTAGATTTGGAGTTTTTACTGGATTAGTTTTTGCTACACTTAGGAATTTTATTTGTTGGATTAGTGTTTTTGCTGTTTGACATTTGCTGTATCCTAACTTCCTTGTTGATGCTACATGTCTGTATATTATTGTGAAGTTCAGAAGTTTAATAAACAAATGATGCTTGTGGTACTCTTACTTTGTCGTTTAGTTGATAGACTCTAGCGTGTTATAGTCATTGGTGTTAGAACAGCCCTCGGAGTAATTCTTTGTCTGGGATTGGAGAATATTGTTCTAATCCCCTGTCGGCCCACCCTGGACCTTCTTAAACCTTAATTCTTTTCTATTCTTGTTAATCGAGGACGGTGAGAGGTTCTTTCTCTTTATTCATGATCTTCTTTGGCCCTACGCAGTCAGGGTTGCGCTCTTCTCCTCACATCACCATAGCAGAAGTAAGTGGTCCTTGCTTCCTGTTAGTACCTCTGTTTCATATATATATATATATATATATATATATATATATATATATATATATATATATATATATATATATATATATATATATATATATATATATATATCCTCAGCTTGCCAAGCCACCCTATGAAGAACAGATTTGATAACCTAGGTATGGGGCCATTGAAAAGAAGTAGTTTCATCCTTCAGGCCAAACGACTCTGCAGAGAAATCACCGATCTGCCCACAGTTGGTATCCCCCTAACAACTATTCCAGAGCGAACTCCATGGAAAGATGAACATAGACTATCATTACAAATCCAGACAAAAGTGAGAGGAATATTTGACAAGGAAGAACAGAACAGTGTGCAGCGCAGAACAGCCACTCTCAGCTTCCTTGATAAAGAATACCCACATGACCTCTGGATCTGAGTCTATGCAGATGGGTCAGCACATAATGCTGTTCAAAATGGAGGAGCGGGAGTGTACATAGAATACCCAAATAATACTAGGGGCACAGCCAGAGTACCGATAGGAAAGTACTGCCATAACTATGATGCTGAAATTGAGGCAATCAAGATAGCAACAGAGAAATTACTAAATGCCAGCAATGGTACACAACCTGTGGTGCTATTGAAAGATGCAAAATCAGTACTCGGGGCGCTCTTGTCTGGGAAATTGCCAGTACTAAGGACACTACTTTCTGAACTTAGCAGTCAGCATAAGTCACCATACAGTGAATACCATCCCACTGTGGAGTACCTAGAAACGACAGAGCTGATCGATTGGCTAAGGAAGGAGCAAAAGAAGAACAGCCTGATGTGCCCGTTACATTCCACCAAAAGAAAAGAATGATAAAATCAGTCAGAGAGCCACCAAAACCTGCTCAAGATTACTACTACGTTATGGACTGACCAGAACAAGTCATTATTCTGCGCCTCAGAACAGGGCACAATAGATTACGCAATCACATGTATACAAAATTCAAGATTGGTGAAACAGCCATGTGCACATGTGGATTGGCGTCGCAGACAGCAGAGCACATACTCAAAGACTGCCCAAAATATAACATATCTAGACAAACCTTCTGGCCCAGAGAGACGACAGTGGAAGACCACTTGTGAACTAAAAAATACCGTTAAATTCATACAAAAGACAACATTGTAGTTATAGAAATATTTCAAGCGAACGAAAGAAGAAGAAGAAGAAGAAGAAGAAGAAGAAGAAGAAGAAGAAGAAGAAGAAGAAGAAGAAGAAGAAGAAGAAGAAGAAGAAGAAGAAGAAGAAGAAGAAGATGAAGAAGAAGAAGAAGAAGAAGAAGAAGAAGAAGAAGAAGAAGAAGAAGAAGAAGAAGAAGAAGAAGAAGAAGAAGAAGAAGAAGAAGAAGAAGAAGAAATATATATAATACTGAAGTAATAAAATAAAACAATAAGTATTATAGGACAGCCGGTCTCCCTGGCCTAGGGTTTAAACGGCTTTCTCCGTAATCCCGTTTATCCACGTAGGGTAACGCAGCGCGCGAGAATTGTTAGCAGTTCTCGGCTCGTTGGTGACTTGCGGGATATGTGAGCTGGCCTGCTTTTTTGTTTGGGATGAATTAACAGAAAAGTACCTATTGTTGATACTTTATATTGGCAGATATGGAAGGAATTAACATTGGGGGACGATGCATCAATACCATTAGATATGCAGATGATACAGTCTTGATTGCAGACAATGAACAGGACCTGCAAAATTTAGTAGATGCGGTTGTTACACACAGTGAACAACTAGGGTTAGAATTAAATTGTAAAAAGACACAGATTATGGTCGTCACTAGGAAGAACGAAATACCACAATGTAATATACAAGTAAATGGGAATATTCTTCAACAAGTGAATAGGTACAATTATCTCGAAACAGTAATAACATCTGATGGGAGATGCCTTGAAGAGATTGGAACAAGAATCGCCATGGAAAAAGTTGCCTTTAGCAAGATGAAAAACATTCTGTCCAATAAAAAGATGTCAATTGAAACGAGAAAAAGAGTGTTGGGGGGATACATATAGCCTGTTCTTTTGTATGGATGTGAAACTTGGATAATGTGCAGTCAAGCTGAAAAACATCTGATGGCTGCAGAAATGTTGTTTCTGAGAAAAATGCAAAGAATACCATGGCCAGACAGAAAAACCTATGACCAAGTACTACAGGAGACAAATGACAATTGTAAATTGATTAGAGAAATTAGATGTTGACAGTCAAAATTATTTGGACATGTTATGAGAAGAAATGGATTGGAGAACTTAGTGACAACTGGCAAGATTGAAGGGAACAGACCAAGAGGAAGACCGAGAGGAAAATACCTGGATGGCTTGGCCACATGGCATGGACGAGACAGGAACACTGAGTTGATCCACGACGCTGGTGATCGAGTGAAATGGCGAGTCATGACCGCCCACGCTTTCCGGTATGGCACATGATTGATTGAATTAGTCAGACATAATATGTGGTAAAAGTTTGGTGGATTCATCATGGGAATTTGTTTCATCATGGGAATTTGTTTCATCATGGGAATTTTGTCAAACACAATATGTGGTAAGAAGTTGGTACATTCATCATGGGAATTTTGTCCCATCATGGAAATTTTGTTCCATCATGGTAATTTTGTCAATTGCAATATGTGGTAAGACAGTTGGTAAATTTATTATTTTAATAATTTTAATTTATATATTATTACATTACATTGCATCTAAAAGTCTGTTAATCACATGGGGATGTATTGCAGCTAATCTCGATTGTGGAGAAGGCACTTGATTGGTTGATGGACATACCACTTTAATACTAGATCAACATCAAATGACTCATCTTTTGCAGAACTTTGCCTACATAACCGTCTTTGTATCTTTCACTGCTATATTTTTATAGCCATTTGTAATTTTTTATTTTTGGTCGCTCGATTAAACTCAAGTGTAGTCCATACATGTGCTACTACTTCTAGTGCATTGGGCTGATTTTTGTGTGTGGATTAGTTTTCCCTATTACCAGTGTCTCTTGCCATCAAGCAAATCCACTCCGACTTATGAGGTACTTGTAATTTACGTATCAAACTCAAGGATGTGACATCAGCATTTTAGTCCAACTGACCGCTGGAGGGGTTGAACGAACAACCTCGATATCAGCAAACCGGAAGTTTAAGAGTGAGGACTCTTATCCACATCTGGCTATGCTGATTTGTAATGGAAGTAGTTTGCCATTGCTTTTTTTCTTGGTAGTGACTGTACTGGTTGGTGACTATAACCATTGTCTATATAAGGAAATCTCCTGCCAACTGTTGTAGACTTGAGGTCACAACCAACAACTACTGCTCTCAAGTTTAATCCACTACCTGCTTCCATGGTTTCACATTAAACTGTAAATTCAAGATTGGCGAATCAGCCATGTGCCCATATGATTGACACTGCAGACAGCAGAGCACATACTCCAAGATTGCACAACATACGACATATTTGGGCAAACTTTATGGTCTAGGCTGGCATCCAGGCCTAGAGGTTAGCGACTTTTCTCGGTAATCTCGTATACTCTCGTAAGTAATGTAACGATGGTGAGAATCAGCAGTGGTTCGAATTGCATCGGTAACTTACAGGGTATGTGAGCCGGCTGCTCAGAAAGCAATGGCAAACTACTGAGCGTAATCTTGCCAAGAAATCAACAATCAGCTGAAAGATGCTGATGTTGACAGCGATGTCCTGTAGAGGATATGCAAAACATTTTTTTTATGGTCTAGAGAAACAACAGTGGAAGATAAACTCTTTGCACCACTAAGTCAACTACAAAAGACAGTGACATTCATACAAGAGACAACATTGCAGTTATGGACAAATTTCAAGCGAATGAAAGAAGAAGAAGAACATAACACTGTTTTTTATGTGGCTGAACTAAACAGGTACTGCATCTTGTCAAAGGGTGTCTCAAAAGTGAGCAAAGAGAAGGAGGTGCTTTACCCTGCCAATCCATGTACTAGGAACATACATAAAATTTCCTTCTTTCCTTGCATTCAGAAAAAAATCTGGCAAGACAAGCATAAAATACCAACCCCAAATGAACCATTGGTCCTTCCGGTCCAATAGGCATGCCACAACCAATTGCAGCAACACAAGACAAGAACTTAGCAGCCATAGTTTTCACGTTGAATATTCTTCGAACTTGAGTCCCATTCAGAAACCCGGTCACTTCAGCCATCCCTGATCCCCCAGCACTCGGTCGCCATAACTGCAAGATAGAAAGTTCACATTAATAAATGCCATTAAGACATATTGAAGATGTGGCCTAATTTTCATTGACCGAAAAAATGGATTTAAAAGGCACCAGGTTTTATTTCATATGGCTCAATCTTTATCTGCCGGACAACCTGCCGAAAGCTTCGCACAAAGCAAAAACTTTGTAGCTCCAACAATGTCCTCCCCCAGGAGTCTCAACTGCACTCGTGAACCAATGAACGTAGGCTGGAATTGAACCCACAACCTTCAGAGCGCGAGGCAGTGTAACCACTTTACCATGGAGATTTCTGATTTCATTGACCAAACAGCACCTGAAGGCTAATGTGCCAGTGTCTTCCTGGCCAATAATTTCCTCAAAGAAATCTGTGGTGCTCATTTTATGAATCTGGGTCAATTACAGAACCATAGTGGTTGGTGAAAACTTTCTCATGCAGAAGTTTGAATCAGGGTCATTGAACTGTTGAAATCTAAATGACCATCAGACCGCTGCCGCTGATTGATACACATGAAGAATAGCTAATCTCAAATGACAATTGACTGATACACATGAATAATAGCTAATAACACATGACACATTTACTAATACACATGAAAAAAGCGAATCAAATATGACACCCTGAAACACATGAACAATGTTAATTACACATGATACACCGATTGATACACAAGAAGATTCAAGTTTTTCAATAACTCATGCAAACTGTATTCACAAAAAACATTATTAACTCACATAGAACTGACGTACACATTTAAAGTCACTTGTGGATTTCATTTTATTAGTTCTCATTGACTCAAAATGTTGTAAAATATATGTTTAAAATTTTGCTAATGTGCTTATTAGTGGTTTTACTTGCATTCTAAGTATGTATTTAAATCCTCTGAGAGAAAATAAACATTATGGATTTGTTCAGTGTAATAATGCCAGTTCTGTTAAAAATAACTGACAATAATTCAACAAAGAGCAAACTTCCTCATAAATACAAGGGTAAGTTAATAAGTAAGTCACAAATGGCTGTAGAAAAAAAAGTAAATATGAATTTTTATACATACATTGTCCCTTTATTTCTCAACACAATTTCCATCAACTTTGATGCACTTATCCGTTATCCCATCGTTTTATCAGTCCTCCCAAACAGGCCGCATAGAACTGTGTGCTCTGCTTTCATTTACCTGCCATCCCACAGAACTGTGTGACTTACTTATTGACTAGCCCTCGTAACTTTTTCTATCCAGCTATGCACCGCTTTACGGGACAAACATTTGTCAGCATAAACAGGAAACCCACCTTGGCGGGAGACATTTCGTGAATGACGCTGAAGTTGAATGTGAAGTGAAAACGTGATTTAGAAAACAGAGCATGCAGTTCTATGCAGCCGGTTTAGGAGGACTGATAAAATGATGGAATAAGTGCATCAATGTTGGTGGAAATTATGGTGAGACATAAAGGGACAAAGTATGTATAAAAATAAACTGGTTTCAAGTTGTTATCATATTTAGTTATTTTTCCACAACCATTTGTGACTTACTTATTAACTTACCCTTGTAGTTTTAATATTCTGGTAAAAATACTGTTATTATAATGTGACAGTAACTTACCACAATGATGGCTGCGGCAAATACAGCAAATGCCACACTGTAGCCTGTACAGAACAACCAGCCTTGCCATAACTTTTCCTCCTGCAAAAATGAAGAGCTCCGTACAAACACATTCATACATTAATGAACATTTCACACACTGGTAGATGACACCCGGGACAAATGACATTTGTGACAGAGGAGAAAATGTATGTAAAGATGATGTTGTTATATAAAGATAAATGTTGGTATATAAAGATAAATGTTGGTATATAAAGATAGTCCCAAAGCAGATAATGCCTTTTGGATGTGAGTTGTTCATCATCATCATGTGCCATGCTGATAAGTGTAGGCGGTCATGTTTTGCCATTTCACACGGCCACTAAAGTCGTGGATCAGCTTTATGTTCTTGTCTTGATCATACCACATGGTCAAACCATCCAAGTATTTACTTCTCTGCCTTCCTCTTGTTCTTTTCCCTTCAATCTTGCCAGCTGCCACCAAGTTCTCAAATTTATTTCTTCTCATAACATGTCCAAAAATTTATGACTGTCTATGTCTAATTTCTCTAATCAGTTTACGATGTTCATTTGTCTCCTGTAGTACTTGGTCATTGGTTTTTCTGTCTGTCCACTGTATGTATTCTTTGCATTTTCCACAGAAACCAAATGTCCACAGCCATTAGATGTTTTTCAGCTTGTTTGCTCATTGTCCAAGCTTCACATCCATACAAAAGTTTAGGTTCTATGTAGCACCTCAACACTCTTGTCCTCATTGCAAATGACATCTTTTTATTGGTCAGTATGTTTTCCATCTTGCAAAAAGCTGCCTTCATCACGGCGATTCTTGTTCTAATCTCTTAAAATCATCTCCCATCAGATGTTATAACTGTTCTGAGGTAGTTGTACCTATTCTAGGTCATGACATCTTAGATGGGTTGGCAAGTTTCCTTTCTAGTCATCTGTCCTTCCCAGACAATTCACAGACAATTGCTTGATACCCATTTCTATGAGGCCGGGTCATGCAATTACCCAAAAATAAACAATTAAATAAAGCTGTTTCATGTGAGCTCCTACTCTTGCCTTTTACGTCTAAGAATTATATATAAAAATAAAATATTCACAAAATAAGGAAATTATCACTCACTTCAGCCAAATGTGGAAGCTTCCATTGTGTTTTAAAAAAAAAGAACATTGCTATATTTGCTTGTTCTTTATGTGATTGAGTTGGTCAGGATTGTCATTACATATGTAACAGAACAATCACAGAGTTTTTATAAAGAATTATAGAAAATTATCAGTCTACATAAAGTCAAAAGAAAGAGAACAAGTTACATTTATGATGCCGATATTAAAATATATTTGAAACAGATGAAATAAAACATTAAACAATAGAATAGAATAGTAAGTAAGCCACATTGGTGAAGAAGCTGGCTCCCTGGTCAAATTAGAACAAGATGAATCTTAACAATTTTTAATGTTGTAAAAAATGTTTAGTTTAGTTTAGTTTAGTCGTTGGATCAACATCACGGCACACGGTTTAACCCATAAGTGCTCCGTTTTCCTCCTAACTGAAACCTGAGTCTGGAGAAACTCAGCTCAATGCACGAACTCTGTTGCATCGGCGAAGATCCTAAAATACTTTGGGTAGATTTTTAACTCGAAATTTTGCTACTCTTAGGCTACTCTTTTTCGATTTTCAACTGCCAAGGGAGTTTTTACGTGTGCAACAATACACACGGGCGTCTGATCTCACTACCCAGAGACCAGGGGAAATTTTATTATTGGAAGTCCAGGTGGATTTTTTAAATAAATCCCTGTCCTCACCGGGGCCTCCAGCACTCGAGCCGGACACCATACCTCGATACCACTCAGCCCCCCGAAAAATGTAAAAAATGTAATGAATTGTATGCTGTCATCTTCTGCATTCATGTAAGTCTGACAAATTCTAAGCGGGATTTATTATTCATTGTTAATTAAAGTGATATAGTTTTATGAATATATTTTGATAAAGGTTGAACAGAAACAATACAAAGAAGAAGAAGAAGAAGAAGAAGAAGAAGAAGAAGAAGAAGAAGAAGAAGAAGAAGAAGAAGAAGAAGAAGAAGAAGAAGAAGAAGAAGAAGAAGAAGAAGAAGAAAGAAGAAGAAGAAGAAGAAGAAGAAGAAGAAGAAGAAGAAGAAGAAGGAGGAGGAGGAGGAGGAGGAGGAGAGGAAAAGGAGGAGGAGGAGGAGGAGGAGGAGGAGGAGGAGGAGGAGGAGGAGGAGGAGGAACAACTTATTACCTTCAAAAAAGATTTTGTTGTTTTCCATTTCAAATCTCCTATTCTTTCTATGAGCTGGTGAAGGAGAAATCCAATGAAACCAACAGCAAAGCCAATTAGCCCCATCATAATCCATCGATCTGTTTCAAGTCTGCCAAAATAGAGGACAGTATGCATAATAAAATAATACAGGATGTCAACAAAATATTAATTAATATGTTCTAGTACATTTTAATTATTTTAATCACAGAAGATTCCACAGTAAATGCACAAAGAGAATACTTTTATCATGTAACTTCTCAGCCTTTTAGCTAAGAACAAAGTGAAGTAAGTTGCTTTTCTTAATTATAGTATCATAATCATCATGTGCCATGTCAATAAGTGTGGGTGGTCATGTTTTGACATCTCACTCGATCACCAGAGTCATGGAACAGCTCCGTGTTCCTGTCTCGACTATTCCACATGGCAAAGCCATCCAGGTATTTATTTCTCTGCCTTCCCCTTGTTCTCTTCCCCTCGATCTTGCCAGCTGTCTTCAAGTTCTCCAATTTATTTCTTCTCATAACATGCCCAAAGAATGTTAACTGTCTACGTCTAATTTCTCTAATCAGTTTACGATTTTCATTTGTTTCTTGTAGGACTTGGTCATAGTTTTATATTTATAGTATAGGGATAATGAAATGATCTTTGACTCATATCCACATGTTGCTACAGGAAAGATGCTTGTACTAGAACAATTTTACTTGAATTATTTTAGCTGGCATTGAGCCACAGACTCTGTTTAATCTCTGCATTGTTCTTACAATTCTATGTCTGACATCGTTTGAACAATCCCCATTGTTAAATTAGCTACAGACAGTATATAAGGACACTGAAGGCAATTACAAAGTCTTATCTTCACAACAATTTCAAATGTGGCTTGAGAATTTTAAAATAAGTATCATCATCTTCATTATCATATTAACTGGCGTATGTGCACATGCATCTCCACATATTGCAGGTCACCCAGCTTCATTTCTCTTGGTCTGCCTCTGCTTTTTCTGCTGCTGATCTTTTATGGACATGCTGATATTTTAAAGTAAACGTTTAAAAAAGGACCCTTCAACATGTCTTAAGGCAAGTAGGACATATGGTGCGAGACCCACATTTGTATAGACTAGTCGGCACTCTAAAGATAACGTGGACAATATGACGCTGTAGCCTTTACTATGCAAGACATTGCCTGGGACCTATTTTAGGCTGGGTTGAAATGTGAGCCCAGAACAATTATAAAAATATTTGGCTGACAGGAAAGCATCTACAAGTTTACAAAATTTAGTTGCAATTACTTTACAGGACGTCACAGCTAAACCTAGCATTTTTTTAGTTGTTTGTGATCTCTTGGCAAGTTTATTTTTAGTAGTTTGGCATAGCTTTCTGAACAACCGGCACTCATACCAGTATGAAACCAGCGCAAGGCAGTCTGCTGCCAAATTGCTCACTGCTGTGTTTTGAACACAGTATGCAGGATTGTGATTTGTTTCTTTTAATTCATCAATTCCCCATCTGCAACAACTATAACAATGACACAATGATGATGCATAAACTCCTCTCAACTCTGATACCAACTGTCACTTGATCCTTCTTCTTCTTCTGCGTTCATCCGGAGTTTGTTGTTTTTTTTTCGGACGTGATTGCGTTGTGCCTATTTACAGCAGAGCTCCGTTCTTGTGCCGTTAGGCCGACACATCTGACTTCTGCAGGCATTTGTTGACCGGGTTAACCTTCCCGGACTTGATCTAAGCTTGTAGATGTGGCTATATAGATCTGTAACAACTATAACAATGACACCACAATGTATAAACTCCCACCAACTCTGATATCAACTGTTACTTGATCCAAGCTTGTAGATGTGGCTATATAGAAATGTAACAACTATAACAATGGCACCACAATGTATAAACTCCCACCAAAATTGATATCAACTGTCACTTGATCCAAGCTTGTAGATGTGTCTATATAGATCTGTCACAACTATAACAATGACACCATAATGTATAAATTCCCACCAACTTTGATATCAACTGTCACTTGATCCAAGCTTGTAGATGTGGCTATATAGATCTGTCACAACTATAACAATGACACCACAATGTATAAACTCCCACCAACTTTGATATCAACTGTCACTTCATCCAAGCTTGTAGATGTGTCTATATAGATCTGTAACAACTATAACAATGACACTACAATGTATAAACTCCCACCAACTTTGATATCAACTGTCACTTGATCCAAGCTTGTAGATGTGGCTATATAGATCTGTAACAACTATAACAATGACACCATAATGTATAAATTCCCACCAACTTTGATATCAACTGTCACTTGATCCAAGCTTGTAGATGTGTCTATATAGATCTGTAACAACTATAACAATGACACTACAATGTATAAACTCCCACCAACTTTGATATCAACTGTCACTTGATCCAAGCTTGTAGATGTGTCTATATAGATCTGTAACAACTATAACAATGACACTACAATGTATAAACTCCCACCAACTTTGATATCAACTGTCACTTGATCCAAGCTTGTAGATGTGTCTATATAGAAATGTAACAACTATAACAATGACACTACAATGTATAAACTCCCACCAACTTTGATATCAACTGTCACTTGATCCAAGCTTGTAGATGTGTCTATATAGAAATGTAACAACTATAACAATGACACTACAATGTATAAACTCCCACCAACTCTGATATCAACTGTCACTTCATCCAAGCTTGTAGATGTGTCTATATAGATCTGTAACAACTATAACAATGACTCTACAATGTATAAACTCCCACCAACTTTGATATCAACTGTCACTTGATCCAAGCTTGTAGATGTGTCTATATAGAAATGTAACAACTATAACAATGACACTACAATGTATAAACTCCCACCAACTTTGATATCAACTGTCACTTGATCCAAGCTTGTAGATGTGGCTATATAGATCTGTAACAACTATAACAATGACACTACAATGTATAAACTCCCACCAACTTTGATATCAACTGTCACTTGATCCAAGCTTGTAGATGTGGCTATATAGAAATGTAACAACTATAACAATGACACTACAATGTATAAACTCCCACCAACTTTGATATCAACTGTCACTTGATCCAAGCTTGTAGATGTGTCTATATAGAAATGTAACAACTATAACAATGACACCATAATGTGCAACTGTCACTTGATCCAAGCTTGTAGATGTGTCTATATAGATCTGTAACAACTATAACAATGACACCACAATATATAAACTCCCACCAACTTTGATATCAACTGTCGCTTGATCCAGTGCTTGTAGATGTGGCTATGGCTTGGCAAATAGTCACAGCTCTCGTAGGTGTTGAGGGTGTCTATCTCTTGCTCTGTGTACTGGTGAGTTACATACACAGGCTCGTAGTCTCGGCCCTGGGGACAGATAACATATTATATTTAGTTCAGCATGGCCGAATGAATCATAGTGCGATTCATCCAGAACCCCTGCCGACCCCCACCATATCATCCTCTCCACATACAGGTTCTCAGTCTGTTTCACCACTGTCTCTACCTGGTCCCACAAGCATCCGATCACCTCGCCCTTGTCCATAGGTAATCTACTTCCAAGAGCTGTATTCCCTGCCAGCCTTTTGGCCTGTTAAATGTTGTATGATTATGTTTATGAGGCTATGTTTGTATGGTTATGTTTGTAAGGTTATATTTGCATGGTTATGTTATCATGCTGGTATTAATGACACACTGTGGCAAAGGGATTACAAATGCAATTCAAAATCCCACATACAGCAATAAAAACACAACTGTGGGCACTTTGCAAGCAGATCCTCTTGCTCCAAAGGTTGTGTTCATTCCCCAGACTATGTAGTTCAGATCATGATAAAGACCAAGTTGATTGGGGTAAAACCTGGTGCAATGAAGTCAACTTCAATACTTTAAGGTGGATCAATCTAATACAAAATACATCCATGGTCAGACTGCGAGAACAGAAAGTTACAAGAGGTGTGGCCAGATAAGAGCAATATGTAGGAAGCCAAAGAAAATTAATAAACCAACACAGAACTGGTGTTATTAGCCACTATCCGCTGCGAGATTTGCTGAGGAGGGGATCTGAGCACTTATGGACTGAATGGTTTGATGTGCAATGAGGATGATCTGTCGACTAACTAACAAAATGGATAATGGTAAAGGGAGTCACAGAACAGATACTGCCTTTGAGGTGTGAATTGTCAGGCCTACACATATTATTGACCACAACATATGAGGTGGAGTGACCAGTACCCTTCTTTGCCACCCTTCCTTCCCAGACAAGTCTAAAAAAATTCATGAAAATTGTCTGGTACTAAATTTTAGAATCATGGGTCAACTCCCATATCCGCACTGGTCAGCAAAATAATCCTGCCTCTCTGTGGATTCAACACAAGCAAAAAACAGTAATGACTATACCATACCTCTATGGCCCCATACGAAATAAAACAACAAATACAACATTATTTATAAATACCTTTTCAAAGACAGAAAATCTTTCATCATCTTTCACTGAAAACAGAGTGTCATCTTTTGGAGGAGCTTGTTTCACATTTGTTCTCGATAATTCTCTGATCGTCCCTCGCCTTCTAATGCCGTCCCTATCTCCCAAGTTTTGTATTTCAAACATTTCCTCAGGAAATGTCACACGCGTTGTTGTGTCTGTTATATCACATTCATCCACATCGTCGTCATCATCGGTTGGGAAAGGAGTAAAAGGATTTGATCTGCCTGGGGCTTTAGGAACTAGTTTCGCCATCTTAACGAATTCTGATCTGAAACTGTTAAGACGTGACGCAAATATACAAGTTAACGAAGATACAATATGTTAATAATAATTATATTATTGCTCCACTCACTTATTAATTCAGAAAGTGTTAATAATAATATAATAGTAGTTAAGATAATCTTGTGAGTACACTTCGGATTGTTCAAATGTACGTAAAAGTAAAAATACTTTCTATTCACATTTGATTATTTAAAACAATTTACATTCAAGTTCCTTTCATGTTTAGGTAAGTCCGCGTTTCATGAAATACTGCTAACTTTCTAACCACTACTAGTACTAGACACGCCCACTTTTCATTCTCCAAAGTTTGTCCAAATCGAACTGTATTAACATTATTCTTCATACAAAAACAAAATATAAATATGAAAACAAATATGAAAATTGAAACCAATACACTTTTATCTAAGTAAATATAGGACAATCGTTTAGAAAACAATGAAATGTTAGTTTATGATACTTAATATAAAGATTGTGTTTCGTTTATTATCCTGTCCTGTATTATATCGCATTCGCTTTTATAAATACCCGGGGTATCTTAGTGTTGTAAACAATGGTGCCAACATGGCCATTTTGTGGCTCGGTTATGCATCTTCCACATTTCTTTAGCTATATTTAGCAACTTCTTGTTCTTGTATCAGATGGCTTGAGCAAGATGTCCTCAAAGAAGGGGTGGGATGTGGGGGTGTGTTTTTCAAATCCTTGTGTTCCTATAGCTTTAAATAAAATTATCTTAGTGTCGAGCTTGATCTCTAAGACAAATAAATGAATTAATTATAAAGTAATACAGGTCTCCCTGGCGAAGGTGTTACGGACGTGATTCGTAATCCCGTATATACGCAATTTTCGAAAAAGACTTAGGTGCCGGTGCTTTTCAGAAAGCAATGGCAAACTACTGAACGTAAAAGTTGCCCGGGATTTACGAACAGCCAAATCTGGGGTTGACTGCTACGTCATGTGAAGGACATGCAACTAAAAACAACATTAATCCTTTAGACTCCGCACAGGACACACCATATTAAAATACCACTTGTCTAATAATACTGCATGTTAAAGCTGGCAGCGAATATTATTGCTACTCATTTACGAAAACCATCTTTGAGCAAACACAAACACATGATAGTCAATTAAAAATTATCGGGATAGACAATTCAAATCACTGAGCGAATAGGTGTGTTGTATATTTCAGCTTATCTAATTACTTAAGTTTAAAATTGTGTAATTTATGTACCTGACCAGCTGCAGCGAAATATGCCAACAATAAATGGTGCAATCTATTTATTGTTTGTGTCTTCGTTATTCACATGTTTTAATAAACTAAACATTGGAGATAGTGATGAATGTAACTGTGGAGCTGGTAAAATGACGGCTAAACATTTGCTGCAGGATTGCCCAATATATGCAGAACAGAGAAAAGATATTTTGGCCCACACCTGCTTCATTTGAGGACAGACTCTGTGGAGATGTCAACAAGTCCAAGTTGACTGATGCTTTCATGCGATTAATTCACGTTTACGTTTAACACGGTTTATAAGATGCAGGCGAAGGCATACCTCAGAGTAGCTGCAGACACAGACCACCCACTGCATGAGGCGCTGGACGCAGTTAAGGGTCAGCGACTGATAAGAGGGAAATCATGGATGGCTCAGGCGGAGGATACGATCAGACAGGTGTGCCCCTTGGAGAACATTAGGCGTGGAGAGGAGTGGGTCAGAGTGCCAGCGGAGCAGTCAGAATTGTGCAGAGTTATAATCACATTAAGCCGGAAGTGCTGGGAGTGGCCAGCAGGGGCCACAGAAGTGGAAATCCAGCAACTAATTCAGGACAATGCTCACTCACTCAAGTGATGTGATTATCTACACAGATGGTTCGGTGTCAAGAGGTGAGAGAAGTGGCTGGGGGTTCATAGCCAAAGCTAATGGTAGATGTTTGGGGCAGGAGAGCCTGGCATATGATACCACAACATCCAGCTTAAGAATGGAAGTGGAGGCAGTCACTGCGGCTCTCCGCTGGATGGAGAATACGACACACACACACATCGTGATTGTAACTGACTCAGAAAGCATGCTGACGAGGGTGAGGACGGGCAGACTTCGTGCGGAGTGGCTTGCTTCGCTTCGGAGGTCACGGGTGACAAGCATCGCCTGGAACTTTTCTCCGGGGCATGCCGGTGTGCTGGGAAATGAACAGGCGGACAGATTGGCTGGCTCTGCAGAACTTGGTGGAGTATTGATACATGACAAGGCAGACGTGGTTGCGGCCTTGTGGGAGCACGTGTACTCCTCGGAGGAGCAAATGGATTACCATGGTCTGGCAAGAATGAGACAACGAGGAGTGACGAAGGGATCTGGCCGACGCTCAACGCTCAGAGGAAAGGCGAGACGGACTTATAATCAGATTGCTACTGGTACTATTAGTGTTGGAACTCTTCGCTGGCTGCTGAGGATGGGGACGGAGCACTTATGGGAATGCCCCGAATGCTGTGATGTCGATTCCTCAATCAATCAATCAATCAATCAATAAGACAAGGAACAGATTGAGAACCCATATGTGGGAAAAAAAATGACATTGGGGGGATCGGCAGGGGTTCAGGAAGAATCTCAAAAACTGAGGGGGAAGACCAGGAGAACTTTTGATCAGATAGCGGTGGGTACGATAAGTAGTATGACTCTTCGCTGGCTGTTGAACGAGGGGACGGAGCACGTATGGGAATGTCCTTAATGCAGTGATGTCGGTTCTTAACGCAACTCAACTATAAGACAAGGGGAGCGACTTCATTGCGCCATGTTTTATTCCCCATGGCTCAGTCTCTTTCCGCAGGGTACAAAGCACGAACTCCATAGCTACAGCGACGACCCACAGGAGCTCCCAGAAAACTGCACTCGTGAACCGTAACGACGTAGGATGGAATTGAAACCACGACCTTCGGAGCACTAGTCAGACGGCGTAACCACTTGGCAACGAGGAAGTAGAATTCAAATCAATTTGTGTAAATCCCCATGGCCGAATGGATAAGAACGCGCGTTCTTAAACATCCGGTGTGCTGAAGCCGAGGTAAGGGGTTCAACCCCTACACTGGACAGTTGCACTAAAATGTTGACCTCTCGTCCTTGATGGTGGTGGCGAGAGACACTGTTATTAGGGAAATCTAACCCACACGCAAAATTATGTTCAGTGCTACTAGAAGTAGTGTGTATGTGCGCGCGTGTGTGTGCGTGTGTGTGTGCGCGTGTGCGTGCATGTGCGTGCATGTGTGTGTGTGTGCGTGTATGTGTGTGTGTGCGTGCGTGCGTGCATGTGTGTGCGTGTCTGTGCGTGCATGTGTGTGTGTGTGTGTGTGTGTGTGACACACTTGAATTTAAAGCGAGCGAGCGCAACAAATATGATATATAACTCGGCAGTATGCACATACCGAAATGCAGCGAAATATGCCAGGCATTACATCGAACAATCTCTTGTTTATGGCTTAAAAAAATTTTTTTTTTTCAAATGATGAATACCCAGTTGGCGTGGCTACTCGCCATAGTCGGGACAGGAAACAAGACGTGATCGTGTGAGTTGGCGGTATCATGATCCCCCACGCTTATCTGCACGGTATGTATTGGTGATGATAGTATCCTCCCTTGTTTACTTCATTCATTGTCTCGCTATGAATGCTAATCAATACCCGTAAATTTGTTTCTCACAGCTCGTGGGTTTCCTCCAGCAGTTTCCGATTCCGATTCCAAAACAAAAATTCCAAATTCGACCTCGTCTAACCTGCTTCATCAGCTGTGGTTATTGTTGAGGTACGTGGTTTTTGTGGGTTTATTCACCCTAATTCTTGTCTTGTGAGTCCTATCTCGGACTGGTGATGTAGCGTTTGTGTCAGTGACGTCAGCAGTGGTCGGAGGCTATCCTTTGTGCTCTTCTGTTGTTGTGGTTTTCTTTGTTGGTGTAGGCTCCTGGCTCGTCTGGCTTGGCTGGCTGCAGTCCTTATAAGGACTTTTCGTTATCCCACTCCAGCTGGGGGATCGGTCGGCGGCTGTCCTTAGTGCATGTTTCCTCTTGTTGTTTTCTTTGTTGGCGCAGGCTCCTGGTTTGACTGGTTGCAGTTCTTAAAAGGACTTTTTATTAGGTCTTTTAGTCTTCTTTGTTGTGTATTTTCTGTAGGAGCTTTTCGATGTTGCTATTTTCCTTCTCGTATTTTTTTTTCATCTTCGAGTTTTAGCTTCTGCCATTCCCTTTTTTCCTCCGCGGACAGCCATAGCTTTCTCTCTCCGTCTTCTATGTAGTACGAGTAGTCGGTACCCCGTTCCAAGATTGTAATTGGGTAATCTACCGGTAACCTGAATTTCTTGGGTTTTTTCTTTTCTCTTTCAATCCAACACCTTTTGAATTCCTTGCGCCTGAGTACCTCCAGTCTTTGACCTGCCCGTAGCTCCTCCAAGGTAGTTTTCTGTGGTCTCTCGGTGCCGTCATCCGGGTGCCCTTCTCGGTTTTCTTCGGATGTCTGGCGAGATATTGGTTTCTCCTTGTCTGCCTCGGGTATCGCGGCTGGGCTGCTGGCTGTAGCTTGTGGTTCAGGTTCGGTCTCTTGGTTTTCATCTTGCGGTTTCGCTGTGAGTCTTTGTATGGCTTCTGTTGGTTTGTTTTGAGAGAGTTCTATTTCAGTTCTAAGCAATTCTCTTTCGGCCTTGATCATTTGCAGGATTTCTTCGTTCTCCTTCTTCATCTCGGCCAAGCGCTCCATCTCTTGTTTGAAGTTGTGCTGGATTTCTTTCATGTCGGCCAGCAGCTTCTCATTATCGCTGGTTGGAGTCGTAATCAGCAGTGCCTTGACTTGTTTCTTGAACTCGTATATCTGCTTTTGAAGTTGATCTCTTTCAGCTTGTGCTATATCCGTGGCTGTCTCGCCCCTCTGCATTGCTTCCTTGAATGGTGTCTTTGTGATTATGGCGATTTTTAAGACGTTTCTGTGTCTCTGCAGGTACGGGCAGCCCAGGTATCTTGCTCCGTGTTTGCCCAGACAGTTGGCGCACTTTCTTCTGTTGTTAGGAGCTCGGAAGTCCGTGTCCAGCTTGGCCAGCGGACACTCCTTAAAGGCGTGATGATCGGCGCAGTATCGGCAGATTTCCGTCTTACTGCGACACGTTGCTCTGCTGTGGCCGGCCTTCTGACACCTGGAACATTGCGTGATTCTTGGGATGAATCTTTCTGTTTGCTGCATTTTCTTGTTGTATGATACTGTGGTCAGCATTTCGCTGCCCTCCGACGTCACTACTGCCAAGGTTGTAGGTATCTTGGAGTAGGTGAGGAGCCGCTCCGCCTTCAAGAATCGGATGTGAAGATTCTCTTCACGTAGCTGCTTCAGGATTTCTTCGTCTGTCAGCTCCACAGGAATCCGCTTGACAACCCATCGGACTGTTTTTGAGTCAGTGTTTCCGACTCTGGTGTCTTTCTCCTCCTTTTCTGCTGTCTTGGTTCCTGACTGTGTTGGGCTGTCAATCTTCTCCCTCGTGGTAGCTTCAGTAATCGGTGTAGTATCAGGCACTTTGATGCAGCTAGCAGGTGGGATCTCGACGTTCTTCTTCTTGTTGTCGGCTCCCACGCTGCACATCTTGGCAACAGCGTGTTTCTTGTTGTTGGATTTTCCACGTGACATTTTCCCGCTGATCAGGCTTCTTGACAGAATAATGCGACTTGACTTGTTAGAGCTCGCAGTGCGAATGGACGACGACATGGCTCCAGCAGTTGCCAGATCGTCTGCCTTTCTATTTCAGTATTTCCAGCAAAACCACAATTGGCTGGCTGGTATTCACTGCGGAACTAGTTCTTTTCTTGTAGAAAATATTATGTTTCTGCTCTCAACTGCTTTTCTTGGCTTGTTTTAGTCACGCCGGAGCGCTGTCGACTCTTGTCCAGGTTTGTCTCAGTCACTCTGGAGTAAATTGCTATAGAAAACGCAACTAGATCTATTGAATTTCGAGACCCGCCTGCCTTACATGACATGCGGTTCGGACGTTCCCCGCCCCTGCTCTAGACAATTCCACCCAAGATAGCGTGCTGTATCTACCCGCTTTCTTTCCTCACAATTTTGCCAGGGCAGTGTTTATTGTTTGTAATTCCCAGCTGATGAGGGCATTTAAAACCTGCATAGCCTACACACGGAACCTCCTGCTTTTCGCCCATATCCGAGAAGGCTAGGTATCAAATCTCAATACCCAAGAGATCGGGGTACGTATGATACAGCGTGTGTTTTTAATGATGGTGCAGTGTTTGAAAATATTGCCGGTCCAAGTTTTGTATTTACCTATTATGTTGCATGAACTTACAGAGGGTGAATACAGAACATAAACCGGCAATATTTTCAAACACTGCACAGTTATTAAAAATACGGAGTGATTATAAGCAAACATTTGCTATAATAATGTAGGGACATTATTCGCAAACGGCTGGTCACGTGACCTATTCGCAAACGGCTGGTCCCGTGACCTACGTTTGACTACATTATTAATGTTTGTGGAAATTTCAAATATCATTGTGTCCTCCGTAGTGTAGTGGTTAGTATAATAATAACAAATAGTTTTTGGGAAAAGTCCTAGTTTTATGCTGAAATCGAACCAGGTACCTTCTACGACTACAGCAACCTCTCAGCCACGACTACTCCTATTTGTTAATTACTACACCCTCCCTCCCCCCTTTTCCCGTTAAGCCGCTTAAGCTTATTATTCACAGGACAGCATGTGTAATTGTAATTGAATGTTAGCTTTTTAGCCATTTCTAATGTCACGTTAGCTAGCACCTTACGGGTAGATTTAGCCATAATATTAGCAACCCAAGTAACGAAGCGGATATCTTCTGCTGAACAAGGCTTGAACTAAACCGACCTCAGACGCGTTTTCAACTGAAAGTTATAATGCGGATACACTGTTTACGATAGAAGCTTAACTACCTACACTTTATCTCTCCAAGTCTGTAGTAATTTGCCATGAAATACTGGCTGTGTTGTGGAAATCTTGAATCAACGAAACCCTCTGAAAACTGACTTTCTCTTGTGGATTATTAAATAAATATTATTTTTCACATTGCACCAGATTACTTATGACTTATGACTTACGGCAGTGATATATGTTTAACCCGGATCTGCAGATAAGAATCGTTATCAGCTATGGGTATATTGCGTTTGTGTGTACTTTTGACAGGGTTATATCTCGTTGTACCAGCGGAATGTCATACACCAGGTGTTGTCCATAATAACAACGTTACAAAGTCAAAACTGACCATAACATCAGACCTTTCATTCCCCTATACAGTGATTGACAACGAGGTGTCCACTTTAGATTTTAATTACACGTTTGATCAAGAAGCAAAAGTAGCTACTTTACAAGAAGGATGGGTTATCGTGGCATTCCTTAGCACGGATAAAATTGCAGAGATAGTTAGTGACACAGAGTTTCATATCCAAGCAAATAACTTCTCGGGCACAATCTCCGTTTCAGTGCAGGGGAAACTGCCAGGGAGGACCACGCTTGTTTTCCAAGGCAGGGATGAAATAAATGACTCGCATGCTGCAAGCACAAAGGACGGCGTGTTACGTTCTGATGTCGAGAAGTATGGGCAGTCTTCTTTTGAGCTGTATGTGGAGAGACGGGAGAAGCCCATTGACATCGCATTCAGTGTCATCATTGTCATTTTGGTTGTTTTGGCAAATGTTGGGATGGGAGCCAAGGTAAACATGTGTTTTTGGAAAGTATTTTAACTCTTTCTAGATCAAGTAACTCACCGTCTTCATTATAGGTAGAAACTAAATATAATTCAGAAGCCAGCCCATTTTTCTCAGGAGCCAGCATAATTTATTTGCAAATATGAGCTAAGAAAACAACTGAAAATTCAGGTGCCAGGTAGAAATTTTCAAGTGCCACGGCAACCAGGTGCCTGGGTTTTTCTACCCCTGATCATCATCATCATCATGTCTCATGCCACAAAGTGTGAGCAGTCATGGTTCTCCGAGGAGCAGCTTGATGAGTGGCTAGAGTGCTGGGTTCTCCTTCAGGAGACCAGGGTTCGAATCCTCAGTAAGGTGTGGATTTTTTTCTGTCGGGAGCAAAAAGAAAACCCTAACCTGCAGAGTTTGCGGCGACTGCACTCGCCAGACGGCTTTATTTCCTCAGGCTTAAGACCCCCCCCCCCCCCCCAGCCCTACACCGCAGGTTACTGTAGGTAGTAGTTGGCTGTCTGGGATGCAGAGGTGTTTCCAAGGCACCAGGGCCGGGTTATATACTGGCCAAGACCTATTGACACGTCCTCGTTGAGTGTCCTGGGCGACAGGTCCCTTCGGGGTCCTGGCTAAAGTCAGTAGGATCGCCGATTCCTCCGAAGTCAGAGAGTGTCTGCCTGTATGGCGAGGAACCACCAGTCTGCACACCAATAAGCCAGACATGGGACAACGGATACTCAACGCAAACCTCAGGTCCTGTATGACATCACACTGATGTTGGACAACAGGATGCCTTCATCCGACATACAGGACTTCGCGTTGGAGCTCAAGCCAACAAACACAAGCAAGCAAGATGGCAGTCTGGCATGGCAGTCATGGTTCACCATCTGACATGATCAGCAGAGTCTTAGATTAGATCTACGTCTTCTGACATTCTCAGCAGTCTTAGATTAGGTCTGTGTATTCTGACATTCTGTGAGTTGTCAAATCATTTTACCATCTGTAAACAAGGTAGTCTGCCATTTCTTTGCTTCTTGGTAGTGACCATACTGGTCAGTGACTATAACCATTGTTTCTATAAAGAAGTCCTCTGCCCACTGTCATAAACTTGAGACCAGAACCAACAACTATCTGCTGGATGCTCTCAAACTTAATTCTGCACTTACTAACATGGTTTCATGTTACCCAGGTTGGGGGAGGTGGGATTTGCTAAATGGGGACTCCAACTGTGCCCAAGGGTGTCCCCATTCACTTCTCATTTGTTGAATCATTTTTGAGTACCTTCATGAGTTAACCTGTATCACACTACCTGTATCTGTTTGATCCTTTTGATTCCCAGCGACACCGTCGCATCTATAGGCTCAAGGCTACCTTCTGTTTTGAAGAGCTAATACATACAGGGATAACTGGCCTGTGGCAGCCTAACGTCCACTGCACCTGTGTCCGTCTCCAGTCGTCTTGACTTGTCTTGCTACTGGAATCAGATGGATGCAGGCGAGAGAGTGAGGTCAACGAAGTTGCGCAGCTCTTCCTCACTATAATCCAATTCATTGCGCAAGTCATTCTTCATCCAAATTGTCCTCATCATTCTTGATGGACAAAACTAAGTGGATGTAATGAATGGTCTTCATCATTCCTGATGAACAAAAACACCTGTCTCAAGTGAAATCAAGTGAAAGTGTTTGATTTGTTAACATATAGTTATTTGTCTGGCCTGTAATGAGTTACAGTTAAAACTGGCTGTGTAGTAGAATGATTTGGCCAGTGTGGAATGAGATAAATATAGAGTGTATAAAGTAGTATGGCATGAGTTAAGTATTAACTGCCTGCGACATACTGATTTGGCTAGTATAGAATGAGTCTAACATAGAGTGATTTAGCTAGTATGAAATTAGTTAAGTATAAATAGAGTGATTAGGCTGGTATGAATGAGTTAACTATAAACAGAGTGATTTGGCTGATATGGAATGAGTTAATGGTAAACAGTGTGATTTGGCTGGTATGGAATGAATTAAGTATAAACAGAATGATTTGGCTGGTATGGAATGAATTAAGTATAAGGCTGAGGAAAGACTTAGACCAAACTGCAAGATATCTCCACACATCGGGATAGAAGAGGAAAGACTAGACCAAACTGCAAGATATCTTCATGCATCGGGATGGAAGAGGAAAGACTAGACCAAACTGCAAGATATCTCCATGCTTTGGGATAGAAGAGGAAAGACTAGACCAAACTGCAAGATATCTCCACACATCGAGATAGAAGAGGAAAGACTAGACCAAACTGCAAGATATCTTCATGCATCGGGATAGAAGAGGAAAGACTAGACCAAACTGCAAGATATCTCCACACATCAGGATAGAAGAGGAAAGACTAGACCAGACTGCAAGATACCTTCATGCATCGGGACGGAAGAGGAAAGACTAGACCAAACTGCAAGATACCGTCATGCATCGGGACGGAAGAGGAAAGACTAGACCAAATTGCAAGATATCTCCACACATCGGAATAGAAGAGGAAAGACTAGACCTAACTGCAAGATATCTTCATGCATCGGAATAGAAGAGGAAAGACTAGACCAAACTGCAAGATATCTCCGTACATCGGGAAGGAGGAGGAAAGGCTAGACCAAACCGCAGGGTATCTTCATGCATCGGGACGGAAGTGGAAAGACTAGATCAAACTGCAAGATATCTCCACACATTGGGAAGGAAGAGGAAAGACTAGACCAAACTGCAAGGTATCTTCATGCATCGGGATAGAAGAGGACAAACAAATTAGTTGCATATCCTTTACAGGATGTAGCAGTCAACCCCAGCATATTTTGGCTGTTCATAATTCCTAGGCAAGTGTACACGACAATAAATGTAATATGAATATTTACAAAGGGGGAGGTGAAAGACGAGAGAATAAAACACTACGTAACTGTCCAACTTATCGGGTAGTCACTTCTTTTGTCAAGAACAAAACAAACATAAAAATCAGAAAATGACTATAAAATTAAAACACCTTCCCATTGTTAATTAATAGACCTATTACATTTATTGTGCCTCTTTGTGATGAATGAATCAACCAAAAACAAAAAAGGTAGGCAGCAAGCTTTAATAGAACACGATCCATCCAGCCATCATGGACCATGCCGATAAGCATGGGCGGTTATGTTCTGCCATCTCACTCGATCACCAGAGTCGTGGATCAGCTCAGTGTTCTTGTCTCGTCCATGCCATGTGGCCAAGTCATCTAGGTATTTACTTCTAGGTCTTCCTCTTGGTCTCTTCCCTTCGATCTTGCCAGTTGTCACCAAGTTCTCCAAGTCATTTCTTCTCATAACATGCTCAAAAAATTTTGACTGTCTACTTCTAATGTCTCTAATCCAGTGTTTCCCAACGTGGGGCCCATGCCCCACAGGGGGGCAATTTGACTGTTAACCCTTTTACCGTGGAAAAAAATTTTTTTTTTTGTTATGCAAACTGTGTATTTTTTTTCTTTCATAATTTGATATGTTATGTTGTCCTGGCAAAATAAAATGTTTTTTTAAGTGAAAATGAGTTGTCTTTTAGAAATTATGAGGAAAATAAGAAATGTTCTGTACTAAATGGTACTGTTCAATAACGAACTAAACTGATACGTATATTAGATGTCAATTGTTTTTAGTAATTATACTTGGTGTGGTAAACACCAAAACATGGAGCTGCACATAGTGCTGTGTCACACTCCGGACAGTAGTATCATGTCTCTTTACGAAATGGTGTTCTGTTTTATTCGAAAATTAGCATCTGAAAAAAAAAAAAAAATGAAAACCCAGCCATGTTGTTCATGCACGTACTCTGTAGATTCCAAGCTTGCTAATAAAAACTATGCAAATCCATGCCCATAGGATACATGTATGTACGCATACATCTACACAAGCTATACTATGCATAAATTATAATCATACTACAAAGTTATAAATTATAATCATAATAAAATCACAATAAAAAGTTTTTTGTTCTTTCGTACCTTTTTTTTCTTGTTTACTGTCCACTTTCACTTTTGGCATCACGTGATGACCTACTTTTATCTTCCGCTGTTGAACTGGCTGTTGGATTAGCCGCCCTATGCATTTCCTATGCTATTTTTGTATTAACACAAGTTTACTCGGGACGCTCGGCACACAGAAGACTTTTACATCTGATGACGAGTTAACTCGTTATGCACGGTTAAAGCCAACAATTTTTATGACGAGTTAACTCATGACACACGGTAAAGGGGTTAAGGGGGGCAATTCGAAAATGGAAGAAATCGGCTGAATATAACAAAACGGGGAGACTTGAGATTGAAGTTAACTAAATTGGAACCTGACATAAGATCTCTTTGCAGCAAGCATCAAGCGCAAGGATCTCACTAAATTTAAATAATAAATAATTACTAATAATTAAAATAATATAGAAAAATCTTTCATTAAAATTATTTTGTACTTGAATTTCAGTTCTCCATTATATGTTTTGAAAATTTACTTACTGTGTTTGCTCAATAATTACCTAGTGATTTTTTCCTAAAACCTATCATTCAAGTTTCTTTAGTGAACATTTCAATGTTTGAATATTAAAAATAATGTATATGTTGAGGGGGGGGGGGCATGGGGCGGGGGAGGGGGGAAATATGAATTTTAGAAAGGCTTAAGTGGGGCATGGTACAAAAAAGGTTGGGAAACACTGCTCTAATCAGTTTACGATCTTCATTTGTTTCTTGAAGGACTTGTTCATTGGTTTTTCTGTCTGTCCTTGGTATTCTTTGCATTTTCATCAGAAACCACATTTCCAAAGCCATCAGATGTTTTTCAGCTTGGCTGCTCATTGTCCACGCTTCACATCCATACAAAAGTATAGGTTCTATGTAGCACTTCAGCACTCTTTTTCTGGTTTCAATTGATATCTTTTTATTGGTCAGTATGTTTTCTATCTTGCACGATCATAAGTAACAAAATGGACATTGGAGCTAAGGCCTTCATCAGCACAAAAAACAAACACACCCTGACACAACTACATGGAAATATAAATATAGAAGTATTTGTGACTAGAAAATGTGTGACAAAGGAGTTAGTACAGATAATTCTTTGGTTTTGTTTTTCATCTTTCTCAGGTTGATTTGTCTGTAGTCAAGGCACAGCTGAGACGTCCGTTTGCACCGATCATTGGTTTGTTCTCACAGTTTGTGTTCATGCCCCTGGTGAGTTGAATGTGTAAACATGTCAATGTGATAAGGAGGTGTGAAGCAAACACGTTCCCTGGAAGCCACACAGAAGTGGTTTTACAGAAGATTGCTGAAAGTATCTGGGGTAGCCACAGAAGAAGCAGGGATTGACCAGCAAGAAGATGGACACAGGTCGTTGCAGACATCCTCGCCAGAGGGTGCATGAGGCGTGAGAAATGGCAAGAGATCGAGAACTTGTTCAGCGAGTCGTGATGAGAGCTATTTTCTGAGGGACCTGCTATGTGATCATGTTTTTTTTTCGGCACATCCTTTACAGGACATCACTGTCAACACCAGCATTTTACCGCAGTTGTTGATTTCTTTGCAAGATTATGCTCAGTAGTTTGCCATTGCTTTCTGAGCGGCCGGCTCACTTATCCCGTAAGTCACCAACGCAGCGCTGCGTTACCCTACGTGGATAAACGGGATTACGGAGAAAGTCGTTTAACCCCTCGGCCAGGGAGACCGTCGTGTGATCTTGTTAATGATGACAATAATGAAGTTAATGATGATGATGACGATGGCGGTGGCTGTGGTTATGGCGGCTGCGGCAACGATGATGATTCTAAATGTCTTGAAAGAGGCTAAGACACAGCGACAACTTATCACAAACAGTAAAAGAGGCAGCCAGTTTTTAGTCACTATGGGAAAGAGTAAAAGAATAGTAAGACTAACCTTTCATGCATGTAGTAAGAGGCAAATAAGGAAGGTTGGCATGGAACTAGCTACTCAGTCCTTTAGGGAATGTTAACTGCAAAACCCTAGCAACTGCCAAGTCTACAGAAAAAGAAAGAGAAATAACTCAATCAGTCAAATTAGGAGGGAATTATTCTTCTGGGAGAAGAATGACATGATGTGGAGAGAGCCGTAGGGAGTCTGGAACATTGACTTGCCTCCTTTCGTGTACGAGGGTCTCCAGAATCGGCACTGGAATATTGGAACTGTGTGTGAAATAGCGGTGGCGGTGCATTTGGTAGATGAATTTGAGATATTATAGGATTGTCATTGTGGGATTGTGTGAGACAGGATGGTGTGGAAAGGGCGCAGGTGAAACGGTGCTGTTCTGTGTGTGTGTGGAGGACAGTGCCTTCAGAGCGAGGGAGTGGCGGTGGTGCTGTTTGGGGAGGCAGGGAGGGCACTGATTGATTGAACAGCAGTGAGTTCTAGAATGATTAGAGCAGCATCTGGAACCACAGGAAGGAAATTGGACATGAATGTGGTCTGCTGACAAATGATGGGGATGTGTTTTACAAAAGGCTTCAGAGTATAGTAGGTAATCAAAGAGATGGCAATGTCAAGGTTTTGTTGGATGACCTTGGTGCCAGGGTGGAATTAGATGGCATGGGTTGCAAATAGATTGTGTATAGGCATGGAGTGGTCAATGCAAGTGGAGAATTGTTCACTCATTCTTGTCATCTATACTGTCTCAATGTCACCCAACTACTTGGTCCCATACAGATGAATGGTCATGTAGAACTGGACACATCTTTTATGACTGCCCACATCACAGAAATTGGCTTTGCCAGATGTAGCCCCTGAGGGTTCAGATCTGAAGTGGAAGTTATGAGGCCCTTGTGTTGATCTGGAGAAGGCTATTAATAGGTGTAATATCCTAACACAGGTATATAGATATAGTATGCCCAATGAACAGAACACTGAAGAAGATTTTAATCTCATTTTCAATGTCTTTCTCCTCAGATTGCATTTACCGTGGCATACACCCTTGACCTAGATCCAGGGATAGCCCTGGGTTTGTTTGCTCTAGGCTGTTCCCCTGGAGGCTCGGCCAGTAACGCGTACACATACCTCCTGGACGGCAACGTCAGTCTGAGTGTTACCATGACGCTTATCAGCACTCTGGCATCTTTAGGTAGGGATCACTCTTTCTTTTTGTCTTGGAGACCTTCTACCCCACAGTCAAGGACAGTCTTGTGTATTTGCTGTCAATATAGACTTTAATAACAGATGAAAGTCAGCATGGCCAAATGGATACAAGAGCACAGTTGAAGTCCCCGGTATGCTGATGACCTGGTAGCATGTTCAACTCCTACACTGGACTAAAAAAAGTTGTTGACTTGGAGATGTAAATTATATACCTCAGAAGTTGAGTGGGTTTGCCTGATGGCAAGGGACATTAGTAATAGGGAAAGTTAACCCACATGCAAAATCAGTCTAGTGTGGACTACGGCCAAGTTCAAAGCAATTGAATGGGGGGAAATAACGGATGAAACAACATAATTCAAGGATGAAACAACATAATTCAAGGATGAAACAACATAATTCAAGGATGAAACAACATAATTCAAGGATGAAACAACATAATTCAAGGATGAAACAACATAATTCAAGGATGAAACAACATAATTCAAGGATGAAACAACATAATTCAAGGATGAAACAACATAATTCAAGGATGAAACAACATAATTCAAGGATGAAACAACATAATTCAAGGATGAAACAACATAATTCAAGGATGAAACAACATAATTCAAGGATGAAACAACATAATTCAAGGATGCATGAAATTGGATTTAAGTGTGCTCCCAGCAAGGTGAGGTGTATGTAGGTGATGAATTTGATGTGCTGGCAGCCAGTGTGTAATTGGAACATTCACAACTACAGCTAACAGCGTTTGCTGCAAGAGATAGAACATATGTCAATTTGCCTGGAGTGCAATAATGTCAGTTGTTTAAACTAAGAACCAACTTGCACACACAAACACACCAATATGGGCATGCAGACTGTCACAGCCGTATATTATACTATACGACTGTCTGTAACAAGTATGGATGGGGGCAGACTTGGTAAGAGTTAATGGCAGTCTAAGAATAGACCAAACAGCTGAGAGACCATTCCACTTAACAAAGTCCCACCAGACATGACTCGTGAATGCATTTCCCCCGGGAAGGTTAACCCGGTCAACAAATGCCCGCAGAAGTCGGATGTGTCGGCCTAACGGCGCAAGAACGCAGCTCTGCTGTAAACAGGCACAACGCAATCACATCCGAAAAAAAAACTCCGGATGAACGAAGAAGAAGAAGAATGCATTTCAGGTTTATTTACCCAACCAACAGGTAGCACACTCGTGGGGACTATAGCCAGAGCAAGAGAAGATCAGTAGGTGGGGTACTTGTCTTGTAGTAGCCTTTATAGACGGGAAACAAACTAACTTCAGACAAAGGGATAGAATAAGAGCGATATTCAACAACAGGGCTGAAATGTAGAATTCAGATTACTAACTGCTACATGTGTCAACAATGATTATTCAATAGTTTGAAGATAAGGATGATGCTAAACTTTTGCAAACATGATATCAGAAATGTCCAAGTTTGAGAAGTTAATTGGCATTCTAGATTAAGATAAATTATACTCAAATGGAGTGGGTGGTAATGGTTTGCAAAGAAAGCAACACGGACATTACAAATGGAACTGTATTCCCAGATTATGCTGGTGTAGTGGGTCACGAGCAGGTGGGCAGATTGGCTGGGTCTGGCTTAGTCATAAACACAGCCATGTTTGTAACTGATGTCTGTTGACTAACTTGCCTTATGTAATGCCATCTTTGTACTCTCTCCTCAGGTCTCCTGCCCATGTGGCTGTTCACTCTCGGGCGCCTGGTATACAGTGAAGCCAAAGTCAAAATTCCATTCGAGAATATTTTCTTCTCTCTGCTGGGAATCGTTATACCGGTTGTTGTCGGCATTCTTCTGCAAAGAAAGTTGCCAAAAGTGGCTAACTGGTTTATAAAAGCTGTGAAATATATCATGATTGTTTTTATTATCTTCATTTTGACTGTTGGGGTCTATGCTAACTTGTTCATTTTCTCACTGATGACCGGGGAGGTGCTGTTGGCTTCAGCTTTGCTTCCGTATGTCGGTTTTATTCTTGGTGGTATTGCTGCTTTCATTTGCCGACAGGATGTAGCTAATATTATCACCATTGCTGTAGAAACAGGAATTCAGAACACTGGAATTCCGATTGTATTACTTCGCCTATCGTTGACAGGGCCAGATAAAGATACCAGCATTGTATCGCCCGCAGCCTCGGCCATTTTTACACCGATCCCTCTGATATTTGGAATTATTTTTGTGCAGCTGCGGAAGCGTGTGCTGGCTAGAAGAAATATCAGTAAAATCTCTGGAAATGAGTTTTCACAAACTGGCAAAGATTCCAGTAAAACGTCGCTAAAAGAACCGGAGGATAATCCATTTGAGACGCACAATGTTGATTTCAAATAGTCATATGTACTGCAATCAGTTGTTTAGTCTGATTTAGTGAAATGATCATTCTCTTTCATACCGAATGCCATTTGATATGTTTTTAAAAAGAAAACACATTTATTATTTATATCATTTCAACTGCTGACACCATTAAGATGGTTCATATCAGTAAGATGGTTAGTTCAGTATGGTGATTGATATCAGTAAAGTGGCTGACACCACTATAGCGGTTGACTTCATTACGGTGGTGGCATCAGTAAGGTGATTGGCATCAGTAAGATGGTTGGCATCAGTAAGATGGTTTATTTTTCTTAATCAGTAACTGGAAAAATATGCTATGTTAGAATGCATTGTTATCTATTGTGAATCACTGTGATCTACTAGGGTACAATTTGTGATGATCTCAAACAGTCAACTTTGATGTGGGTCAGATTTGTCCACACTGGTTAGATTCAGGGCTACCTACCATTACCTATCATTTGACCCCTAGTGTGCCATTTGGTTATGATAATCATCATCATTATGTGCCATGCCGATGGGCGTGGATGGTCATGGTTCACATCTCACATGATCACCCAACTTTGAACAAGTCAGTGTTCTTGTCCTGATTACACTGTGTGGCCAGGCCGTCCAGGTATTTAATTCTTTGTCTTCCTATTGCTCTTTTCCCATCAAGTTTTCTAGTTGTCACAAAGTTTTCTAGTTTATTTCTCCCCATTTTTTGGCTGCTCGTGATTCCAGGGCAAGATTACATTCAATAGTTGGCCATTGCTTTCTGCATGAGTGGCACCCATACCGTTTAATAAAAAACCAATGTAAAGCGGTCTGCTGCCAAATTTCCCACAGCTGTATTTCGAATGCCGTATGCGGGATTACGAACTGCGTCCATAACCCATTCGCCACTGCGCCCCATTATGTGTCCAAAAATAGTGGTCCCAGAACTATCTCCATACATTAGTGACGTGTGAGCTGGGTTAGTTTGTGAGAATATTTGCATAGTAAACCTGTCACACGGCAGTTGTGCATTTCCGATGTTGTTAGAAAGATGTTTGGAAGGACTGAGCCTTAAATTATCTTACCCTAGAGCAGTCGCAACACAGTGTACAGACAGGGTTATATTTGTGTTTCACCTCCGTTAGGTGCAGATCGTGAGCTTTCCCAGGGATTAGAATCCACATCTTCAGATTGAGACACCAGTATCCTAACCATTCAGCCACCTTTTCTGCTCTGACTTCAAATGGTCAAGTTTCTGCTATGACTTCAGATGGTCAAGTTTCTGCTATGACTTCAGATGGTCAAGTTTCTGCTATGACTTCAGATGGTAAAGTTTCTCCTATGACTTCAGATGGTCAAGTATCTGCTGTGACTTCAGATGGTCAAGTATCTGCTGGGACTTCAAATGGTCAAATTTCTGCTATGACTTCAGATGGTCAAGTATCTGCTATGACTTCAGATGGTCAAGTATCTGCTATGACTTCAGATGGTTAAGTTTGACTTCAGATGGTTAAGTTTGACTTCAGATGGTCAAGTATCTGCTATGACTTCAGATGGTTAAGTTTGACTTCAGATGGTTAAGTTTGACTTCAGATGGTCAAGTATCTGCTATGACTTCAGATGGTTAAGTTTGACTTCAGATGGTTAAGTTTGACTTCAGATGGTCAAGTATCTGCTATGACTTCAGATGGTCAAGTATCTGCTGTGACTTCAGATGGTTAAGTTTGACTTCAGATGGTCAAGTATCTGCTATGACTTCAGATGGCCAACTTTCTGCTATGACTTCAGATGGTCAAGTCAAGGACTCTTTAACATACTTTTGGTGGGCAAATGGTGCTTGACCCACATTTCTGTAGACCAATCAGCACTCAGTTGGTGTGTGGCCAGACCAATCAGCACTCAGTGGGTGTATGGCCAGACCGATCAGCACTCAGTGGGTGTATGGCCAGACCAATCAGATCTCAGTGGGTGTATGGCCAGACCAATCAGCACTCACTGGGTGTATGGCCAGACCAATCAGCTCTCAGTGGATGTATGGCCAGACCAATAACACTCAGTGCAGTGGGTGTATGGCCAGTATCACACTGCCCTCTATGTTTATAATAATGGTTAATATACTGGGTCATCTGTATTTGTTCAAGGAGGAAATGTTGATCAAATTCCATTTGGAATTTCAGTTGTATATTGTCTCCGGGAGAATGAATGTTTATACATTGAGATTATATTTGCCTGTATTCACTCAGATATGTACTTTTATCTATGTCACTTTCACTCACTCAAATATGTACTTTTACCTGTGCCACTTTCACTCACTCGGATGTGAACTTGTTGAAGCTTCTCGGAGCTATTTTTGTACTGCCAATGTCAATAGGAGATGATTTGTTGTGAGTGACATGTGTGTCTGACTGTGAGTAAAATAGATGTGTTTATAAATATGTTTGCTGTTACCAGGTATCATATTCTGATCTTTTTCATTTTCTTTCATGTTACATGGGAGTCTCCATGGCTGGTGGTTACACCGCCTGCCTTGGTTCCAAAGTTTTGGGTTCAATTCTGGACTACGTCGTTTGGTTTATGTGTGCAGTTTTCTCTGAGACTCCTGGGGATCATCGCTGGAGCTACAGAGTTTGTGCTTTGTGTGAAGCTTCTGGCAGGTCTTCCTGCAGAAAGAGGCTGAGCCATATGAGATAAAACCCGGTGCAATGAAGTTGACCTTCTTACCTTATAAATCCTTTTACATCCATGTTTCACAGTTTCTGGTTTCAGACTGTAGTATATATTTTCTGAGTAAAATTTGCGGACGCCAAGTCAGTATGTCTGTTTGAGGCATACTCTGACAAGTAGTCTGTGGATGTTTCCAAGCTGTGCATTTGATCTTGCATAGTGGACATCTCAGACTTAATTGAGAGATGCTTTCTGTAGGCAGGAAGTATCGATTTTGCTTTTATTTAATTTGTGTAAAACCAGCCTAAGGCCAGATTTCTGGGAGTAACAGGGTTCACCACTTGTACACACAGTAGGTTTCAGCTGGGAAGGAAAAGAGGATTCATTGGTTCATTTGAAATTGTCACATTTTGATGAAAATCTCATCTCATTTCATCACCTCATCTTGTTTCTCTTGTACAATGTTGAGATGAAACACAAGCAGCGGGGGAGTCTGTTTATAGGCTCTGTTTCCATTTGGGTCAGTTCGATTATGCTTCATTTTTCTTTAAGCAGTAGGAAAATCAAGCTCTCGAAAATTATGAACAATTTCATCAATACCTTTTAAATTAACTTGCCTTCAGGGTGAGTCAGTTAATTAAAAAAAGACAAATTAAGCAATCTTATTTCTGTGATTTAATATGTGATAATATTTTAACAAAGTAAAAATTAAATTTTTACCATATTTAACAAAATAACTGAAAACTGTGATAATATGATAGCTATGTCATGTGTGCTCCTGGCTAGATGTATACATTCTTGTAATAATTTGGGTCATGTTTATTATATCACGGTGGGTGCACTAGCGAGGTTGATAGCGAACTACGCTGGTAAAGTCATGAGCAGTCAGATTTGGGTTCAACTTCTGATCTTGTCACTTTCCAAAGTGAGATAAAGACTGGTCGCCTATTTCTCCCGGCTCTCAGGACAACAAAATGTGATGGTGCTATCACATCACAGACCCATGTTGAGAAATTGCCTCGGGACCATGTATTATGATTATGTTATCGTATCTGCTTCTAGTTGTCTTGTTATTGTGTCTGTTTGCTGTTTTCTGACTTCCTAAAGACTTCAGGTTTGCCAAGTTGATGTTTATTTTATTCAGATCTGGTTCTGTTGTGATTCCATCATGTTTTATTGGTATTATTAATTTTAAATTTTGCTTTAATTTATTCATGTGATTTTCAATTTGTGGGTTATAGGATTAAATTTTTATTTGTAAACTCTCAGCAATGAAGCCATAACTTGTGTGTATTACAATGCCTACAGAAGAACTAAATTGTATGACAGAATCACTGATGTAGAGCTGAGGGAGAGAACTCTCGACAGATTCCATGGAATCAAGAGGTGAGGAAAAGACGTTGGCGCTGGGTAGGCCACGTTGAGGAAACCTGATTATAGCCTAAGTAGAAAGTCATTCCTGCGGAACCCTCAGGGTGAAAATGAAATAGGGTCAGACTTAGAATATGTAGAAGAGAATTCAATTGCTCCCTAGGCTCTTGATTTGTGAGACTGCTTGCACTGTGTTAATTTCCATGTTTAAAAGATGTGTAGATATTAAGCTTCTTGATTTTGTTTATCAGATGGTGATCTGGAGAGTGAGACCTAAATCGTACGGAAAAGAGAATTATGTTTTATGGTTTCTGGGTTTCTGAGATGTTTGGAAGAGCTGAGCTTTAAATGCTCTCACCCCATAGCAGTCGCAGCACAGTGTACACGGTGCATTACAACACGGTGCATTACAACACGGTGCATTACAACACGGTGCATTACAACACGGTGCATTACAACACTGTATTCATTTCTGTATGTATACCCGGGAAGCTTAACCCGGTCAACAAATGCCTGCAGAAGTCGGATGTGTCGGCCGAAAGGCGCAATTATCGCAGCTCTGCTGTAAACAGGCACAACGCAAAAACATCAGAATGAGAGTTGAGTGTCCTTTGAAACACCCAGAAAGGTTAACTGGATCAACAAATGCCCGCAGAAGTCGAATGTGTCGGCCAAAAGGTGCAAGTAAACAGGCACAATGTAATTACGTCTGAAAAAACACTCCGGATGAACGCAGAAGAAGAAGAAGAAGAAAAATCTCCATGTATATAAGATGTATAGTTTCTGAGATTCACCTTCATTATCATCATCATCTTATTATCAGATGATGATCTGGAGTGAGATCTAAAAACTCACGGAAAAGAGAATTTGAGACAGGGATGATATTTATGGGGAGGACAAGGAGGGGGCAGCAGAAGGTAGCCAAAGATGGATGGCTGGGCGGGAGTTAGATGAGGACCTGCGATCTGAAGGAAGGTCACGGGCAAAAGATGAAGAGGAAGATTACAATGCTGGTCTATGCAATTACAGTAAAACAAGTAAATACAGCGATGTTTCAAATAAAGAGTCCAAAGTCAGACACAGAGGTTTCTGGGATGTCACTTCTTTATTTGTTTCATTGCTCCTGTATAGACCAGCAATCAAAAATAGAGAACATCTATTGGATGTTTTCCCCAGGACATGCTGGTGTGCTGGGAAATGAGCAGTTGGACAGATGGGCTGAGTCAGCACCTCTTGGTGGGGTATCTTCTTCTTCTGCTGCGTTCATCCGGATTTTTTTTCCGGATGTGACTGCGTTGTGCCTGTTTACAGCAGAGCTGCATTCTTGCGCCGTTAGGCCGACACATCCGACTTCTGCGGGCATTTGTTGACCAGGTTAACCTTCCCGGGGTAGGGTATTGGTGCAGGATAAAGCAGATGTGGTCGGGGCACTTTGGGATCGTGTGTGTAGTACAGAAGAACAGGTAGATCATCACGATTTGGAGGGAATGATGTTGCAGGAAGTGACCAGAGGATCTGGACGACACTCAAAATTCTGAGGAAAGGCCAGACAGGCATATAATCAGACTGCTACTGGTATCATTAGTATTGGGAGTCTTCGCTGGCTGTGGCAGATGAGGATGGAGCATGTATGGGAATGTTAACAGTGCTGGGTTCCTGCAGCTTAACTCAGGCAAGTTGAATAAATGTATTTTATTGAACTGTTGAGGAAACGTCTCAGTATATTAAATGTATTGCTGCATTGCTTATTTATTAAAGTGATCTTAGATTGGATGTCTCAGATGGCCAGGTGCTTTGACAAATATGTAGTCAATTAACAGATATAAAGTGTGATTTTATTCATGCCTTTTGTAGAAAAACAACAGTGTTCCAATGCATCGTTGGTTAAGTTTTAGACATTTGTTTATTAATTTCAAGAATAAAAATAGAAAGAATATTTATCTACACAATATGGAATAGGAAAATATAAGAATTAACAGCTCTCTGAAGAAGATTTGGAGCACTATATTCAAATCAAAATTGCTTAAAATCAAAAGAATAAAAAAAAACCATTGCGTGAAATAATAATGGACGCTATACAACCTGAATATACCCCAGTAGGGTTGAATGGGATATTGCCTTTCTTAGATTTAAATAAAACTGTTGTTAATGTAAATGGCAAGCAATTTAATAAATTGCTTCAAATTTATCCGAAATGATAATATTTATATGCCAGTGCCAAACCCGGACAATGAAAGAAAAAGAGGAAAGAAAAATTACAACAATATTACAATAAGATTCCTGAGAAGAATATTCAACGTATCAAGAAGAGAGCAAATAAAAAATGATGATATCATGACTATAGTGAGGGTAATGGCAGCAGTAGATTTCATTAGAAAACGGCAAGTGAAATCGTTCGGCCACATAACTAGGCTACCAACTAACAGTATACCACAACAAGAAATGATGTACGGACCAAATGGAACCAGAAGAAGAGACCGACCATGTAAATGATCTGATGTCAACAGAAGGAATAACAGAGTCCATGGGGATCTGAGGCCGCCCATGTAAATGATCTGATGTCAACAGAAGGAATAACAGAGTCCATGGAAATCTCCATATATGAAGCTCACAAACGGACACTCTCCTGCTGTTTAAGATCACCTTAACACTGTAAGGTGAATATATGTATTAACATATGGTCATAATTGCTGTAATCAGATTATAATCAGAGACAAAACAGATTATATCCTTTAGCACCAGTTTCAAATGAGATTATAACCTCTAGCACCAGTTTCAAATGAGATTATAATAATATTTAGTGACAAAGCACATGCTATAATCTATATAATTATAATCTATGTATAATTAATATGATTACAGTTTGTCATAATCTGTATAAAATACACTTGCTGAAAAATTATGTGTAACATTTTATTCTTCTTGGATGAAAAAGTTTGATAATACGTAATTAAACAGAGAAAGTTGAGATGTGATTTTTGAGAATGGTTTTGGGGATATCGTGAATAGAGAAGAAAATTACTACTAGAATGATGTCAGCTCCACATTTTGCTAAAGCATTCATAAAGACCATAAGGAAAAGAGAAATGTAATTTATGGGGCAAACAACAGTAGAAGTGAAATATAGAAATTACCTTCATCATCAAGTTCCTTGCTGATTGGTATAGGTGACCATGCTTCTCCACATCTTGCAGTCTCCAACGGCATGTATCAGTTCATGACTTGACTCCTTTCTGTGCCATCACACAAGAATTTTCTCTCACTGTCTTTCTCTATCTTTTTCTTTCCACAAAGTTTTTGACTTCTCATTATATAGCCCCCCAAAAAAATGAAGACTGCCTCTTTCTGATGTTTGTGATATGTTGTCTTTGCAACTTAGCCTCCCTTAAAATGTCCAGATTGCTAATTTTGGCTGTCCAAGAAATGTTTAGCATTCTTCTATAAAACCACATCTCCCAAGTCTCCAGGGATCATTTCACTTGTTTAGGATTTGCAGCCATTACCTTTTTTTCCTCCTTTTTTCTCTGTTCTGTGTTGTTAATTGTGTTTTATAGACATCATGTGGGCAATTCCAAATGTTTTAATATGCTGAAAGTAAAAATTTACCTCTAATTTCTTTTGCAATTTTGCAGTTTCAACTGCAGTTCCAGAACTTCATAATCTGGAACATATCACCACTCTTCAGAACAGAACTTCAAACAGAACTTCATAATCTGGAACATATCGCCACTCATCTTCAAGGTCAGGCTCTTTTAAGGCAACTTCCACTCATTGTGGGCAATTTTTCTGATTAAACTGTAGAAGTAGGGGGACTGTTGTTGTTGGGAAGTTCTCAGCTGGAACACTTCTGTCATATACTTTGACATTGTATTTCTGGTTAGCGGACGTGGAATTTGCATGAAATGTTTGTATCTACAGTGATCTTACTGGTGTTACCCAAGCATCAGACTCCAGGTTGAAGATGACGTTTACTGCTCTGTGAACATATTTAGCAAATGATTCTGGCATAGGAAAGTCATAACCTTTCATACGGATGTGAAGTTCCTTAAACTCGGGAATGTCTGGTTCCAATTTCAAATCATTTGTTATGTGTGGGAAATACTAAACAAGAGAGACACAGGAAGAGAAAGAAAGATATATGTGGAACGCGTAAGCTGCTGGGCAGTAAATAATAATAATATAAGCAAGATCAATTTAATCAAAACATCAGATTACAGAGAGGATTGGAGAATGGTGATGTCTGCCCCAGGCAAGGCATCTGATGAAGAATCATTTCTATAATCGGCCGTCACAATTGATACCCTTTATGTTTGCTATGTAATGTGCCATATTATTATATTCAGAGTTGTATCATATAATGTTTAGCACAGCCAAACCACTTGTTATAATCTTTATAATTAATCTGAAATTGTTATGACCTCTGTAAATGTGTGAAAACATATCTCACTGTTTAAAATTGCTACCAAAACATGTTATTATCTTTTTAATCGGTGTTTGAATATTTTATAACATTTATAATCAGTCCTTAAATATTTTATAATATTTATAATCAGCGTGGAAAAGCTCAAGATCTTTACAATCATTTTGAGCGCTGACATTTATAATATAAGAATGTGTTTTCATGAATACGAGAATATATTCTAGTTTTATACTCCGATAGTATGAGGAGGCTTCAAATTACAACCTTAAAAGTGTGATAGAAATTACAATAACCATACCATTGTCTTGTAACCTATCAATATTGTTATTAAGGATCTCAAGAGTATTAAGCACATGGCACCACAATGCAGACAAACATGGTGACATCATAGGGACAGTTTAAAGATGGCTGCCCCACTTTTGACATGCACCAAAGAGGAGCAGTGTTGTGTCATCCATTGTTTGATCAGTGAAGGGGTGAAACCTGTAGAAATTCTTTGGCAAATGAAGGTCCGGTATGGTGATACATGCCTGTCAGTCCAGCAAGTGTTTAAGTGGAGTAGGCAGTTTTGACTCACAATAAAATCCAAATGACGTGGACTTCTAAGTAAAGGTGTCCATGACACTGCTCGACCCCATACTACCTGTGCAACAGTTGAAACCATCGAAGACCTCCACTTTCAGTGTGTACCACATCCCCCGTACTCGCCAGACCTCGTCCCCGGTGATTTCCACCTGTTTGGACAACTCAAAGAGTTATTGGAGAATTTAAGGTTATAATTTGAAGCCCCCTCATATGTTCGAATGCACAAATGCCATATCTGTAATTGTAATTAAAGACAATAAAGGACCCTAGTACACAGTCTAAGGCGCATCAGGCTTATAGTTCTAGACTCATTGTTGTATAGAGAAGTGGCACGCGAGGGATTGGGTGTTTTTTTTTTTTTTTTTAAAGTTTTACGCTCGCTTTGAGATCAAACGTAGTCCATACACACTACTTCAAGTAGTGCTGGACTGAATTTTGTGTGTGGATTAGCTTTCCTTATTAACAGTGTCCCTCGCCATCAGGCGAACCCACTCCGACTTCAGAGGTACTTGTAATTTATGTTCCCCAAGTCAAGGACGAGGTCATCATTTTAGTGCAACTGTCCGGTGTAGGGGTTGAACCTCTTAACCCAGCATCAGCACACCGGATGTTTAAGAACACCTGATCTTATCCATTCGGCCATGCTGTGGTCAGTGTCTGTGGCAGAGCGCTTCTGGTACCAGCAGAATTCATCTCTCATTACCCAACACAAGTTTGAAACCAAAGATGAATGAGAAGATGCACAAGTAATACTTCACCGCATTGATCATAATTTGCAGTTCTGTGATGCAAAATTGGGCAAGTAGAACTGCCATCTCACAAAGCGAATACAGTCTGGATTCTGTGATTGTAAAATCTCAGTTTGGCACCATTAGCTACCACCAGTTCAGCGGTGAAGTGGCCACAAAGGTGTCAATAACAACCTTGAGACATTCTGGCGTTATAAACTCTTAAATGTGCCCATCATTAAGCGAGTATTCCATTCCGTTTTGTAAAAAAAAAAAAACTCTCCACCTCGTTCAACCAGCTTTAGCAGCCTTGGTTATAATTGCGGTGGTTTATAGTGCGGTTTAAATTGTCCTGGTTCTTTGCGCATTAGACGACTTCCACCAATGTATGCCTGGCAGGGTTCATCTGCTATTATCTTTCATTTATCTTGTGTTATACACGTACTTGTTCTCCCTGTTCTGCTATCACCAGTTCCACCTCTCTCTTCCCCCGTTTGGAGTTTTCTTGTATGGCCCTTAGAAGGACTGTTCCTGTGGAGGACCCGCCAGACTGGTTTATTATCATTGGTTCCCGTTCTTGCTTGACAATTTGTTATTTACGTTTTTCAAGCGAACATGAATATCGAGATTACATACGGGAAAAGCAAATTTAGGTTGCATGGTGTAGACCAGTCACGGGATGATTGATGGGTACAACTGAGAGGTACAGTGAAATTTAGGGCTGAGTTAAAGAATACTGGACATAAGGAGTCCTGGTTGCCATCCAAAGTGAAAAGGGGAGGCGAGAATACAAAAGTGACGTACGGGACAAAAATAGTATGTAAATACCTGTCCTTGCCAACAGCACCCAGACGCAAACACAGTTACCCTACCAGAGAAGCCTTCAGGTGGGATACTACAATCTCATTTTGCCCGACTGTCAGTTAGGAAGCCAGGCGGCCTTAATTCCTCAGGCTTTTTTTTTAAACATTAGTTTAAGCACACAACAATGTTTAGAAATGTGATGAAGTCACAAATTATACACACATAATTAGAGATTATATTACGTTATTTTAAACGTTCTGTTATTGTTGCTGTGAAATGTATTTGAAATAAAATTATGCATATTTCTGAATACAAACTGGGTAAATGTGAGTTAAAAATTTTAACCTCTCTCTCTCTCTCTCGCTCTCTCTCTCTCTCTCTCTCTCTCTCTCTCTCTCTCTCTCTCTCTCTCTCATTGTCTCTGTGTGTCCAACTCTTTATATTGCTCTGTCTATGTCTGTATGCGTGTCTGTCTTTTTCTCTGTCCCTCTATGACTCTCACTTTCTCTGTCTGTCTTTCAGCTCTCTGTCTCTGTGTCTCTCACTTTCTCGCTCGGTCTCTTTCTGCCTCTTACATTCTGTCTGTCTGTCTCTCTGTCTGTCTGTCTCTCTGTCTCTCTGTCAGTCTGTCTCTCTGTCAGTTAACCACAATTTCAACAGGGAAGGTGGGGGTATCGTCTCTCAGTGGCGAAGTGGCCAAGCCATCCATCTCACATTCCTAAGATCATGACTTGACTTCTGGACTCGTCATTCAGTTCATTCGTGCATATTTTCATCGGAGACTCCTTGGCGCTTGCACCGAAGCTACAGAGTTCGTTCTCCGTGCGACGATTTCCACAAGCCGCGACTGAGCCGTATGGAGTAAAACTTAGTGCATTGATGTCGAACATCTGGCCTTACAACGCCTTAAAGACAATTTCAACACATAAACGCTTCCCACGTGTTTCCTGCAAATAGTGTATCACAACGCTCGTGGAACACGGAGCAGACCAGATCTCGCCATGGGGTCAGCCGCATTCCGTCGACAGTGTTCAGTCGGAGTTCTTTCTCAACGGCAGAGAAGGAAACAGACTTATTCTAACTGCAGAGATCAGCTTTGGGTGAGACCAGTCAAATAGTTTGGAAATCTCATCAGCTAATCTAATCTTATCTTGTTCCTTTTGTACCTTGCGGTGTCTAGGCGTGAAGCATAAACAGCGAGAGAGTTGTCCATTTATGGGATTCATATATCGAGATTCCCGTGGACTCTTTCAGAAGTTGTTCGTATTATATCCACATGTGCCTATTCTTCCTCAGGTTTAATATATTTCAGTACTCAAACCCTTGCGACAACATCCTCAGCTTGCTCCAACCGCCACAGCCGGTTTCTTCCTTTCTATCACACGTTGTTCGTAATCCGATCCGACACGTAGGAAAAAAAAAACAACTTTCCACTACGTTTAACCGGTTTTAGCAGCCCTGGTTATATTTGTGGTGGTTCATGGTGCGGTTTAAATTTTCCTGGTCCTTCGTGCATTTGTTTATGGAGTACTGTATCAACAATATGTGCAAAATAGATCAAGGTTACGGCGTCAGCTTCTGATTCAAGCAGACCAGGGTCGTCTCACTGTGATACGTGTTTGGATTTTTACAAAATAAAAAAAAAACTTAAAGATGGCATATCCCGGTGATCCCAGGGTAGTGAATCAGATGTCTAGACGTCTTCGACAAGGGCGAAAAATTTGAAAGACCAATGTACGCGTTGCCAACATTAAAAATGTTTAAAGTAGTTGGAAGTCAAAAGGTGGAGTCCGAATAGCCACTACAAAGGCACAATTTTAACATTTGAATAGCTCCATACACAATATACCATAATGTTTCTGCTACCTACGCATTTGGATACACATTTGCTACGAAGATTGTGCACTGTAATGAGATTCTCCTTGTGTTAGGGTGAAGACTGCAGCACTTATGGAGATATCAATGTGCTTTAAGTGGTCCCTTACAAACTAACCAATATACCAACGATATCCTGTTCAACCCTTCTAGATTATAACTGGGATATATAGTTAGTTGCATATCCTTTACAGGACGGAGCACATTCAACTCCAGAATTTGTTGGCTGTGTGTGATTCCTGGGCAAGTATACGTTCAGTAGTTTGTCATAGCTTTCTGCACAACTGGCACTCATACCACTTTAAGAAAACCTACCCAATGCGTTCTGCTTCCAAATAGCCTGCAGCTGTGTTATGGACGGGGTATGCGGGATTACGAATTGCCCGTGTCTTCGTGCTTGTTCATTACCGCCTATTCTTCCACAAACCTTACCTTCCACCATTGTTCTTCCCAAACCACTGTCTGGGCACGCGTGTGTGAAAAGAAACGAACGGGCAGAAAGGCTTACGGGCTTGGCTGCTGTTGGTAGCGGGCGAGCAATGGACCAGGCTGACATCCAGAGTGCCCTCAGAGACGAGGACGAATAAATGACTCAAGGGATGGGTGTGATTCTGCAACTGGTCAGACTGCAAGAATATCAAGTCAAACTGGGTTAAGCTAGACTAGAGCGCCACGAGGGTGGCCAAAGAAAACCATCACAGAACTGGTGTCGTCAGTTGGCTCACGCTGATGGTGATACTGACCAGAGGATCTGATCACTTACGGACTAATAGTTTGGTGTAAAATGAGGGTGATTTATCGACTAACTTCTTCTTCTTCAGCGTTCCGAGCCATTGAGGTTCTTTGCTGCAAATACAATCCGTCTCCATTCGTCTCTCTGGTGGACCTTCTCTTGCCAGTCGTTGATTCCAAGTGCTTGTAGGTCTGTACATGTATTATCTCTCCACCGCCTTCTTGGTCTACCTCGGGGTCTACGGTCATTTATTTCCTGAGTGTAAGCGAGTTTTGTTTCCCTATTTTCTTCCATTCTTTCTATATGCCCCAGCCATTGTAGTCTATTAGCCTTCATGATACCAGTGATTAGCGGGGACTTAAACAGATCATAAATGTCTTTGTTACTTCTTCTTTTCCACTCTCCACTTTGTGTATCCCTAATGGGTCCAAAGATGCGTCTTAAAATTTTGTTCTCAAAGGTTTGTAACAAGGCTTCGTTTCCTTTCGTTGTACTCCAGGTTTCAGAGCCATACAGCACAACTGGTCTGATCAGTGTTTTGTATATTGTGATTTTTGTGTTACGAGATAGCGCCTTTGATTTTAGTAGATGTTGTAGTGCATAGTATATCTTATTTCCAGAGTTGATTCTAGTTTGTATTTCTTCCCTTATGATGTTGGAGCAGTTGAAGATTGTACCCAGGTATTTGTATGTTTCCGTTCTTTTAATGGTCATATTATCTATTTGTATGTGGCCAGAGTTTCTAGCCATTCCGTCTCTTGAAATTACCATATATTCTGTCTTATCTTGGTTGATAACCAGCCCCATCTGTTGGGCTTTTCCCTTTAAGTGAGTCAATATTTCCAATGACTTTTGTTCACTTTGCCCTATAATATCTATATCATCTGCATGACCAAGCAGCTTGGATGTTCCTCCAATATCACATTCCTCCTTTGCCTTCCTTACAACTTTCTCTAGAGCCAGATTGAAGAGTAGCGGCGATAGTGCATCACCCTGTTTCAAGCCAGATGTTATTTGGAAGGGGTCTGATTTCCTGCCTTTATATGTTACTATATTATAAGTATCTTCCATGCATAGTCTGGTCATGTTGATTAACTTCCTTGGTATTCCAAATTCCTGCATAGCATTCCATAGACTATTCCTATGGACACTATCATAAGCCTTTTTAAAATCCACAAAAATGTTATGGAGATCTCTTTTATCGACTAACTATATATTGTAAATGCCCTCATGCCACCGTATTAGTCCATTCAGCATCATTTATCTTGGTCGGCCCCTGCCTCCCTTCCACTTGATCGTTCCAGTCGTCACGATGCTCTCCAGTGCCTCTCTTATCATCAAAGCTGTTTGCCTTTTTCTTATTGTTGAATATAATGTTCTAGTCTCATCAGGCTCTCTCAGGCAATCGTCGTTAGTTACTCTGGCAGTCCAAGGAATTCGCAACATTCGTCCCAGGAATCACATCTCTGTTGCTTCAAAACTCTCCCGAACTTGTCCATTTACATTACAAAATAAAAAGAAAATCCTAACCTGCACAGTTCGCGGCGACTGCACTAGCCAGATGGCCTTAATTCCTCAGGCTCAAAGACACCCCTGCCATACACCGCAAGGTACTATATTGGCAGTAAATGACAGTTGACATTACAAGATTCACAGCCATACATCAAAACAGGTTCTATATAGCATTTCAGCACTCTTTTTCTTACATTCAATGATAGTGACTTATTGCATAAGATATTCTTAATTTTCTGGAATGTAGATATATATATATATATCACAACAGAAATGATTAATGCTTTAGAAGAATATGGAAAGATAAAGTTACCAGACTGCTGAATACAATATATGATACTGGAAATATACCTGCCGTAGAAATCAGGAGCTTTGGATTGTGATCAACATCGAACAATTAGTATAATGAACCACATCACGAAGATTTTGCTGAGAATTATCATGCAAGGAGTTAGGAAGAAAATACAACCCGAAATTGGAGAAGAACAATGTGGGTTTGTAGAAGGCAAGGGTACAGTATTTGCTGGATATATACTGAGAACAATAATTGAACGTTCTATAGAACTAAACAAAGATCTATATCTTTGCTTTATTGACTACACAAAGGCTTTCGATAAAGTGAGACATTTCGACATGATAAGGATGCTTGAAGATCTACAAATTGATGGAAAAGACCTTAGACTTGTAAAAAACATATATTGGAAACAACAAGCTGCCATCAGAGAGGTGTGAGACAAGGGTGTGTAATGTCTCCAGATCTTGTTTCCCTGTACAGTGAGAATATTTTCAGAAATATAGAAGATATGGAAGGAATCAACATTGGGGGACGACACATCAATAACATTAGATATGCGGATGATACAGTCTTGATCGCAGACAATGAACAGGACCTGCAACATTTAGTAGATACACAGTGAACAACTAGGGTTAGAACTGAATAGTAAGAAGACACAGATTATGGTCGTCACTGGGACGAAGGAAATACCACAATGTGATATACGAGTAGATGGACATATTCTTAAGCAAGTGAATCGGTACAGTTATCTAGGAACAGTCACAACATCTGATGGGAGATGCCTCGAAGAGATTAGAACAAGAATTGCCATTGCGAAGGTAGCCTTTTGCAAGATGATAAACATAGTGACCAACAAAAAGATATCAATTGAAACGAGAAAAAGAGTATTGAGATGCTACATAGAATCTACACTTTTGTATGGATGTGAAGCGTGGACAATAAGCAGTCATGTTGAAAAACAGCTAATGGCTGTGGACATGTGGTTTCTGAGGAAAATGCAAAGAATACCATGGACGGACAGAAAAACCAACGAACAAGTCCTTCAAGAAACAAATGAAGATCGTAAACTGATTAAAGACATTAGACGTAGACAGTCAAAATTTTTTGGGCATGTTATGAGAAGAAATGACTTGGAGAACTTGTTGACAACTGGCAAGATCGAAGGGAAGAGACCAAGGGGAAGACCTAGAAGCAAGTACCTGGATGGCTTGACCTTGTGGCATGGTCGAGATAGAAAAACGGAGCTGATTCACGACTCTGGTGATCGAGTGAGATGGCAGAACATGACCGCCCACGCTTATCGGCATGGCACATGATATATATATATATATATATATATATATATATATATATATATATATATATATATATATATATATATATATATATATATATATATATCGTCTAGAATAGTTTGCTGTCTTCGTCATAGAGGCAGCCATGTTTGTTACTGACGTCGCCAATATCAACTGTACATTCTCACACTTGACTACGTTTGGTTCAACTTGCACTGTTGTTTTCCTACCATGGATGTGATCAACATGGAAGACACCTGAAGAGAACTGTTGATTATGAGTTTGTTGTCAGGCGAGTGGGTTATAATCTTCACATTTCAATTCAAACTGTATTTTGTTCATCTCATCTCATCTCATCATGTTCCTCTTGTACCTTGCGGTGTCGAGGTGAAGTATAAACAGCGGTAGAGTGCCCGCTTATGGGCTTCATGTATCGATATTCCCATGGACTCTGTTATTCCCTGCGTCCATCATTTACGTGGTCGGCCTCTTCCTCTACTTCTATCTTGTCTGTACATCATTGCTTATTGTGGTATGCTGTATACCTTCTTGCATGGCCAAACCATTTGACTTGCTGCCTTCTGATAAAATCTAGTGCAGCTATAACCCCCACGTTAGTCCTGATTTCTTCATTTCTGATCTTATCTCTTTTGTAGTTTGTTCGTACCAACAATATCCTGTTTATGTAAGTATTGACACCAAAGTGAATGGAACCAATCTGAAAAATATCAATGTATTTAATTATTTGAGTACTTTATTAACGCCGGTCTCTCTGGCCGAGGGGTTACAACACTTTCTCCGTAATCCCTTTTATCACGCAGAGTCTCGTAGCAGGGCGAGAGCTGGGAGCGGTTCGACCCCCGCTGGTGACTTGCGGGATAACTGAGCCGGCCGCTCAGAAAGCAATGGCAAACTACTGAGCGTAATCTTGCCAAGAAATCAACATACAGCTGAAAGATGCTGATGTTGACAGCGATGTCCTGTAAAGGATATGCAAAAACAAACAAACAAACATTATTAACAGCAGATGGGAGATGTACTAAGGGAGATAAATGTGTGATAGGCCAAGCAATGGCAGCATGTCACATGATGGCGAATATTTTCTGCAATTTATCTTTGTCAATCGATTCTGAGATAGCTAGCACATTTTCTCATTTTCCTTTCGTTGTTCTCACTGTCTTCATCTTTCCATTCTTCTCATCTTCTCGAAGGGCCGAATGTAAGACGGGCCTGCGAGCCCAATTTGTTACCCTTTGAAAATAAAATCTGTTCGTTCGTTCGTTCTCATTCGAATCATATTAGTTGGTTGGTTAGTTAGTTAGTTAGTTAGTTAGTTAGTTAGTCGACAGATCATTCTCATTGCACAACGAACGATTCAGTCCATAAGTGCTCGTATCTCCTCCTTAGTAAATCCCGCAGCGTGTAGCGGCCCGCGACACCATTCCTGTGTTGGTTTATCAATCTTCTTTGACTTCCTGCATAGTGTTCTTGTTTGGCCACACCTATTTGAACTTGCTGTTCTCGCAGTCTGACCATGGTTGTAGATTCACAGTCATCACTTGGTTCTCGCAAACAACTTACTACTCGTAGTGCATTCAGAATATCAGAATGGTCCATGGCTTGTCCGCCCTCCACAGTAGCCTCACCTGCAAGCTTGTCAGCCCGTTCAATTCCTAGGACACCCGCGCGCCCTGGCACGAAAATGAAACGAATCTTTGCCTGCCGTGACAGCTCCAGAGACTGTCGATTGACATGTCTTAATGTAGTCATTTTAGTGTATTCACTAATTTGTTGTGCTTTCTCGATGAAGGCTAGTCGCCACAAGGTCCTTTCTTTCCCTTAATTATGTTCTGTATAGCTTTGTTTTTTTTTTTTTTTTTAAATTCGCATATCCTTTACAGGACATCGCTGTCAACATCAGCATCTTTCAGCTGATTGTTGATTTCTTGGCAAGATTACGCTCAGTAGTTTGCCATTGCTTTCTGAGCGGCCGGCTCATTATCCCGCAAGTCACCAGTGCGGGTAGAACCGCTTCCAATTCTCGAGCGCTGCGAGACCCTGCGTGGATAAACGAAATTACGAAGAAAGTCACGTAATCCCTCGGCCAGAGAGACCGGCTCTGTATAGCTACATCACTTAAATATAGACAAGAAACTTAACAAAACGTACCTTGCTGTCTAAAATACCGTCAGCGGACGCTTATGTCAAACAAAACAAGACAGGAGCAGAGAGACATGGATTCTGTTGAAAGAATAAATCGATCTCAAGAGTTAATCAAAACTGTTACAGACTAAAAGCTCCACTTTATTGCACCGGGTTAGATCTCGTATGGCTTCGTCTCTTTCCGCAGGGCGGCCCGCCGAATGCGTCGCACAAAGCATGAACTCCGTAACTCCAACGATGACCTCCAGAAGTCTCCGAGAAAACTGCGCTCATGAACCGAATGACTTTCGGAGCGAGAGGCAAGAGACTTAACTACTTCGCCACGGAAACTCTCCAAGAATTAATCGAACACTCCTTAGACCACGTGAGACACCCACAGGGGCTGTAATGCAACAGACCCCCTCACATCGTAATATGTCTGCACATGAAGCGGCCGAGGGACTGGGTGTAGACTGTCATAAAATAAAAACTGTCATTTACTGCCAATATACTACGCTGCGGTGCATGGAGACGGGGGAAAAAAAAAGGGGGGGGGGGGGGGGGTCTTCAGTCTGAGGAATTAAGGCCGCCTGCCTGATGTAGTCGACGCGAACTGTGCAGGTTAGAATTTTCTTTTTGCCCCCGACAGAAAAAAAAAAAACAACTCCACACATTATCGAGGATTTAAACCCAGGTCTCCCGAAGGAGAATCCAGCATTCTATCCACTCGGCCAGTCGCTCTTTAGGCCAGGCGATATATGAGAAGTAATGAGAGAATCAAGTTGGAACCAGCGAATTCAGGTCACCAGCAAGATAATGCTTATTACAAACTCCAACGAAGGGAAGAAGCAGAAATGTCCAGACTCCGCACAACACAACAGGCTGAAATACTCAATGATTAGTCAAAGAAAGATAGGAGATTCTGAAACACGTAACTGTGTAAAGTTAGGCTAAGCACCTGTAGCAGCAGTGTCCAACATATGCCGGACAGAGGACAGTATTCTGGTACACACCCGCTCCATTTGAGGACACATTCCCTTGAGATGTCAACATGCTCAAGTTGACAGCTGCTTTCTTTGGGTGAATTCATATTAGCTTCTGAAAGCGTTCACAGAAGAAGAAGATAAAGAAGAAGGAGGAGAAGGAATAGTAGTAGTAGTAGTAGTAGTAGTAGTAGTAGTAGTAGTAGTAGTAGTAGTAGTAGTAGTAGTAGTAGTAGTAGTAGTAGTAGTAGTAGTAGTAGTAGTAGCAGCAGCAGCAGCAGCAGTCGTAGTAGTAGTAGTAGTAGTAGTAGTAGTAGTAGTAGCAGTAGTAGTAGTAGTAGTAGTAGTAGTAGTAGTAGTAGTAGTAGTAGTAGTAGTAGAAGAAGAAGAAGAAGAAGAAGAAGAAGAAGAAGAAGAAGAAGAAGAAGACGTATTTAATTCGGGAGGAGCGCATTTAGGAGGGTACAAGCCACATCCTGGTGAGAGATATGCAACCTAAAGTCTAAATGTCATGGCAGGACAGACCAGGCTTTGGTCGACAATAAGTGTAGGATGGAAGTTCCCACAGGCGGACAATTAGTGCATTGCTTTGATGATCCGACACTTATGCAGCTTGCCTTGTTCCAGATGTATTACTCTGCAGTAAACTATGTAGGCCGAAAGAGGGATCATGCTGCATGGTCAACACATGGTCTCTACAATTCAGCCCGGGCTTTGTGCTGTGGAGAGGTTATTATGCATTTTTGAAGCACAATGCAACAAACTATCGTCTCTGAAGACGACAAAGTACTAGTATACTTATGTTTCTGTAAACGAACAGGTGACAGACATGCATGCATTGCTTTGACCAAAGCCTATAATGCTCTAAAGCTCACCCTAACATGATGTGTTTTCAACTAACCGTCATTATCTATGCATCCTCGCAGGCCCAAAACGCAACGGCTGCTGGGAGTTCCTTACTTGAAAACTAAGCCATAGGCTGCACATGACCACGGCGACCCAGTTCACGCTGAAAGATCCAGGGCGAGAATGAGTGCGGCCAATCTTGCATTCTTCATCTCCATCATAGCGGGGCTACATGGATCTGCCGCCGGGCAAAACGCAACAATAACATACGTCACTGTTAGTACTCTCAAGTTAACACCCACGATCGCATCGCCTTTACCGTTCAAATATGGCGAAAGCAAATTCGTGACTTTCAATTACTCTTTTGTACAAAACAACATGACCGTATACCCAAAGAAAGGCTGGATTGTTTCCGCTTCCGTTGACAACGGTAATGTGGCTACCATTAATGGACCAAGCACGTTTTATATCGACTTCAAACAACCCACGGGGAATATTACATTAGAAGTGGAAGGAGACAACGCAGGAAGGTCACATTTAAGGTTCCACATTAAAGACTGGATTGATTACCCTTTCGGAGCCAGCAAGCTCAGGGCCACCGCTGAGAAAGTGGGGACACAAATTTACACCGACGTGGCAGTTCAGATGTACGTAACGATGCAGACGCGAACTATCGACACATTGTTCAATATCGTGGTGTTTTTACTGGTCATCACCGCAAACATCGGAATGGGCACCCAGGTAATCTCTGTGTTCGTAATTCGTGTGCTCGTTCATTCATTGCCTTTCCTAGTGTGAGGTGTGTATGCATCGCCTGGTCTGCTTCATGTTACCCCCTTTGGACAACAATCACCTTCAAATTAATATCCGAATTTTAGCTGACTCTGTCACATGATTATTAATCTGAGCCAAGCAATGGACCCTAATATATCTTCTCTTCTGGGGTTCAACGGAGTAAGGTATCGGTAGAATCAATGGGGGACGCATTCTGCCTTCGACAACGTTTGACTGCTCGGGTACTGAACAGTCTCAACTCTTAAAATCTTCCAACATGTGTTGTACTTGTACCGAGGCTTCAATTCTACCTTCAATACCCTGGGGATTATACTAGTTTATTTTTGTTTACTCTTCTACCACACGGGGTCTTCACTATCAATGAATGTAAGAAAGGGGATGCTAAAATGCTATATAGAGCCTGTTTTGCTGTATGGCAGTCAATTTTGGAATTTGAATGAACAAATTCGAAAGAACTTGGAAGCAACAGAGGTGTGGGTACTTCATTTTAAATTCCCCGCAAACAAGCCGAGTAGTTATTTTTAGTACTGACCTAGATCTGGTGGGATCGTCGATTTTCAGAATAGGGATATCGGGATTCACTTTGTGGTCGGTCGACAAGCGTGTTTGCGGCAATATGTACCCAAAACAGCATGCCATTGTCTTCGCAAACTGACTCCCAGATACATCAAAGATGAGCACAGACAGGAGGGACATACACTAGATAAGACGAGTAGCACAAGATTTGGATACATACTCCGATCACAGTGAGGGTCCTCGGGCCCAGAATAATTGATTTGCATCCATGGATCGGTCTAGCATTCCATCACACACTCAAACGGAAGTGATCGACAACACATTCAATTTATATGACATTCTTTATTTCAACAAATACATTACACAATAACACTTGTTTGCCTTCCACTTGCGAAAGCAATTATATGTCTGTGTCTGTAATTAATATCAACACACTCCTATACCCACCATGGAATCACCCTGATGTCACGTAATTTCCCGGAAACTCCGGGGATTCCTTCGTTTGCGGTGAATTAAAATGAAGTACCGAGATGTGGTTCCTGAGGCGAATGTTGCGAATTCATTGGACTGCCAGCAGTAACTAAAGACAGCTACCTGAAAGAGGGTAATGAAACTAGAACATTATATTCAACAATCAGAATGAGACAAACAGCTTTAAATATTGAGCACAACCCACTACTGGCAGCGCTGATCGTATTCTGGTATGAACCTAAGGCCTATCCACGTCAATGTCTTAGGCCTTAGGTTATATCAGAATATGATCAGCGTTGCTAGTAGTGGATTGTGCTCAATATTTAAATCTCAAATCCCGAAACAACCAAATAAATCAAACAGCTTTCTTTGATCATGTGATGAGATAATGCATTGGAAAACATCGTGACGACTGGAAAGATCAAGGAGAAGAGGGGCAGAATATAACATATAGAGGAAGGAGGCTTAGAATAGAACATAGGGGGGAAATAAGGCTCAGGATAGAACATAGACAAAATACAAAATTCAAGATAGAACAGAGAAGTAATGCGGCGTGGGATAAACATAGAGAAACATGAGGTCAGAGATGAGCACAGACTCGAACGTGGCTCAAAATGAAGCACATGGGTCAACAGGTTTCAGATTGAGGCACAGAGATAAACGAAGCTGGGAAACGACGCAATGATATACGCGATTCGGAAAGGTTACAAACAGATACGTGATTATGATTAAGGTATACAAAGGTAAATGGAACTTCATGAGTGTAGTTTGAGAAACACTGGTGTAGGAGGTAACTGTCTGGCTTAGGTTTAGCTCTTCGGGATGAAATGTGAAATGAGTATGCTGTTGAGGGGATGATTGTGTTAGATGCTGGTCGTTGCTCTGATGCTCCTTGTTTGTCTGTACTCCAGGTAGATTTGAACATAGTCAAGGAGCAGCTTCGCCTACCTATTGCCCCAGCAATAGGTCTGTTTTCACAGTTTGTTTTCATGCCAGTGGTAAGTTATCAACGAACTATTGTGGGAAATAAAGTCTGTTTTCACATATCAGTGGTAAGTCATCAACTAACTAGTGTGGGAAATAAAGTCTGTTTTCACAGTTCGTCTTCATGCCAGTGGTAAGTTATCAACGAACTATTGTGGGAAATAAAGTCTGTTTTCACAGTTCGTCTTCATGCCAGTGGTAAGTTATCAACGAACAAGTGTGGGAAATAAAGTCTGTTTTCACATATCAGTGGTAAGTCATCAACGAACTATTGTGGGAAATAAAGTCTGTTTTCACAGTTCGTCTTCATGCCAGTGGTAAGTCATCAACGAACTATTGTGGGAAATAAAGTCTGTTTTCACAGTTTGTCTTCATGTCAGTGGTAAGTTATCAACGAACTATTGTAGGAAATAAAGTCTGTTTTCACAGTTTGTCTTCATGTCAGTGGTAAGTTATCAACAAACTATTGCAGGAAATAAAGTCTGTTTTCACAGTTTGTCTTCATGTCAGTGGTAAGTTATCAACGAACTATTGTAGGAAATAAAGTCTGTTTTCACAGTTTGTCTTCATGTCAGTGGTAAGTTATCAACGAACTATTGTAGGAAATAAAGTCTGTTTTCACAGTTTGTCTTCATGCCAGTGGTAAGTTATCAACGAACTGTTGTGGGAAATAAAGTCTGTTTTCACATATCAGTGGTAAGTCATCAACGAACTATTGTGGGAAATAAAGTCTGTTTTCACAGTTCGTCTTCATGCCAGTGGTAAGTTATCAACGAACTAGTGTGGGAAATAAAGTCTGTTTTCACATATCAGTGGTAAGTCATCAACGAACTATTGTGGGAAATAAAGTCTGTTTTCGCAGTTTGTCTTCATGTCAGTGGTAAGTTATCAACGAACTATTGTGGGAAATAAAGTCTGTTTTCACAGTTTGTCTTCATGCAGTGGTAAGTTATCAACGAACTAGTGTGGGAAATAAAGTATGTTTTCACAGTTTGTCTTCATGCCAGTGGTAAGTTATCAGCGAACTAGTGTGGGAAATAAAGTATGTTTTCACAGTTTGTCTTAATGCCAGTGGTAAGTTATCAACGAACTAGTGTGGGAAATAAAGTATGTTTTCACAGTTTGTCTTCATGCCAGTGGTAAGTTATCAACGAACTATTGCAGGAAATAAAGTCTGTTTTCACAGTTTGTCTTCATGTCAGTGGTAAGTTATCAACGAACTATTGTGGGAAATAAAGTCTGTTTTCACAATTTGTCTTCAAGTCAGTGGTATGTCTTCGTGAACTCATCGTCATAAAGTGCCATTCCGGCTGGCGTAGGCGTTCAGGACTCTCCACAGATCTCGGTCTTTGGTTTCTGAATCAAGTCTGCTGATTATATTCCTCCAAGCCACCGTCTCAATCCACCCAGCATCATTTCTCTTGATCTGCCTCTCCTCCCCTCGATCTTTCCAGTCGTCACGATATCATCCAGTGCCTCTCTTCTCATCACATGACAAAAGAAAGCTGTTTGTCTCTTTTTTATTGTTGTATATAATGTTCTAGATTAATTAGCCTCTATCAAACAGTCGTTATTAGTTACTTTATAAGTCCAAGGAATTCGCAACATTCGTCTCAGGAGCTATTGTCGACAAACGGTATGTTTTCAGTTTGTCTTCATGTGAGCGTTAAGCCTTATACTTTTTCTATCACAGGAATAGGTCTGTTTTCAAAGTTGGTGTTCGCAGCAGCTGAAATTACTCATCGATCTATTGGGTCAATAATTTTGTTATCAATTTGTATCATGCCAGCGGCTAGTCTTAAACCATGTATGACCTGAGAAATAAATCAGTTTTAAGAGTTTATCTTCACGCCATTGTTACGTCTTCATGCTTCTGTTGGGGCTACAGGTGTGTTTTCTGAGTTTAATTTCTCATAAACGGTAAGTCTTAACAGATTCCGTGCCAAAGGATAATAAATCTCTAAACGTAACCTCCAATTTTGACAGAAGGACAATACATCGTCATACTAGGGTGATCGTGTTATATGTTTCGTATCGTGGCATCTTCCACAATTTTTATGCTTAGTAAACGGAAATTACATTATAAAACACGTCAATGTGATTGTGTAACAGGTTTGGTCCAAACCTGCCTTTTGTTTGGCACTGAATCAGTTCAAGATTCTCCTATTCTCTCCTAGCAAGGATACAGATTCAGATAAGTACCTTCAATTAGTTTAATATTGTCATGTAGTGTGTTTCATGTAGTTTCGTGTCGGTTTGTGTTTGTTTGTCCTGTGCTGACGAAGGTTTTGGCCGCAACGTCCAATTTGTCTCTTGTAGTCGTGTTTCAGTAAAACTCACTATCTACTTCTCGTTTTTTGGTGATTCATTCATTGAATCAGTTCAACCACTTTGAACTGTGAACCCACGGAGTTTGAAAATGAACTCGATCCGTCTGAGCATAAAGCGGGGGTGGGAGTGGGTGGGTGGGGGAGGCTTAGCCTATTCGCCACAAAAAAGCCCTCTATTGTCGATACTGTTCAGGTGTGTGCGAGTGTGTAAGTGTGTGTGTGTGTGTGTGTGCGCGCGCGCGCGTTTGTGTGTGTAAAGAGCAAGTGTAATCCACACTCATGCTAGTATTTCTAGTGCGCTGGAATGATTTTTGCATGTGGATTAATTAATTAATTAATTCATTCATTAATTCATTCAGTAGCATGTCCCTTGCAGAACCTCACTCCAATAACAACCTTCCGGAAAACTTCTCGATCACAAGAAAGATGTCCCGCGTCCGATACACCCACATGGAGATCATCCGCCACATCCACATCCATGATTGTTCTCTCCAAACTTTCATGACGTTTCAAGTGACCAAATTATTTCAATTTCCTTTGTTTTATCGTTTTTAATAGCCAACCTTCCACAATATTCAGCTCTTGAAGTATGGATGCATTTGTTCTTTTCTTTACCCAAGACATTCTTAGAATTCGTCTATATCATTTATATTCAAAGGCATTTATGCGCTGTTCAGCTTGTTTAGTAAGTGTCCAGATCTCACAGGCGTATGTTGCAATGGGAAATATGCATGCTCTTAAAAATCTAATTTTTTGTAGTTTTATCTGTCCCCTTCCACAATTTATTCAGTTGTTTTAGTTTCCGAAGAGCAATAGATAGTCGTCTTTTAATTTCCTTAATTATTTTTTTTAAATTTCGTGTGGATTAGCTTTCCCTATTACCAGTGTCCGTAGCCATCAGATGGAACAATGTGTAAACGATGTATAAGGATGCTTGAGTTCGGGCGTTTAACTGTGGTTCCAGCAAGGACAGGTGTATGAAGAGAGGGGAATGCTTGTTTTACTACCACATGTTACTGGCGCTATCAGCGCCTGCACCGTACAGCATTTGTTGAGAGAGCTAGAGCTTCAGTCATTTTGTCCGAAGCGATGTGATACTAATTTCCCCACCCCCCCCCCACCCCACCATAAACCAAACACTGAACTACAGGAGAGAAGATGGTGAAGATAAATTTCATTATGAAGATAAGCAACAAATAGTTGACCTTTTATGTTGGTGTTACGCTTACACGTAGTTGATATTTTAAAATGGGGATACTTTGGCAGATACAATCAAATTAACCAAATTGGGGATTAATTTACAGCTGCTTGGTATTTGAAAATGGTAACAAATTGGCAGATATAATTGGCAGGTTATCCAAAATTTATGATATATTTACAAATGTTTGATATAGTAAAACTATTGTAAATTGACATTTACATTATACCAAATTGATGGTACATTTACAAGTTTTTGGTATAGGAAAACTAGTAAATTCACACACACAGACACACACACACACACACGCACACTCACGCACGCACGCGTGCACACACACACACACACACACACACACACACACACACACACACGTGTCACGTCACACACACGTCACACACACTATACCGAATTTTTAATTAGTGATACTTTTACAAGTCAAAACACAATTACAAGTGTTTGCTGTTTCAAAATAGTAGTTTATTAATTATCCCAGAGTGGCGATAAATTTTCAACTGTTTTATGTTTAATAATGGTGATAGAGTATCAGATAAATTGTTTCAAATTGTTGATGCATTTACCAATGTTTGATAGTGGAAGAGTGTGATAAATCGGCAGATCTGTTATACCAAATTGGTGATAACATCTTCAAGTGTTTGATTTGAGAAAATTGCGATAAATTGGCCGATACATTATGCCAAATTGGCATTTACAACTGCTGGATAATTGAAAATAGTGATAAATTGTTTCAAAATCACAAATAGATTATCCAAATTGGCGTTACATTTACAACTGCTTGATGTCTGAAAATGGTGATACATTATTTCAAAATGGCAGGTAAATTATCAAAATTGGTGATACATTTACAACTGCTTGATATTTCAAAATGGGAATAAATTGACAGATAAAGTATCCCAGATTGGTTACACATTTACAAGTGTTTTCTGTGTCAAAATTGTGATAAATTGACAGATTCATTGTCCCTGACAGACGATAAACAACTGTTTAATATGTGAAAATGGTGATAAACTTGTAGATACGTTATTCCAGATTGGCTACACATTTAAAGATTAAAATATTCCAGATTGGCCACGCATTTACAAGTAAAAATAGTCCAGATTTTTGTCTTCGCATACCTTAACTACAAGACATCGCTGTCAACACCAGCATTTTACCGCTGTTGTTGGTGTCTTGGCAAGATTGCACTCAGTAGTTTGCCATTGCTTTCTGAGCGACCGGCTCACATACACCCGCAAGTAACTAACGCAGCGCGATCCACTACCGAATCTCGCGCAGCTGTGTTACCCTTCGTGGATATACGGGATTACGGAGAAAGTCAATAACTCCTTCGCCAGGGAGTCCAGATTGGCCACACATTTACAGATTAAAATATTCCAGAGTGGCTACACATGACAAGATAAAATACTTCAGATTGGCTACACATTTACCTATACAATATTTCAGATTGCCTTCTCCGTTGCAGTCGGTCTTAAAGTGGAGCCTGGGATAGCGCTAGGATTGTTCGCGTGTGGGTGTGCCCCAGGTGGCCTAGCCAGTAACATCTTCACCTGGCTGCTCCATGGGAATGTCAGTTTGAGCATCACAATGACGCTTGTCAGCACTTTAGCGTCCTTAGGTAACATTTCAGCCGTGTTCACATGGCGGAGTCGGAATGTACTCTTACTGTTTGGTTGAGTTAGAATGTATTCTCACTATTATAGGTAACACTTCAGCCGTGTTCACATGTTGGAGACAGAATGTACCCTCGCTGTTTAGGTAACACTTCAGCCGTGTTCACATGTTGGAGACAGAATGTACTCTCACTGTTTAGGTAACACTTCAGCCGTGTTCACATGTTGGAGACAGAATGTACTCTCACTGTTTAGGTAACACTTCAGCCGTGTTCACATGTTGGAGACAGAATGTACCCTCGCTGTTTAGGTAACACATCAGCCGTGTTCACATAGTGGAGTCATAATCTACTCTCACTGTTTGGTGGAGTCAGAATGTACTCTCACTGTTTGATGGAGTCAGAATGTACTCTCACTGTTTGATGGAGTCAGAATGTACTCTCACTGTTTGATGGAGTCAGAATGTACTCTCACTGTTTGATGGAGTCAGAATGTACTCTCACTGTTTGATGGAGTCAGAATGTACTCTCACTGTTTGATGGAGTCAGAATGTACTCTCACTGTTTGATGGGGTCAGAATGTACTCTCACTGTTTGATGGGGTCAGATTGTACTCTAACTGTTTGATGGAGTCAGAATGTACTCTCACAGTTTGATGGAGTCATAATCTACTCTCACTGTTTGGTGGAGTCAGAATGTACTCTCACTGTTGGTGGAGTCAGAATGTACTCATTGTTTGATGGAGTAAGAATGTACTCTCACTGTTTGATGGTGTCAAAGTGTACCCTCACTGTTTGATGGAGTCAGAGAATGTACTCTCACTGCTTGATGGAGTCACATAATGTACTCTCACTGTTTGATGGAGTCAGAATGTACTCTCACTGTGTGGTGGAGTCATAATGTACTCTCACTGTTTGATGGAGTCAGAATGTAATCTCACTGTTTGATGGGGTCAGAATGTAATCTCACTGTTTGATGGAGTCAGAATGTACTTTCACTGTTTGATGGAGTCATAGAATGTACTCTCACTGTTTGATGGAGTCAGAGAATGTAATCTCACTGTTTGGTGGCGTCAGAATGTACTCTCACTCCTTGATGGAGTCAGAATGTACTCTCACTGTTTGGTGGAGTCAGAATGTGCTTTCACTGTTTGATGGAGACAGAATCTACTCTCACTGTTTGATGGAGTCAGAATGTACTCTCACTGTTTGATGGAGTCAGAATGTACTCTCACTGTTTGATGGAGTCAGAATGTACTCTCACTGTTTGATGGAGTCAGAATGTACTCTCACTGTTTGATGGAGTCAGAATGTACTCTCACTGTTTGATGGGGTCAGAATGTACTCTCACTGTTTGATGGGGTCAGATTGTACTCTAACTGTTTGATGGAGTCAGAATGTACTCTCACAGTTTGATGGAGTCATAATCTACTCTCACTGTTTGGTGGAGTCAGAATGTACTCTCACTGTTGGTGGAGTCAGAATGTACTCATTGTTTGATGGAGTAAGAATGTACTCTCACTGTTTGATGGTGTCAAAGTGTACCCTCACTGTTTGATGGAGTCAGAGAATGTACTCTCACTGCTTGATGGAGTCACATAATGTACTCTCACTGTTTGATGGAGTCAGAATGTACTCTCACTGTGTGGTGGAGTCATAATGTACTCTCACTGTTTGATGGAGTCAGAATGTAATCTCACTGTTTGATGGGGTCAGAATGTAATCTCACTGTTTGATGGAGTCAGAATGTACTTTCACTGTTTGATGGAGTCATAGAATGTACTCTCACTGTTTGATGGAGTCAGAGAATGTAATCTCACTGTTTGGTGGCGTCAGAATGTACTCTCACTCCTTGATGGAGTCAGAATGTACTCTCACTGTTTGGTGGAGTCAGAATGTGCTTTCACTGTTTGATGGAGACATAATCTACTCTCACTGTTTGATGGAGTCAGAATGTACTCTCACTGTTTGATGGTGTCAGAATGTACCCTCACTGTTTGATGGAGTTAGAGAATGTACTCTCACTGCTTGATGGAGTCACATAATGTACTCTCACTGTTTGATGGAGTCAGAATGTACTCTCACTGTGTGGTGGAGTCATAATGTACTCTCACTGTTTGATGGAGTCAGAATGTAATCTCACTGTTTGATGGGGTCAGAATGTAATCTCACTGTTTGATGGAGTCAGAATGTACTTTCACTGTTTGATGGAGTCATAGAATGTACTCTCACTGTTTGATGGAGTCAGAGAATGTAATCTCACTGTTTGGTGGCGTCAGAATGTACTCTCACTCTTTGATGGAGTCAGAATGTACTCTTACTGTTTGGTGGAGTCAGAATGTGCTTTCACTGTTTGGTGGAGTCAGAATGTACTCTCACTGTTTGATGGAGTCAGAATGTGCTTTCACTGTTTGGTGGAGTCAGAATGTACTCTCACTCTTTGATGGAGTCAGAATGTACTCTCACTGTTTGGTGGAGTCAGAATATACTCTCACTGTTTGATGGAGTCAAAATGTACCCTTGCTGTCTAGGTAATGTTATGTCATGTCCAAGGATGCCACAGAACATTGGGCATCTCCATCCTCGCTCACTCCTGCGATGGAGCAGCCATCCCAAACTATTTCTGCTCACTGTTGCCCTGAGGAGTTGGTTATGGTACCTGCTCTCTCTCCTTTGAAGGCGACATTGGAGTTCTTGACCAGGTTTCACCCCCAGCTCGTGTATTTGGGCTAGTGTCGGAGTCTCATTAGTATCCCCCAACCGAGTCCGAACTGCCTTTATTATATCAGCCCTGCCCATGCTTTTTCCCGTGTATATTGTTGCATTATTTACCAGCTGGCCTGCGCGCTCATTACTAGTTTCAACTTCGACGTGTCCCGGTGCGCAAGACCAAGTAAGTAACGTGACGCGCGAATTCTGAATGATGTCTATCCATCCGGAGACTGTCGGTTGCGATTTTCTGTATCATGTTCATTGAGTCTGATAATATTATCGGCCGTGTGCCCTGCTGCCCTTGGAGACAGCAGTAATCTCCGCTGTCAAACTTGATGCAGTTGTATTGAATGGTCGCTATCCTTTTTGGTTGTCCTCTTCTTCTGTTGGTTCTGTGTATGCACAGGATAACCTCGAACCGAAGCCATCTGTGGAGATGATGCTGTCTTCTGGGCGCTAATGATTTCCACTATATTTATCTAATACTTCAGCTATGTTCTAACTTTGGAGTAAGAATGTACCCTCACTGTTTATGTAACATTACAAATTTGTTCACATGTTGCAGTCAGGGTGTACTATCACTGTTTATGTAACATTTCAAATGTGTTCACATGTTGCAGTCAGGGTGTACTATCACTGTTTATGTAACATTTTAAATGTGTTCACATGTTGCAGTCAGGGTGTACTATCACTGTTTATGTAACATTACAAATTTGTTCACATGTTGCAGTCAGGGTGTACTATCACTGTTTATGTAACATTTCAAATGTGTTCACATGTTGCAGTCAGGGTGTACTATCACTGTTTATGTAACATTTCAAATTTTTTCACATGTTGCAGTCAGGGTGTACTATCACTGTTTATGTAACATTTTAAATTTATTCACAAGTTGCAGTCAGGGTGTACTATCACTGTTTATGTAACATTTCAAATTTGTTCACATGTTGCAGTCAGGTTGTACTATCACTGTTTATGTAACATTTCAAATTTGTTCACATGTTGCAGTCAGGGTGTACTATCACTGTTTATGTAACATTTTAAATTTTTTCACATGTTGCAGTCAGGGAGTACTATCACTGTTTATGTAACATTTCAAATTTGTTCACAAGTTGCAGTCAGGGTGTACTATCACTGTTTATGTAATCAAAAGACTTGTGGGGAGTCATGCTGAGAGGTGTGTTTGTAGAGAAGAATGACGAAAACCCAGTGGGTGTGTAATAAAGATACTTGAAAACTGTAGAGAAAGCAACGAACGAGTGGGAGGCTACAGAAGTTGGCAGGTCCTCATAAGGACAAATTCAATGAAATAAAGAAAATGCTAATCAGCGTGAACCTCATAAGACCCAACCGTACAAGACGTACACAGCGGTAAAAAAATATAACCGGTCCCGTTTATGGCTAACTCGAAAGAGAATAAAAATAGAAAAAAATCAAAACTCATTTTTAAAAAACGGTTCTCAAAAAAAAAAATAACCACCGTTGAAGAAGCGGGTTAAACGAGGCAGAAGAAGAGGAAGAAGAAGAAGAAGAAGAAGAAGAAGAAGAAGAAGAAGAAGAAGAAGAAGAAGAAGAAGAAGAAGAAGAAGAAGAAGAAGAAGAAGAAGACTCGTAAAAGCAGAAAAGATAATCCATGTATCTGTTTTGTAACGGAATGTTGCATATTTTAATGTATACTCAATTATTGTATCATTTTTTTCTCTAGGCCTGCTGCCGCTTTGGCTATTCACGCTTGGGACATATCTATACAGTGATTCGGACATCAAAATTCCTTTCCGCAACATTATCGTCTCCTTATTCATCATTATAATTCCAGCGGTAATCGGATTATTCATGCAAGCGAAAACGCCCAGAGCAGCTTTGCTGTTGATCAAAGCAACCAAAATAATTATGGGTTTCTTTCTGGTTTTCATGTTTACTTTTGGGACATACGCCAACTGGTGGGTGCTGGACCTCGTTGACGGCAAAATTTTGTTCGCATCTGCAGCTCTCCCGTACCTGGGATTTTTATTAGGCGGGTTCTCAGCGTTTGTCGGGCGACGGTCAACCCCAGACATCATCACCATTGCGGTCGAGACGGGGATACAGAATACGGCGGTGCCGATTGTGTTACTGCGCATGTCGCTGAAAGGACCGGAAATGACAACGAGCATTGTGGTCCCTTTGATTTCGTCGACCTTGACTCCAATACCTCTGGTCATTGCTGTCATTTACATTGAGATCAGGGAACATCTACGCCGTAAACACGAGGCGGAACAGAGAAAGGACACTCCTGCAGGTTGGTGGACCATCATCATCATCATCATCATCATCATCATCATCATCATGTTCTCTACCAACTGACGTACCTATCTATACACTTACTTAGCAGTAGTTGTCATTCGATCCTACCTTGCTTTTGGGTCACCCTTAAAACTGATCATATTGGCATTCCTTTGACTACCTACAATTATTTGAAGCTTTGTGCAAAATTCCACCTTAACTGATCCACCCTGATCATTCATTGGTCACTAATACTGGATTTTGTTTTTTATATTTCCTTTTCCTGTGGTTCTAAATGTTACTATTGCATTGATATTGCACCTTGGGAGCAAGTCGCCGCTGAGCGCCTTGCATGGAGGGCAAAAATCAGGAATGGTATAAAGACAAAGGATGAGACGTACAGAACCGTAAAGTATGAAGGGAAAAACAATATCAAGTAATCGGTTCTTGTATAAACGCGATATTTAAATTAACTTAATACCCCCTCACTCCCGCTGGAAATCATAAAATTCCCCCTGGGGGGGGGGGGAGAGATTCCCCACCGGTTGAGAACCACTGGCCTAGAGGACCTGACAGGAATACACGCCGAATATTGGGCAGGCTGACCTTTGAGGTGCATAACTTGTTGTGACGCACTCACTTCGACAGAGGCACGAAGAAGAGGACGAAGAAATCATATTTGCATGATAAGCTTTGCTGATCCAGCAGTTTCTGCAGCTGGCCTTGCTCCATACATAGTGATGTTAGCCTTCCTCTGGAACAAACTAGACAGGCAGGCCGAGAGAGGGACCAGGCTGCATGGGCAACACATGGTCTCTAAATTCAGCTCAGTCTTTGTGCTATGCAGAGGTATAGCTCCATTTTACAAACTATCGTCTGTCAAGAGAGCCAGGTGCCAGTCGACAAGCAAAGTAAACGACCCTTTTCACGTCGCAAGGAGCATTGGGTATATGGTTGTAACATATCCTTTACAGGACGTAGCAGTCAACTCCAGCAATATTTTTGGCTGTTCGTGATTCCTGGGCAAGTTTACGTTCAGTAGTTTGCCATTGCCTTCTGAACGCCCGCACCAATACCATTTCATAAAAAAACCAACACAAGGCGGTGTGCTGCCAAATCGCCCGTAGCTGCGTTTCGAACGCGGTATGCGGGGTTACGAACTGCATCTGTAACTCTTTCGCCACGGAGCAGGGTATATGGTTCTAGAGATCTATTTGTATAGAACAATCGGCACTCAAGGGGTGGGGTAGTCAATATTACCGCGGCTGTCTTTACTTGCCAGGACATTTAATGATGCCTGTTTTAGGCTGGGTCGACCTGGGGAGGTCAATTATAAAACCCCGCCCCGACTGGGATCTGTGGTAGTGTAGTGGTTAGATGCTCTCTTCAGGCTCGGTGGCCATGGGTTTGTATCCGTGTCAGGGGTGACAAGATTAGAAATATATACAGTAATTTTACGAGTGGGCTTCAACAAATTAAAACCTTACATTTTTTTTGGGGGGGGGGGGGGGTGAATATATTATGAAAAGGTAAAGAATCCAAATATACCCATGTCCGCAAAACTACAGATAATAAACAGCATATTCACACCAACCCTATGCTACCAATCTCAAACCTGGACTTTACCCAAATCACACGTTCGAAAAATCACCACCTGTGAGATGAGATGCCTGAGGAGAGCTGCCAACTTAACAATCCGAGACCGAGTAAGAAATGCTGTTATTAGACAGACTATAGGATCAACACTCTATGCCACATTTATTGAAAGGCAGAAGATCAAGTGGTTTGGCCATGTCGTTAGAATGCAACACCGGCAACTACCATCACTGGCCTTACATCAAAGATCATCTGCGACGAGATCAAGAGAACGTCCAAGAACAAAATGGATTGACGACATCAACGACATTGTACAATCACACAGAATGACACTATCCAGAACCGCCCACCGCGCGCTGGAACGCCGATTAATCCTCCCCACGACGATTGACGGCAGAAGTGGAAGATGATGATGATGATAATGATGATGATGATGATGATGATGAAAGAACAAATGTATCATGTGTCTATGTAGTGACTACTGTGTTCAATGCACGTCCTCCAGCGCCGATAAAGTGCTTGGATTCCTGTATAAAAAATCGACCCTGGGTCTCTACTCGGTGTGCCTGACCTGGTTGTGAACAGTCTATCACAGTAATCACGCCGTTTTGCACCTTCCTACTCCATTCATACACTTGCTGGACTGACAGGAATGCATCACCATACTGGAGCTTCATTCTCCGATGAATTTCTATACGTTTCACTCCTTCACCGATCAAAAAACGGATAACCGAACGCTGCTCCTGTTTGGTGCATGTCAAAAGTTGGGAGGCCATCTTTAAACTGTCCTTATCAGGTCACCGCGTTCGTATGCATTGTGATATCATGTGCTTAACACTCATGAGAACCTTAACAACAATATTGACAGTTTACAAGACAATGAAAAATCTATTCTAATCTATATCACACTTTTAAGGGTTTCACGTGAAGCCCCCTCGTATATGCATAAGGGACTGGCTCGTTTGTATTATCGCCTTTCTCAGCAAAATTACACCATGGACGGATAAGGGCGTCCCATATCAAAGGAGAGGTAAGGTGCCTCCTCCACTCCGCTAGCCTACGGGACACCCTTGGGCAAGGTGGAGTACCCGTTTAGCTCCCCCCCCCTCCTCCCTGATCAGGGTTACGTGAAGCCATGGGTGCAGGTGGTGGATGCAGTTGAGAAGCAGTCGACAGATAGCTGTAGGTTATGGCATGGTCTCCAATTTCACGACGGTAGGCAGAAGATCTCTGTTTTGAGACAATGGCTCCAACCGACCAGTATGGCCACCAAGAAGGAAAGCAATGGCAAACTACCTTCTTTACAGATGTCAAGACAATGTTTCGTAATTTAATAGATAAAAAGAGAAACAGCGTAAATGGGTGTTCCATAGCAGCAGCCTCCTCGCCCGGTAGGTGGAAAGGCAGAACAATAAACACCTGGACCTTGTGGGATGGTCGAGACAAGAACACGGAGCTATTCCACGACTCTAGTGATCGTGTGCGATTGCGAAACATGACCACCCACGCTAATCGCCATGGTACATGATAATGATGAATGTACCCTTGCATTATTTATCTTATTAATTTGCATTTTGATTCTCAGATCAAGTCGCACTGGAGAAGGAGGAAGAGGCTAAGGTGAACTTTGAAGAGCCGGAAACGATACAAGAAGAGAAAACGGACAAACCCTGGGTGTCGTTCATGAGTCATCGAAGTTCTCGAGACGTAGGTATAAAATCTGCCAAAAACACTCCAGTCATGTGGAATGAAACCCAGCTTTAACATGGTCCGTGCTATTCGCAACTGCGTGATGTCGGAGGGCTACCTGGTTCTGCTCGACTGAGATTTACTCAAGCAGGACAATCTGACGTGATATGTCGACAGTGCTGAAAGTTTATCTCCAAGGAAACTACAGTTTGCTTTCTTGATTATTCAGGAATTATTTGTGACACAGTTGGTCAGGAAGGGAGAACAATTGGCATGCTTGTGTCTGTCTATCCATCACCAATTAATCTACGAGATGGACTAATTAAGTAACAGGAATTTTAGAAATCACGTTTTTATTTTTAACAGGAGAAGGACTAATTAAGTAACAGGAATTTTAGAAATCACGTTTTTATTTTTAACAGGAGAAGAGGCTGGTCGACTAGCTAGAATGCCGGATTCTCCTTCGGGAGACCCGGGTTCGAATCCTCGGTAAGGTGTGGAGTTTCTTTTTTGTTGTTGTTGTCGGGAGCAAAAAGAAAACTCTAACCTGCACAGTTCACGGCGACTGCAATAGCCAGGCGGCCGTAATTCCTCAGGCTCAAGATCCCCTGCCATACACACTGCAAGGTACTATATTGGCAGTAAATTACAGCTTTTTTTTCAGTGCGAACCAGAAAACTTCTATGAATTTGAAACAAATAGGTATATTTAGCTCCTGCGAGAAGAAACGTACTAAATATATCTATTTGTTTCCAATTCATATTGTTATATCCTGCTACAGCCGCTGCTTTTTCTTCTATTCCAGAAAACTTCTGTGTGTTATTTCTCAAAATAGTCCCTTACCTGGCAACACACTTGGTCCGCCTGTCCACTAGCTTGTTGATGCCTTTTAGGACAAAAATATTTTGGGTGTTGCCTTACACTAATTTAGCACCACCTCCATTATCTCGTTATCTGCAAACATATGGTACCGCACATCTACTGTCAAGAGTTCAAATAATGGCGCAAATTCGATGGCGCAAAGTCTGTACTGTATGCTGGGTGTTTCAAACCCTTAAATTTCAGAGCACCCTAGTGAATCCAACGTATACGCAACCGTATGAGGGCGGTCGTTGTCGTGCATCAGTAATATTTCTTTTGAGAGAAGTCCACAACGTTTGGATCGTATCGCGTGCTTTAATTTGTTCACTAGCGTGTCACAGCATCGAACTCTGGTCATATTTTCGCCCCTTTCCTGGAAATGCACCAATATAGGGCCTTGAATATCCAAATAAAACTGGCCATCAAGATTTTCCCAGCAGATTCCTTTCTTGAAATATTTCTCAACCAGAAACAAAGAGTATTCCCACTGCTTCGATAGCCTCTTACATGTTTCCATACTGAACCACCATTCTTCCGTAGATTTAATAAGATTTCAAACTCTTTGACCAAAAAAAAAAAAAAAAAAAAAACACGAATAACACCTCGTCGTTCCTTTACGGTGTAAGTCGATAGTGGGCAGCCATTTTTGTAATCGCTATTGCGCATGCACTAACAGCTCAATCTTCACCACCCCACACGGGGCACTGCTTAATGACCAGTTTGTGTCCTGAGATAAGATTTTCTGTTGTCCGTACTCTTCCATGGGGTTTATAATCACATCCATCCATTATGTGCCATGCCGATAAGCATGGGCGGTCATATTCTACCATCTCACTCGATCACCAGAGTCGTGGATCAGTTCCATTTTTCTGTTTCGACCATGCCATGTGGCCAAGCCATCCAGGTATTTAATTCTTGGTCTTCCCCTTGGTCTGTTCCCTTCGATCTTGCCAGTTGTCACCACATTCTCCAATTCATTTCTTCTCATAACATGCCCAAAATATTTTGACTATCTACGTCTAATGTCTCTGATTAGTTTACGATCTTCATATAATAACATACCTGTTACTTAATGGCTTCCCATTGTCATCTGTATGTCTACATCTAACAATCCATTGATTTGTCTGTCTATACATTTATATGTTGAGAATTATTACACGACATTTAATTTACTTGAGATACCGATAGCTGTTTAAATGATAAAATTTTTATAGTGAGCAAATGATGACATTTGTTTACAATGAGAAAATGATAACATTTTTATATAGAGCAAATGATGACATTTTTATAGTTAGGAAATGATATATTTTATAGTGCGGAAATTATGCATTATTTTAGAGGGCAAATGATAACATTTTTATAGTGTGCAAATGATAACATTTATTTACAATGAGCAAATGATAGCATTTTTATATAGAGACCAAAAAACATTTTTATAGTCCGCAAATATAAACATTTTGATAGTGAATAAATGATAACATTGGTATAGTTAGTAAATGATGAGTTTTTTTTATTTAAATAGTGAGCAAATACAAGTAATATCCTCAAAAAATGGTACAAACAATATTAGGTTGAGCAAACTTTCCAAGTTTGTTGTCATTATCCATTAAGGCTAGGAGTCCATTCCACTACCCCAGAGTCAGAGAATAGTTGAACATCCTAGAATGCCTTAAATTGTAAAAAGGCAGTAATTTATTCGCAACCTTATAGAGTTGGGAACAGACATCACACATAAAAACTAAGCCGTTGGTGCATACACTTAAAGAGAACTGTTCGTGCGCGTGTGTGACATGTCATGTAATAAGTCTTTCAACTCCAGAGCGGGAGTCTCCGTGGTGAAATAATTACGCCGCCTCCATCGCGCTACGAAGGTTGTGGGTTCCATTCTGGACTACGTAGTTAGGTTCACGAGTGCAATCTTCTCGAATACTGTGGATCGTTCGTCGCTGGAGCGTCCTTATTTTGCGTGACGCTTTCAGCGGTGTAATTAAATCAATTCTCTGTCTTTTAATCCCTTTTCTTTTCAACCCCGGAAAGTTAGGCATCCGATGCTTGACAGGGGAAGTAACCTCCCCGAAAATACATAGTTGCGTCCCTTTCAGCACAGCAAAAGTGTCCGCAGGGATAGCTATATTTATTTAGTATGTTCTAACCAAATGTGCAAGCCCCAGAACACACTGCTTGATGGCTGGGGCTTATAGAGATGAGCTCGCCGCATAGCATGCGTGGCTAGGGGATGCATGTAAAGTAAGCAACATCTTTCAGACGATATGTAGTAACGCCTAGATAAGCTTTCATCACCATCATCATCATCATCATCATCATCATCATCATCATCAAGTGCCATGCTGATAAGTCTGGGTGGCCATCTCTCACGATCCCCAGTCTTGGATCAGAATGTTTTCTAATCCCAGTTTTTTCCTATGGCGAAGACATCTATATATTTATCTTGTTGCTTTCCTCTTGATGCTCTTTTCTTGTCACGTTTGCCAGTTGTCTCTAAATTGTCTAGTTTACTTCATCTCATAACGTAAGTTTCAGAAAATGTCTACATGTTTCTAAAATTGTGTGTTCTAAAGACCTCGCCCAGAATATGACGCCCCAAAACAACTGAATAAATTATGGAGTGGAACAGATAGAACTACAAAAATTAGATTTTTAAGAACATGCATCTTTCCCATTGCAACATACCGTATGTGAGGCCTGGACACTTACTAAACCAGCTGAACAGCGCATAAATGCCTTTGAATATAAATGTTATAGACGGGTTCTAAGAATATCTTGGATACAGAAAAGAACAAATGAATCCGTACGAAAAGAGCTGAATATTGATAAGGGTTGGCTATTAAAGACGATAAAGCAAAGAAGATTGAAATATTTTGGTCACGTGAAACGTCATGAGAGTTTGGAGAGAACAATAATGGAGGGGTATATGTATATGCCTGGGAAGAGAAGAAGAGGAAGGCCAAAGACGGGTGTAGGATGTGGCGGATGATCTCCAAATGGATGTATCGGACGCGGGACATCTTGCTTGTGATCGAGAATTTTTCCGGAAGGTTGTTCTGGGAGCGAGGTTCTGAAAAGGACATGCTACTGAATGAATGAAATGAACCCAACTGTCCATGATTACTGTCTTTAGTATCTTGCGGTGTAGGACAGATGGGATTAAGTCCGCCTGGCTAGTGCGGTCTCCGCGAATTGTGCAGGTTAAGGTTTTATTTATCCCCTTCCTGGCAGAAAAAAAAAATCGAGCACCTTATTGAGGCTTTGAACCTTGGTCTCCCGCGTGGTAGTCGTGCGTTCTAGCCTCTCGGCCAGATGCTACTCCAAAACAGCAGGGGATATTCAGTCAAGGACCACACATCATGGCATACTGACTATACGGTGTTAGCCAGATTTCTAGATGAACTGGAACTCTCGGATGATGGAGGTAATACTCTCCACTTTCCCAGTACTCTTCTTAGACTGCGTCAACTTGACAGCAGGGTCCGAACACATTCCCCCGGGGCTGGTAACCAATAATAACAGTCAGCCTGCTACTGTGGTTCCCCGCATGGAAGGTCAGAGGTTAGACCAAAACTGAAAAACTAAGCCTGCATTTTGCTAGCGTGCTTAACTGATTCAAAGCCGAAGGATAATATATCGCCAAATATGACTTCCCATTTGGACAGAGGGACGATATATTGCCATAATAATATCATCGTGTTATTTGTTTTGTGGTATCATCCGCAATTTCAGGGCTCAGTGAACGAAAATTTACATAGTATTCTTTCATGTGATTGTTAACCATGTTTGATCCATACGTACTTTTTCTTTGACACTGAATCAGTTAAAACCATGCATATGTTATTATTTATGCAGTGCACGACGGCTTCTGATTAATAAAAATATTGACACTGGGAAGAGAATCGCGTTGGTGATGTATGTTAGTATATTTTTAGTGTTTCTCTAAGAATCGTAGTTGTGTGAGATTTCTTGTACTCATTTTTAAAAGTCACCCTTTTTATAAATTACTGACGCTGTTACGAATGCAATTCGCAGTCGGCCATACCACGTTTGAAACACAGCTGCGGCAATATGGAAGCAGTCCACCTTGCGTTGTGTTCCCTTACACAAGTATGAGTGCCGGTCGTTCATTAAGCAAACCATTGAACGTAACCTTGCCAAGAAATCACCAACAGCCAACAACTGCTGGCGTTGACTGCCATGTTATGCAAAGAATATGCAACTAACTTTTCTCATAAATGATGGGTATTTATATTGATTACCTTCCAGCATGGCGTCAAGCCTCTTCTGAAGAGCTTCCTTTCCTCCTGTTTGGCTGAGTGATTCTGAGGTGAGGGAAAGGCGCTGGCGGTGGATGCGACATGCATCGAAGTCACCTGAGACTAGTCTAGCTAGAAAGTACTTCGTGTGGAATTCAAATCCACAGAGCAAACGAAATATAAGGAAGACTTACAACAACATGGGAAAACTTAGTGACAATTGGCAAAATTGATGGGAAAAGAATAAGGAGAAGGCAAAGAAATAAACACCTGGGCGGCTCGGACACATAATTGGGACAAAAACACCGACCTGATCCACGACTCTGGTGATGATGTGAGACGGTGAACCGTGACCGCACAGACTTATAGCCCTGGCACATGACGATAAAGCCTCAGAGATTTAGTTTTACAGAAGAGCGCTGAATGTTTCCGGAACAGTCATCTGAATGTTTTGAAACACGCTAAGGCACGGCATATCACAAACATCAGAAAGAGGCAGTCGTCATTGTTTGGCCACATTTTAAGAAGACAAAAACTGAACATGTGATAAGTGACAAGATTTGTGGAGAGACAGAAAGATTGCAGTATATTCTTGACAGTCTTTTGTCATGGCATGGAAAGATGTCAGCATCAATCAGATACATGTTGATGGAGATTACAAGATGTTGAGAGGCATGATCGCCCAGACAGCCGGCCGGGATCTAGATTTATCTGTGTGTTCTCTCTCTCTCTCTCTCTCTCTCTCTCTCTCTCTCTCTCTCTCTCTCTCTCTCTCTCTCTCTCTCTCTCTCTCTGCACATTGCTTACATTTCACATGCACACAACACTAAAGCATTTTAACATAGTTTTCCTCACTGCAGATGCCAGCAAGATAATCCAAATACACAATTTGGCAACACACAGATGTAAATGATAGAAGTTAAAGAACAAGTTGAGTTGAGCTAAGAACCGACATCACTGCACTCAGGACATTCCCATACGAGTCTCGTCCCCTCGTTCAACAGCCAGCGAAGAGTCATACTACTAATCGTTACCACTGCTAACTGACTGAAAGGTCTCCTGGTCTTCCCTCTCAGTTTTGAGATTCTTCCAGCACCCTGCCTACCCCCCGCAATATCATTCTTTCCAAATACGGGTTCTCAGTCTGTTCCCCCGCATTCTCCACAGGCGCTGTTGTGCTCAATATTTAAATCTCAAATCCCGAAACAACCAAACAAATCAATTTAAACTCTCCTTTGTCCATAGGTAATCTACCACCAAGAGTTACATTCTCTGCCAGCCTATCAGCCTGTTCATTCCCTCATAGCCCGCATAACCGGGGCAAACAAATCCATACAATTCTGTTTTACAACAGTTACCGAAGATGTTATTCGAATACCACGGATTTAAAAAAAAAAAAAAAAAATAAAAAATTTGACATAAGGTCACCATACAGTTGATACCATCCCACTGTGGAGTACTCGGAAACGACAGAGCTGATCAACTGGCTAAGGAAGGAGCCAAAGAAGAACAGCCTGATGTGCCCATTACATACCACCAAAAGAAAAGAATGATCAAATCAGTCAGAAAGCCACGAAAACCTGCTCAAGATGACTACCACGTTATGGACAGACCAGAACAAGTCATTATTCTGCGCCTCAGAACAGGACACAATAGATTACGCAACCACATGTATTCAAAATTCAAGATTGGTGACACAGCCTTGTGCACATGTGGATTGGCGTCGCAGACAGCAGAGCACATACTCCAAGACTGCCCAAAATATAACATATCTAGGCAAACCTTCTGGCCTAGAAAGGCAACTGTGGAAGATAAACTCTATGGACCGCTGAGTGAACTAAAAAAGACAGTTAAATTCATACAAGAGACAACATTGCAGATATAGACATATTTCAAGCAAACAAAAGAAGAAGATGACCATAAGATCTGAATGATGATGAAAACTGGCTCTTAAATAAAATATTTTGGGAACTAAAATGCCTTGGCCATGCTAACATGAGAGTGGGTTAGGAAGAACAGTGCTCGGGGGCATGGAGTCTGGAAGAAAAGGCAGGGGCAGGCCAGTAATACATTGCTCACAGAACAATAACTGATTCAGCGCCAAACAACACGTAGGTTTGGACGAGACATGGCACACAATCAAATAAACAATTAATCATCATCATCATCATCTTCCACTGTTGCCGTCAAGTGTCGTGGGGAGGAATAATTGGCGTTCAAGCGCCCGATGGGTGGCATTGGATAGTATCATTCCGTGTGACTGTACAATGTTGATTGTATTCCGGTAAGAACCTAAGGCCTTGTCCACGTCAATATGGAAGCACTCAAATTGACGTGGACAAGGCCTTAGGTTCGTACCGGAATACGATCAGCGTTGCCAATAGTGGGTTGTGCTCAATGTTTAAATCCCAAATCCCGGAAAAAAATAAAATAAATCAATTGTACAATGTCTTTGATGTCGTCAATCCATTTTCTTCTCGGGCGTCCTCTTGCGCTCGTAGCAGGTGATCTTTGATGTAGGGTCAGTGCTGGTAGTTGATGGTGTTGCATTCTAACGACATGGCCGAACCATTTGATCTTCTGTCTTTCGATAAATGTGGCACAAGGTGTTGATCTCACTGTCTGTCTGATAACAACTTTTCTTATTCGGTCACGGATTCTTAGTTTATTATCTGTCGTTTTGCGGACATAGGTATGTTTGGGTGTGTTATCATGTAAGTTCACGTTAAATTAGCATTAAAATTGTGGAAGATGCAGCGAAAAAAAAAAATAAGATGATGACCATAGTATGGCGACATATCATCCTTCTGTCCAGGGGGTTAGGTCCACAAGTGGCGATATATTATCCTTATGCACTGAATCATTTAAAGGCACACTGGGCATGACATAAATACGGCAAGAGAACTGACGAAGAATCAGAAGTCTTCCCAGCCGGCTGTGATGATAGGATGTTCTGTAACAGGCAAGCAACATGACGAGGATTCATTCATTCGGTAGCATGTCCTTTGCAGAACCTCGCTCCCATAACAACCTTCCGGAAAACTTCTCTATCACAAGCAACATGTCCCGCATATGATACACCCATCTGAAGATCATCTGCCACATCCTGCACCCATCTTCTCTTTGGCCTTCCTCTTCCTCTCTTACTGGGCATATACCCCTCCATTATTGTTCTCCCCAAACTTTCATGACGTTTCAAGTGACCAAAATATTTCAATTTTCTTTGTCTTATCGTCTTTAGTAGCCAACCTTCTTCAATATTCAGATGGATGCATTTGTTCTTTTCTGTATCCAAGATATTCTTAGAACCAGTCTATAACATGTATATTATATATACTACATATATGAGAGCATCCAACAGATAGTTGTTGGTTATGGCCATGCACTCTGCGGCGATAGGCAGATGATCTCATCAGTAGAGACAATGGCTATGGCCACCGACTAGTACAGTCACTGCCCAAAAGGAAAGCAATGACTTGGATACAGACACCAAAAAAAAAAAAACACCTGGACTTTCTGTCTGGTTTGACTCCACAGCTATCTCGTGGGAAACAATAGCCATGTCTCTGCTGGGGATTGAGCAGTAACCGTCTTAGGCAAATATACTAGCCATCATCATCATGTGCCATGGTGATAAGCATTGGCGGTCGTGTTTTGCCATCTCACATGAATACTAGAGCCGCGGATCAGTTCCGTGTTCTTGTCTTGACCATGTCATGAGGCCAAGCTATTCAGATATTTACTTCTTTGCCTTCCACTTGTTCTTGTACCCTCAATCTTGTCAGTTAAATCAGTTATTACCAAGTTCTAAGTTTGCTTCTCATAATGTGTGCAAAAATTCTAGACTGTTTACGCCTAATTTCTCTAATCAGTTCAGGGTTTTCATTTGTTTCTGGTAGGAATTGCTCACTGGATTATCTGTGTGTCCATGATATTCTTTGCATTTCCCTTGGAAACCACATTTTGACTGTCATTAGATGTTTTTCAGCTTGTCTGCTCATTGCCCACGCTTCACATCCACACCAGAGAACAGGTTCAATGTAGCACTTCAACACTCTTTTGTCCCCGATGCAATTGACATCTTTTTAGAGATTACAAAATATTCAAAGAAATAAAGTTATTGACAAGAAATGTTCATCCTCAATTACATGTCATATGTGACAAGATGAGAAATACCTTAACAGAATCTAGACAAATTATAGAAAGATGGCAGGAATACTGCAGTGGAATGTATGATATGAATGACTGTGAGGATATGAATGATATACATGAACCAATGACAGCAGAGACAGAACCTGAACCCTCATCAGATGAAATTGCATGGGCAATAAAGAATCTGAAGAATGGTAAATCACCAGGATGTGATGAGATACCAGCTGAACTAATTAAAGCGGGAGGGGAAGAAAGCATACACATCTATCACGTATTATGTAAAAAGATATGGTAATGTGGTATATGGCCAAAAGATAGGAAGAGAACTATCTCCATTCCAATACCAAAAAAGGGCAACCTCAAATTATGCACCAACTATAGAACTGTTGCCCTGATCAATCATGCAAGTAAAATTCTACTAAAAATCATAATGGGAAGACTTCGTAAGAAAATGGAAGAAGAGATTAATGTGGTTCAAGCTGGATTTAGACAAGGAAGAGGAACAAGAGAACATGCATGTAATAATAGAGAAGTGCAGAGAATTTAATGTAAACCTATTCTCATGTTTTGTGGATTATTCAAAGGCATTTGACTGTGTACAACATCAGAAGCTTTGGGAAATCATGAGGAATATGGGCTTTCCATCATGGAAATGGATTGGAGAACTGGCAAGATCGAAGGGACCAGACCAAGAGGAAGACCGAGAGGAAAATACCTGGATGGCTTGGCCACATGGCATGGACGAGACAGGAACACTGAGCTGATCCACGACGCTGGTGATTGAGTCATGACCGCCCACGCTTTCCGGCATGGCACATGATTGATTGATTGATCACTTGTAGTACAACTCATAAAAATGCTCTATCTAGACCAACAAGCAGCGGTTAGAATAGATGGCAAGATATCAGATTGGTTTGACATCAAGCAAGGAGTCCGTCAGGGCTGTGTGCTGTCACACTAATTTGTTTAACCTGTTTTGTTGTTGCATATCCCTTACGGGACGTTGCAGTCAACACCATCATTTTTCAGCTGCTGTTGATGTACTAGGCAAGTGTTACGTTCAGTAGTTTGCCATTGCTTTCCGAACGACCGGCTCCCATACCAGCACGTTATAACACAACGCAACACGGTCTGCTGCACAAATCGGTCGCAGCTGAGCATCGAACGCCTGGTACCCGGCTCACGAACCACATTCCCAAGCCTTTAGCCATGGAGCCGGCTTTTAACCTGTACGCCAAAAATATAATGAAAAATGTCAGAGATGACATAACCAGTGGGCTATATGATACCCTAAATATTGGTGGTCATGACATACCAGAGATTTGATATGCTGATCATACAGTATTGCTATCCACAACACAGAATGGTATAGAAAACCTAATAGCCTCAACCCAACTGATTAGTGAAAATGACAACTTATATCTTAACATTGCAAACACAAAGATGATGCATACAGATAAAACTATGGAGAAAGAAATATATGTTAATGAGGAAAAATTGGAGGTGGTGGAAAATTTTGAATATCTTGGGTAATTGATTACCAACAATGGTGACACAATGAAAGAACTTAAACGACGACTATCAATTGCTCTTCAAAGACTAAAACAATTTAATAAATTATGGAGTGGAACAGATAGAACTATAAAAATTAGATTTTTAGAGCATGCATCTTTCCCATTACAACATACGCCTATGAGACCTGAACACTTACTAAACAAGCTGAACAGCGCATAAATGGGTACAGAAAAGAACAAATGCATCCATACTTCAAGTGCTAAATACTGAAGAAGGCTGGCTATTAAAGATGATAAAACAAAGAAAATTGAAATATTTTGGTCACTTGAAAGATCATGAAAGTTTGGAGAGAACAATAATGGAGGGGTATATACCTGGGAAGAAAGGAAGAGGAAGGCCAAAGAGAAGATGGGCACAGGATGTGGCAGATGATCTCCAGATGGGTGTATCGGACGCGGGACATCTTGCTTGTGATAGAGAAGTTTTCCGTAAGGTTGTTATGGGAGCGAGGTTCTACAAAGGACATGCTACTGAATGAATGAATGTTTTCCATGCCGGTCTCCCTGGTGAAGGTGTTAACAACTTTCTCTGTAATCCCATATATCCACATGAGGAACACAGCTGTGTGAGATTCGGCAGTAGATCGCGTCGTGTTGGTTACTTACCGGGTATGTAAGCAGGTCGCTCAGAAAGCAATGGCAAACCACTGAGCATAATCTTGCCAAGAACATCAACAACAGTTGAAAAATGCTGGTGTTGACTGCAACGTCCTGTAAAGGATATGCAACTTTAAAAAAAAGTTTCCCATTTAGCAAAAGGCTACTCTTCAAGGCACTATTATCCTTTAAAAACAATATTAATATGAAATATAAATGGCAGATCAAACAAATATATTGGTAAGAGCATCATCAGGCAGCAAGAAGATTAGTCTCATATTTTCTCAACAAGGATACTTGATTCCTTGCCACTACTCCTGCTTCATGTGCCCATCATGACATGCTCACTCAGGGAAAACTGTGGCCGAGAGCTTGTGGGACTGTCTCAGGCTTTGAAGGTGCCAGGTTTGATCCCTGGACAGGGCAGGGAATGTTCCCAAGAGTCACTGGTATGTTCTTTTTCTTTGTCCCTCTTTCGAGGGAAATGCGTCACAACAAGTTATGCAGCTTAAGTGTCAGTGTATCCAACTTCGGCAGCATTTGGGTAAAGTTTGCTTCCTCTAGACAGATTCCACCCAGGACAACGGGTTCTGTCTCATAATCTCTTGGTTAGTGAGATCGGTACCTAGCCTTCCCAGATAAGGGCGAAAAACAGGATGTGCCATGAACAATTTGTGCAAGTTAAAAATCCCATCGTATTTGGAATTGGCAAAGAGTACACCACATGGTCTGTGCCTTGGCAAATTTGTTAGGAAAAAGTAAACCGAACCACAGGGAGACGGGGTCTTTGACCTTGGATGGAATCTGAGGGAGTTTTTCCCTTGGAAACAATTGCACCCATGAATGCAATGACAAGAGTGCATAAGCGACCCCATGACCTTCACAGCGTGAGGCATGCTGCTTTACATATCAAAGACAAACAAACGAGTGTTGATGATAGTTCCAGAAACAATTTAATTCCTCATTCTATGGGCAACAACAACAACAACAACAACAGCAATTCTATTGGATTGATCATCTAACATCATCTATGGTATGTGGATATGGATGCTTTACAAGAATCCAAAGCATACAAGAAACCACAACAGACATCAGAGAAAACTGGCCAACGTACTTTGGTCATATCACAACAGCTGGCGGTCAGCATGGCTGAATGGGTAATAGCACTCACTGTTAAACTTCCGATGTGCTGATGGTTCAACCCCTACACTGGCCAGCTGGATTAAAATGTTGAATTCTCATTCATTTAGTAACCGTGTCCTTTGCAGAACCTCGCTCCCATAACAACATTTTTCTCGATCACAAGCAAGATGTCCGGCGTCCGATACACCCATCTGGAGATCATCCACCACATCCTACTCCATTTTCTCTTTGGCCCTCCTCTTCCTCTCTTCCCGGGCATATACCCCTTCATGATTGTTCTCTCCAAACTTTCATGACGTTTTAAGTGGCCAAAATGTTTCAATTTTCTTTGTTTTATCGTCTTCAGTAGCCTACCTTCTTCAATATTCAGATCTCGTCGTATGGATCATGGGGACGTAAATTACAAGTACTTTAGAAGTCAGAGTGGGTTTGCGTGATGGTGAGGGACACTAGTAATAGGGAAAGCTGGCCAGCATGCAAACATCAGTCCAGTGTGGACTACACCTGAGTTTTAAGCGAGTGAACAACAACAAATAAGTGACTCTACCACACAACTTGAGACACAGTGGGTATATGGTGTAGCCTCTACCACACAACTTGAGACACAGTGGGTATATGGTGCAGCCTACGATGTGTACAGACAAGACTTGGGGGCTGGCGCGGCCAGTGTCCCGCTAGCCACCTTCACTTCCCATGGCCTTTCCTGGCATCCGTGTTGGCTGGCTGGCTGGGTCGACCTGGGTGGTTGGGTTGACCTGGGTGGTTGGGTTGAACTGGGTGACTGGGCTGACCTAGGTGGTTGGGTTGAACTGAGTTGACCTGGGTGGTTGGGTTGAACTGGGTGGTTGGGTTGACATGGGATGACCTAGGTGGTTGGGTTGACATGGGATGACCTAGGTGGCTGGGTTGACCTAGGTGGCTGGGTTGACATTGGATGACCTAGGTGGTTGGGTTGACCTGGGTGACTGGATTGACCTGGGTGACTGGGTTGACATGGGATGACCTAGGTGGTTGGCTTGACATGGGATGACAGGTGGTTGGGTTGACATGGGATGACCTAGGTGGCTGGGTTGACCTGGGTGGCTGGGTTGACATGGGATGACCTAGGTGGTTGGGTTGACATGGGATGACCTAGGTGGTTGGGTTGACATGGGATGACCTGGGTGGCTGGGTTGACCTAGGTGGTTGGGTTGACATGGGTGGTTGGGTTGACATGGGTGGTTGGGTTGATCTGGGTGATTGGGTTGATCTGGGTGGTTGGGTTGAACTGGGTGGCTGGGTTGACCTAGGTGGTTGGGTTGAACTGGGTGGTTGGGTTGAACTGAGCTGACCTGGGTGGTTGGGTTGAACTGGGTGACTGGGTTGACCTGAGTGCGCAGGTTAATCGGAAAAAAACTCTTCACATAAAGTATTTGACAAACAATAATCAATTGCTCAAATACATGGAGGCATTTTCAGTTTTTCTAGAACCTCTGCATTTGACTCTCCCCCCCCCCCCCCCCCCCATGAAATACAACATATTCTTCTTTATATCCACATCTCCAGGGCCTCTATTTGACTTTCTAATTGCTTGTTCGTTGTCTAGGATTTCGAGCCATACAGTAGTGCTGAACACATATAACATTGGACTTTTCTAATTTTTAATGGGTTGTTAATCTCTCTAGATGTTAATACTATTTCATGTTGCTGAAAACATTTCTGGCCATCCCTATTCTCTTTTTGATTTCTGTTTCACTTCTGCCATTGTCTGTTATTACATGTCCAAGATAGGAGAAACTTGTTACTTATTCTGGTATCTCCCATTTTACTGTAACGTTCATTGATGGCCTTTCCTTTCCACGGCTAATTATCAATTTAAGTTTTCTGGATGTTAATATCTAGCCATATTCTGCACTATGCTTGCTTACTTGTCCCACTAGGTTTGGTAACTTTTGCTAGCTTTCAGCTAGTAACAGTATCATTAGTATACCTAAGATTCTTTATAATTCTTCCATTGACGTTAAGCCCAGGCAGTTCTCCAATGTGGTTAAACTTACAATGGGAATACACTGTTCTGAACACAGACCATCCAGTCAGGAAGCCTTAAGACTGTCAGCACCCTCAAGCAGGAAATCCTCCTCTCTGCTCCAGTTGTCAGAAGCCCAATCTGGTAGGGTAGTTTCATATTCCCAGCCGGGTCCCTAGAACAACAACAACAACAACCATGATATAACACACATTAGCCCAACAGATTAATTGGTACTGGCTGTCTTAGTCAGTTATGACCGAGCTACCGTAAGACAGTAGATTGTACTACCTGCTTTCTGCTAGTGCTGAATGTTGGGTGGCACTCACCAAACCCAACACCCCACATTGTGCCAACGGCTTTGAGCAGAGGAGTGCAATTGGGAGGGTACAAGCCTTATCCTAGTGCAAAGAAATGCAACCTAAAGACTAAATATCGTGCAGGGCAGACCACGAACTAAGCCTTGGTTGGCAATAGTTCTAGGATCGAAGCTCCAACAGGTAGACAGTTAGAGCTTTGCTCATCCGGCAGTTTCTCCAACTTGTCTTGTTCCAGGTGTATTAGTAATACCTTTCCTCTGGAGTAAACTACACAGGCCGAGAAAGGGATCATTCTGCATGGGCAACACAAGGTCTTTACAATTCAGCCCAGGCTTTGTGTTATGGGTAGGTATAACTCCATCCCTGGTCCCCGCTATGGGTTGTAGTTGTTATGCCTTTTGTTAAGCACAATGTAACAAACTGTCGTCTGTCTAGATGGCCAGGTGCCAGTGACTGACTGACAATTTACATCCCAGTTAAAGTTAGTTGCATATCCTTTACAGAACTTCGAAGTCAACACCAGCATTTTTTGCTGATGTGATCTCTGGGCAAGTTTACACTCAGTAGTTTGCCATTGCTTTCTGAATGACTGGCACACAAATTTGTAATAAACCAATACAACGTGGTCGGCTGCCAAATCTCACACAGCTGTGTTTCTAACGCGGGTATGCGGGATCACGAACCGCATCCTAACTCCTTCGCCATGATGCCGGCTACACCTCAGTACCGGCCTGCAATTTCTAAATGGCATGATAGACAACACGAGTGAATGAAGAACACTTTAAATGGTTTGGTCAGCTCACAAGAAAGCCCTGGTACTACCTGCCACATTGAAGAAATATAATGGATACTGAGTAAGGGGAAGACTACTAATGATTGATTGATTGATTTAAGAACCGACATCGCAGCATTCAGGGCATTCCCATAAGCGCTTCGTCCCCATCCTCAGCAGCCAGCGAAGAGTTCCAACCCCAATAGTACCAGTAGCAATCTGATTATATGTCCATCTTGCCTTTCCTCTGAGCGTCAAGCGTCTGCCAGATCCCCTCGTCATTCCTCGCTGCCTCATTCTTGCCGGACTATGGTGATCCATTTGCTCCTCCGAGGTGTACACGTGCTTCCACAAGGCCGCAACCACGTCTGCCTTGTCATGCATCAATACTCCACCAAGTTTTGACAAGCCAGCCAATATGTCCGCCTGTTCATTCCTCAGCACACCAGCATGCCCCTGAGAAAAGATCCAGGTGATGCTTGCCACCCGTGACCTCCGAAGTGAAGCAAGCCACTCTGCACGAAGCCTGCCTGTCCTTACCCTCCTCAGCATGCTTTCTGAGTCAGCTACAATCACGATGTGTGTGTGTATCGCGCTCTCCATCCAGCGGAAAGCCGCACTGACTGCCTCCACCTCTATTCCCAAGCTAGATGCTGTGGTAACCATCTCCCGGCTCAATGTGATTATAACTCTGCACAAGTCTCACTGCTCCGCTGGCACTCTGACCCACTCCTCTCCTAATGTTCTCCAACCTACTAAAAGATGAGTAATTGTACCAAGAGAAATGAATATCAACTTACAAACAGCATTAGAAAGAGCGCATAAAAGATCTGTAACCCCCCACCCAACACTTCACAGAGGTAAATGGAGAAAGAGAAGAAGAAGAACGAAGTCAACAAAAGTCAGAAAATAAAATTACTTCATCCATGTCAAGAGACACACTTCTTGTTTAAAGGATGTGCTGAACGGAAAAGTAGAAGGGAAGCTTGCAAGAGCAGAAAAACATTACATGTGTATGATTCAAATGATGACTTTGACTTTGAAACAACGGTGATACCACAAGAACATTGGGTAAAACTTCGTGTATCCAAACAAGAGCGACATGCGGATGCCAAAGAAAAGGATCACTTGTTGGCACACAGATTTATTTTAGTCTAGTATGTCCTCTGATCTCAACCTTTTTTTTGCTTCTATTTGTGAAAACCAAGACCGGCACATTTATGCTGATTGCTTAACGCATCATCATGGAGGCTGTTCATAATGATGGTCATTGTGACAATGTTGATGATAATGATGTTGATAATGACAATGTTGATGATACTGATGGTGATTATGACAATGTTGATGATGCTGATGGTGATTATGACAATGTTGATGATACTGATGGTGATCATTGTTTGTTGATTTGTTGTGAATCCTCTGAAGACTTGAGTCTGAACTCCATTGTCCAATGCAGCTGACTTTAGGTTGTCAACTGACTCCAATCCAGATGACAGTAAAAGCAAGGCTGGAATATCCCAGAAGCTGAAAGAAACATACAACAAAACCCTCACCTTATATCGGATTGCGTGCAGAAACATCACAAGCTGCTTCTCCTGAGGATCAATAAGTAACTTCTTGCACTGATCACAGGACGGATCAATGGTCCACTTTGACATCTCAAATCCTGGTAGATGTTGTGCAGACTCCACATTAGTAGAAGTACCTGAACACACAACAGCTGCCTCCTTTGGTTGGTTGTCATGAACTAAATGGTCAGAAGAAATCTGTGAATCTGCTCTCTGAGAGAGTATAGGTTCTGATACTTGTGAATCTGATGCTTCATCCACTGAACCACATGCTAAACCATTGGAAATATTTGCCTCAGGGCAATCCAAAATCTGTTTTTGCCCATTGTCAGTCTGCAACTGATCAGTGGCGGCAGTGCTGACAGCACTGGTACAGTTGATAGATAGGTCTGTTGGCTCAACAGGAACTGAGTTAGCTGTCTGTTGGCTTGGATCAACACTCAGCTCCTTCTTCTGCTCCTTCAGCTTCATGTCTCTTAACTTCACCTCATACAAAGGGTTTGGACCCCCAACCCACAGCGTACCATGATGCTCTGTCATCATACGCTCACAGACCTGCAATATGTAATCAGATTAGTTACTGAGAACATGTTAAAGCATGAGAGATGAGTGCTTCACTCCCTCCACAACAATAAATAATGAGTATGGGAAACATACTTAATACTAGTGAAATAAACGCAAGATGGATGACATATTTTAAAGATCTACTAAACCCACAAACAACAAATGCAGGGACGATTCCATTCAATCCTTCCTATGTAGAATTTAATGAACAAAGTATCTTAGAACAGGAAATGAGAGAAGCAATTAAAAACAGTCCCCAACCACAAAGCTACAGGTACAGGCATTGATAGTATTCCAGTTGAAACCATCAAAGCAAGGAAGTAGGGATAAAATGGTTCACACACATATTTACTAGACAAAGAGCTGTCATTGTAACCTTATTGAAGAACAATATAAAATAACACAAGCGCAGAACGTTTCAGGGCAGGAAAAAAAGCTGGGAGCAGCCACCGTGGTGGAGTTTCGAGGTGGAGAAGGCTTGGGTGGATAAGCGTAGTGCTGTAAGGAGATGGCAAAATGCCAAGAAGAACAGAGCTGGTCATCCTAGTCCCTGCTTGCACTTAGAAAGAGAGATGCACACAAAAGTAAGCTACTTCAAAAAACTGGTCAAGGTTGTTAAAAGCGAAAAATGGGCAGAGGTGTGTCAAAGAGTAAGCACAGACAAGTCACTGAAATTGTTCTGGCGACTACATAAAAGCATGAGTGGTGTAGTCAAGAATAAGAGCATTTCTGACTTCCAAGGTGCTGACCTCATCTGGCAGAGGACTGACGAGGACAAGGGCAAAGCCCTCTTTGAACGCTACCTTGAGCAAAGCAACCAGACAGACATGGGAGGCCGAAATCTGGCCAAGGAGGTCACCTCAGACGGATGCAAGGCCCAGGACACTTCGGATGAAGACACAGTGACAGTGAAAGAAATCAAGGCTGTGCTTCGACGATCAAAAAACAGTGCTCCAGGTCCTGATGGCATAAGATACGATGACATTAATAGGTGTACCGACAATGAGCTAGAGAAACTAGCAGACATGTACAACAACAGTATAGGGGGTGCTAGCATCAAGGAGGAATGGTTACACAGCTATCTGATTCCCTTGCCGAAGCCTGACAAAGACCACAAAAAAATTCAGGGATATCGAATTATAACCATGCAGAATACAATAGGCAAGCTGCTGGAGAAGGTAATTGCCAAGAAAATATCAAGCCAACTAGAGAGACAAGGTGTTTTCCCACCCACCCTGGATGGGTACCGTCCAAAAAGGGAAACCTGGACCAATGCAGCAGTCTTTGCCCAGGATGTCTATGAAGGTTTCCACTCAGGCACTGAAACCGTTGCTGCAGCGATTGATCTTGAGGACGCATACAACAGAGTACCACTGGACTTTTTAATGTTTCAGCTTCTCGAACTAAACATAAGTCCATTCCTCCTTAGTTGGATCGCTGCAGCCCTCTTCCAACGGAAAGTAGTTTTTAGATGTGGCAGTTGGACTTCGGAACCAACAACAATATATCCTGGCCTACCACAGGGATCACCATTATCTCCTGTACTGTTCAACGCCTACACAGTGAGAATCACCAGTGAGCAGATCACTGGACCTGGCAGGACATTGTCATATGCCGATGATGTTTTAGTGTATCGTCAGGGGAAGGATAGAGAGGAGGTTGCTGTGGAACTACAAACCGAACTCAATCGCATAAGTACTTGGTGTGATGAAGCTGGGGCAATGGTCAACCCAACAAAGGCAACAGTGACTTGGTTCTCGTTGAATAATCATATTGTCAACACTCCAACACCAACTGTAATGCTGTGTTCAGAGATGGTGGAAAGAACGCAGGCAATGAATTACCTGGGGATACGGTTTGATCGAAGCCTTGCTTATAATGTGCACATAGACCAGGTGATAACAAAGGCCAAGCGGGGTTTGGCGGCAGCAAACTGTGAGCAGCGCCATCTATGTCTTCTGTACGAGGGGTTGGTCATGTCTGTTTTGGAGTATGCAATGGCAATCCTGACTCTCAGCCATAAGCAGATAGAACGGATGGAAAGGATACAGAATGAAGCTATGCGCATTATTCTTGGATGTACAAGAGATACAGCATGCAGGGCGATGCGCTACCTTCTTGGGTTTCCAACCATTGAAGAGAGAATACAAGATTGCAGGGCACGCGCCTACCTCAGAATTAACGCAAACACACAACATCCACTGCATAGTGAAATTAGGAAGGTGAAGGGCAGCAGGTTAAAAAGAGGACGGTCGTGGATGGGTCAAGCCGAAGACATTCTTCAACAGGTGTGTTCACTTGAGGACTTAGAACCTGGCGAGGAGTGGGTGCAAGTGCCAACAGACTTCTGCACATCCTTTTCAGTTTGCATCCAACTTGACAGAAAATGCAGACAAGAAAATCCGGCGGCTGTTGAGGCTGAAGTACAAGCGTTGATTTTCGAGAATTCGCTAGACGGTGACGCGGTCATCTACACAGATGGGTCGGTCGTCCGACATGTGAGAAGCTCATGGGCCTTTACAGCTCGGGCCGGAGGGAGAATTGTGAAGGAGGACTCTGGTGCTTTTACTGAAACCACAAGTAGCCTGACCATGGAAGTCATGGCAGTAAGTAAATCAATAACATGGCTCGAGACACAGACATTCACTAGGGCTTGTTTCCTTAGCGACTCAATGAACATGATCAAGAGGATAAAGGAGGGGTCGATCCGAAGAGAATGGTTGCTGCCTCTGGAGCGGTCTCGACTGGCAAAGATTAGTTTCATCTTCGTGCCAGGGCATGCGGGAGTACAAGGAAATGAGCGGGCTGACAAGCTCGCAGGTGAGGCTACTGTGGAGGGCGGACGCGCCATGGACCAGGCCGACATTCTGAATGCTCTACGAGAAGTAAGACTTTTGCGAAAACCAAGTGATGACTGTGAATCTACAACAATGGCCAGACTGCGAGAGCAGCAAATTAAAAGAGGTGTGGCCAAACAAGAACACTACGCAGGAAGCCAAAGAAGATTGATAAACCAACACAGAACTGGCGTCGTTAGCCGCTACACGCTGCGGGATTTGCTGAGGAGGGGATCCGAGCACTTATGGACTGAATGGTTCGATGTGCAATGAGGATGATCTGTCGACTAACTAACTAACTAACTATAAAATAACACAAAGTAATGCAGTTTTACAGAACAGGATACAAAAGTTACTGTATTTTTTGTAATTCTGTTCTGTAAAGCTGCATTACTTTGTGTTATTTTATATTGTTTAAATTTTCACAGCTTCACCAGTTCCACTAAGTTTATTCATATTTTAACTATACAAGAACAAGGGTAGCAAACAAGACTGCAATACATATAGGGGCATATATCTAGCCAACCATGTAGGAAACATTTATGTAAACACTTTAGAACAGAATAAGATACAACCGCTTCTAAGTGGTGCTCAGCTTGGCTTTAGAAAAGGAAGAGGATGCATTTATGCTATTTTTACATTGAGAAAGATGAGTGAACAATATTAAGAATATGACAACACAATAAATGTGGCTTTTATAGATCCAGAAAAACCTTTGACTGAGTAAATAGGAATAAGCTGTGGAAAGTGCTAGAATCATTAACACCTTGTAGACAAATCTTGTCTACATTTAACTTTTATCTTATCTAACCATACAGCATATTCCTGTCTTTACAACTTCATATGATGATCATATGGTGACTGACAGACTTTATTCTTGTCTATAAGTATATAAGACTTTCATTTTATCTAATCATAGGTCAACTCATAGATCCCATTCTTGTCTACAAGTATACAAAACCTTCACTGTACCTGATCATACGTCGACTTATAGATCCCATTCTTATCTACAAGTATACAAAACCTTCACTGTACCTGATCATTCAGCAACTCATAGATCCCATTCTTATCTACAAGTATACAAAACCTTCACCTCACCTGATCAAATGGCAACTCATAGATCCCATTCTTGCCCCGGCTGGGCCCCCAAGCATCACTGTTGTAAAAAGCATCGTTCAGAATCGGGTAGCCTAGATACTGAAGGTGGACTCGGATCTGATGAGTTCTTCCCGTGTGAGGCATACCTGACAGGAAGACAGGACAACCAGGTCACCACACAGGTTTATTCTATACTTTTACTTCACTAGCTTTGAATTCAAGCGTAGTCCACACACGTGCTACTACTTCTAGTGCCCTGGACTGATTTTTGTGTGTGGATTAGCTTTCCCTATTACCAGTGTCCTTCGCCATTGGACAAACCCACTCCGACTTCTGGAGAACTTGTAATTTATGCCCTCAAGTCAAGGGCGAGAATTCAACATTTTAGTCCACTGAGTAGTGTAGATGTTGAACCGCTTAATCACCATCATCATGATGAAGTGAATTGTGTTGCATTGTTTCGTCAAGCTTCCAGTGTGGGGCAAACCTTACAGGGAAACCATAAAACCATGCTACCACACAAGATTATACTATTTTCAATTAATCATCATCAAGTGAGTTTTGTTGCACTGTGTTGTCAAGCCTGTCTCAGTACATCTGGCTAAGGCAAGCATTTTCAGGCCTGCTTTCCCCAGCCTACCCACAAGGCAGCAGGTTTGCTGTCCCAAGCCTTTGACGGTCCCCAGTCTACTTACAAAGCAGCATATCTGCTGTCCCTAGCCTTTAACTATCTCCAATCGACACACAAAGCAGCAGGTGTTTGTGTCTCTCTTTACCTGGTCCCTATCCCTTGACCTGTCTGACATGGGAGACCGTACCAGTAGCTGCACTACCATCAGCAACCAACCAACTCATTCACCAACTAACTCAACATCTAACCAACCAACAAACCAGACAACTCATTCACCAACCAACTCAACAGCTAACCAACCAACCAAGCAACTCAACAACCAACCAACAAACTAGACAACTCACCAATGAAACAACCAACCCACTAATCAATCAACTCACCAACCAATCACCCAAAGCTGTATATGCCCAGTAGTGGCAATAAAACATACTACTTAAAATCGATACATACACAATGCCTACATGAGGAATCACACAATAATTACACTGCATGCACACACAAAGTAAACAAGTGGATGTAACTAGAGAAAACTTACAGCGGACAACGCTGGACTTGCCGTTATAGCTGATGCGTTGAAACGTGGTCTGGCTGGACTTCCCTGTTGGGGAAACAACCTGCAGCCTCAGCTTGTTGGACAATGCCTGCAGCGGCTGGTCCACTTCCACTGTCTCACTAGCCAAGAGAAACAAGCTCCGTAAACACACCAGACAATGTTAATTATGTATCCCCATAGGATCTGTCTAGATTCTGTTAGGGGATTTCCCAACTTGTCACATATAACATTTAAATGAGGTTGAACATTTAGAAAGCAAGTCAAATGGTTTGGTCATGCATGTAGGTTACCATTCAACAGCTTACCACAACAAGCAATGATGTACAGACCAGATGGAAACAGAGGAAGAGGCCGACCACGTAAACGTTGGATGGAAGGAATAGCAGAGTCCATGGGAATATCGATATATGAAGCCCATAATCGGGCACTCTCACAATGTTTATACTTCGCCTCGACAACGCAAGTACAAAAGGAACATGATGAGATAAGATGAGATGAACATTTCTTGTCAATAACTTCATTTTTTTGAACATTTTGTAATCTCTTCCATTCTTATAATATTGCTCTATTCTAGTACAACAATCTTGTATATACTGGTTTTGTCTTTTCTTATTTGTCGTGTTGAAGTATAAATCTTTTAAAGAGAAAGAGAAGATGGGTGCAGGATGTGGCGGATGATCTCCAGATGGGTGTATCGGATGCGGGACATCTTGCTTATGACCGAGAGGTTTTCCAGAAGGTTGTTATGGGAACGAGGTTCTGCAAAGGACATGCTACTGAATGAATGAATGAATCCCCATGTGGGAACTAGGAAATGTCTTGGGAAGTAAAGACAGCCGGCGAGATATCGACCATCCTACCCACAGAGTGCCGATTGGTTTATTAAAAGGTGGGCCCAGCACCACATGTCCAGTAGCATGAAGAAGAGTCCTTGACTTGCTCCACAAGGACAATCATCCATGCTTGACCAGGGCCCATAAGGACAGCAGAGGACAGTAACACTGTAACCTATCAGGATTCTCATGGTACACACATAAAGGAGCACAAAAAATGGGTTTCATTATTATCATCATCATACTTAGGTGCACACATCATTGCTCTTTAGCATTCTCCACTATGGCCAATCTTTCACTGGCACCCACCCATGCATTGTACAGACATGCACAGGGGAACATGTTCTTAGTTTTCACTCTCAGCCACCATCATATCTCCATTGTTCCCAGTTTCCCGCCTTACCTTCATCCCCCTTTTTTTATGTATCACTTCCACCCATTTACCTGGGATCTTCACCGAACCGTTACTATCCCCTACCCTGACTATCCCCATGACCCACAGACCCCCCCCCCCAATAAGAGTATCAATGTGAAATTCATGTTAGTATCACAGCCTGGGATTCTAAGATAAACAGCACATTTTTTTTCTTCAAATTTTCGTGTTTCTCTACTTTTTATTCTTCTCATTCTGTTCTTATGCCTTAATAAAGGTCTTCTGTGTGATTATATGTTGTGTTTTCTGTATGTATTTATTTGCTGATGAAGGCTAGTTGCCGCACTGTCTTGTAGTTTGTGTAATCCTGTTCTGTAAAGCTGCATTACTTTGTGTTATTTTATGTTGTCATCATATATGTCATACGAGGTGACTAAGGAGGGTTGGCCTGAGACCAGCCACCTCATTGTCTACAAAACTTGGCTGCTGAATGCAACCAGTCATGAGCAAGCCTACAATGGGCTTGGTCTGGGTTGGTTAAGGGTCTATGATTCAATGGGAGATGGACGGACAGAAGAAGTAGGGACAATGACTTGTATCATTAAGTACTTGGGGTGTGTGTGTGTGTGTGTGTGAGAGAGAGAGAAAAAGAGAGAGAGAGAGAGAGAGAGAGAGAAAAAGAGAGAGAGAGAGAGAGAGAGAGAGAGAGAGAGAGAGAGAGAGAGAGAGAGAGAGAGAGAGAGAGAGAGAGAGAGAGAGAGAGAGAGAGAGAGAGAGAGAGAGAGAGAGAGAGAGAATGATAGTTGGTGTTTTTGTTCTTGAGTTACATGAGCTGCTTGGACTTTGCTGAGCTGAGCTCGTATTTATTTGCTCTATCTGATCTTGGTCTTTCTCTGGCTCCATAGCCAGAACGTTTCTAGTTGTAGGCACACAGTGGTACATGTTTAGGCTTCATTCTCACAAGGTATCTAAATCCATTTGTCATGGACAGAAAAGAGTTAAACGGACACAGACTAGAATTGTAATCACACACTACAACCCGCGAGACAGGAACAGTAAGGGTTAACTTTGAGAAACCACCAGAACAAACACCGGGTCAGTGATACTCAGTGAGCTCAGCGGTTCATGGGAAATACAGGTGTCACAGGTAATGACTTGAGCAGGAAGACTGGCTGGACTCAGCATTCGGGCGCAGACAGCTTGAGGAACAGACACACACAGAGTTCAGTCGACAATTCTACACAAGTCATCCACCTTATACACGTAAGAGTTTTCAATATCAAGATTGACATAGACTTCACGCAATAGCTAGTCCACTACAACAATGTACAGTAAGTTTTGTGGACTGTTTGCATGTAGAATAGTGATTCACAAGTGGCTTCTCATAATAGGTGTGCAACAGCAGAAAGTGCAAGTGTGTTAGTGACAACATCATCGGTGTGTGTCAGCGTGTTGGATGTCTAGGTATCTGAGCTCGGGCTCACACAGGCAACAATAACTCCGTTAAATATAATATCTAACATTTATTGTATTTCAATATACAGTGCGCTGGCGCAGTGGGTTTAACAAGCCCGCACTGAGTTGCATATCACAGAGGTTTAACATCATCACACAGTTTAACATCATCAAACATTCTAAGCAAACTATCTAGCATATGTCTATGAACCCCAAATACACATGGGTCTAAACTATTGAGTCCCTCTAAGGCAGGCCCTGTTGCCTCTTCGATGTCCCGTCTCTCTCTGCCGATCCACATGTGTCGCAATCCGACACGGGTGGTAACTCTGTTCGAGTTCCTCGTGGACCCCGCAATAGGCGGGCCACATCAGTGTCCACGGGACAGTGGACTCACTGACCAGTCCTTCGAGAAGGTTCTGGAATACTCTGGCCTTCGAGGGTCTTACTTCTTTCCCTTGGGCGGGAGTTGTAGCCCTTGGCTAATATCTATTAACTAATGTTAGTTTACCGGATAATGTGGATAATGTGAGGCTGTGACAGGAGTCCCCCCTCTCCCCTGATTTGATGGGTTGTTATAGGGTAATTAGTTCTGCACTAATTCTGTCACAGAATCACATAAAGTCGGTGTATGTAGTTTGGTGGACAGTAACTTGGTAACCTACATACTAGCATCAACACTCATGTATTCTCCCATACACCACTTCTCTGATTTGGTGAAGAGATCTCTCTCTCTCCTGTGTCCTTAAAATGCTTATCTGACCGAAGTTACGTGACGTTTACTAGTTGTGTCTACAACCCGTCCTTCTCATAGTATCCCACTGATACCAAGATAATTAACCTCTGTTTTAAAGAGGATTAACAAGACAAAAGTCTTGGCTAATTAAGTACATCTTCAAATCTTGTTCTGTGTGTGCATTTCAATACACTTTTACTCTCGTATGTTGTATAATGCTAAATATGTAGTTACGTTGTTATTTTTATCCCATCTGACTACATGTGTCCCTGTTGGCTTGTTAGTGTGTTGACTAATAAGTTGCTGCTTCTAATAAAGTGACTGCATTTTAATTGATAGTGTTCAGTTTTGAGTTTTGTGTAAATGTGTGCTGAATGTGTGGCTTATTTCCAAGCGTCACGAGTTGGGATATCCTTAATCATGAATTACTCCAATGTGTGCAATACATGATCAGGCATTCCAAGCAGTGGTGCTTAGATGTAGTATCCTAAATCCTAAACTAAGAGTATTAAAGTAACTAATTAACATGTATCAACAATTTAGACAAGTAATACAATTTACATGAAAGACGCAGACAAATTAAAATAAATACGTTTTGCATACAATTTGTCCGCTCAGTATATCGCTCTCTCATTTAATTCTTTCACACTGCCATTCACACATCTTTTATTCAAAACAGTATTTGGTTAAAATATATAATTAAAGTTGAGGTAAGTGTTATTTCCCTTAGAAAAAACAGAATAGGCGATATTTTCCCTTTAAGATAATACGTACTTTTTGTACGATGACTCAAAAATGGTTTCTAATTTACATAGAGAAAATGGCATAGGCAGGTTATTTAACCTATGAATGGAAATACCTGTAATAATATAGTACAAAATGTACAAATTACAGGTTAACACATTTTATATACATAATAATATAATACATATTCACTACTAAATTAATTAATTAACTAAGTAACTAAATCCAACGATGATGTGCGCGTTGTCCTCCTGTTGTTAGCGTATCGTGCCATGAATGTTAATAGTTAGTATGGCTGTCTCTTGAGTGTTGTCGTTGATGTATTTCTGTTTCGGCTGTTTGCAAAGTCTATTAGCCACAGCAAGTACGGAATGTTCTCCATGTCGAGTATAAGTGTTCTTCATGTTTTCGTGATCAATGTCAGTTCACTAGATGAAATCATTTCACAGTTAATGTCTCTCGCTCGGATTGGTCTTGGAGCTTTGATAGTTGGTCGTATAGTTCTCACCGTTTCACGTTCGTGGGTGTTATATGTAACCTATTCACTGGGGTGTTATTACTTTTAAATGGAAGTTCTTTAGCAGGTGTAAAGTTACACTGTTCTATGCTACGGAATAAAATATCACAATTTCTGGTATGGCGAATGGTCAATGTGCCAAATGTTATTCTGTTGGCGCATTCGTCTGCCGCGATAAAATATCAGCTATAATGTTATCAGTGCCTCTGATATGGCGGATTTCGAAATCGAAATCTTGGAGAAGAAGACACCATCTTTGCAAACGATGGTTTTTGGGAACACCTTGCTTAAGTACCAACAATGGCGAATTGTCGGTGAGTACAACGAAGTGGGCACCCAAGAGGAACTTAGACAATCTGAGCATACAAAATAATAGACTTAATGCCTCCAATTCCACTGTAGAGTAACGGGTCTCTGCTTTCTTCAGCTTACGGCTTACGTAGAGAATTGGGTGTCTCACTCCATCCACTTCTTGCATTAAACATCCTCCAATTGCGATAGCACTCAAATCTGTGGTCAAAATAAAGGGTAAATCTATGTTTGGTAATCGTAAGACTGGTGGATTAGAAAAAATGCGTTTCAATCTGCATATTGCATCCTCTAAGCTGGTACTTTTACAAACTTTTGATGGATGATCTTTTGTCAACATATTAGAAAAAACTGATGTAAGTTCTGCCCAATTTGGTATAAACTGAGAATAATAGTTTATAAGACCTAATAAACTTCTAATTTGTTTCTTTGTGGTAGGAACTTCTAGATTGAGAATCTTCGAAACAATTTTCTCATCTGTCAGCAGTTTGCCTTCAGAAATTCTATGACCAAGGAAGTCTATTTGTTTATAGCCTATTTCAACCTTGGAAGGTTTGATAGTAAGTCCGAAAAGAAAGATTTGGTCGAAGACTTGTTTGAGTGTAAGTAAGTGAGAAGTCATATTAGAAGAATGAATGCAAATATCATCAATATAAGCTTGGACATCTTTAATTCCGTGCAATAGCAATCTAGTTAACCTAACAAATGTGGCGGGAGCGTTCTTCAGACCAAATGGAAGATATCTCCATTCGTACAAACCGAGAGGTGTTGCGAATGCTGTTATATGTCTAGAAGCAGGGTGTAGTGGTACTTGCCAATAACCTTTCGCTAAATCAACCTTTGAAAATAAGGATGATTGAGACATGTTCAAAATGAGGTCTTCACAGCTATTCATCGGCTCCGCATCTGTTGTGGTTATTGTATTTAACTTTCTATAATCGATGCACAAACGGATCGTTTGGTCCTTCTTTTTCACCAGGACAATCGGTGAAGAATATTGAGACATAGATTTCTGAATTATTCTATTTTTCTCCAAATCCAAAATTTCCTTGTCTAAATTTGCTCTATAATGCAGAGGAATAGAATATGGTCTACATTTGACCGGTGTCAGATCTGTCAACACAATTGAATGTGTTATTTTGTCAGTCCGTCCAGGTTTGTTAGAGAAGATAGATTTATACTCGTTAAGGAGAGTCAAAATATCTTGTCGCTGCTGTTGTGTCAGAGTGTCAGAGATTTGTATGTCTTTTATACTCCCGTCGTCATTCATAATCGGTACTGGGATTTCAGTATTGTCTACGTCTGTCTGATTTATCACAGATGCTACTGTTTGTAAATTGTCCTCAATGTCATTGTCGTCGTCGTCGAGATTAATCGTTGTCAATATGTCATTAAATTGGTCGTCGCTGTCGTTATCACATATTGTCGGTAATGTACATAATATGTCTTCGTCGTCTTTGTTGTCGTAAGAGTGCGTCGTTAACGATGCTTCGTTTGTCGAGATGTCACTCAGTTGGGTCACTGTCGTTTCGTTTCTGTCATCAGTTAGCTGCGTTTGCTCACTCGTGTCAGTGTCCTGTCTAGCATAGTATGGTTTTAACATATTTACATGGAATATTTTCATCTTTCCATTCAACGAAATTTCGTAATCAACTTCCGAAATTCTTCTAACAATTTTAAACGGCCCCTGCCAAGAGGTTGATAGTAAATCTCTCTTGTCAGGTAGCAGTAGTAAAATATCCTGACCTGGTTTTAATACAATTGTTTTTGCACCTTTGTTGGCGTACTGCCTGTACCTAAAACCTTTCTCCTGTAATGATGTTCTGGCCAGTATACAGGAACGTATGATTTTGTCTCTGGTGTCAGTGACTAAATCATAGGTGGAAATGGGTAGTTGGATATTTACAGGTTGTGATATGATATCTTTGTAAATAGTGAGAGGTCCTCTTGGGTTCGCTCCATACATCAATTCGAAGGGAGAGAACCCTGTGCTTGATTGCGGGACTTCTCTATATGCGAACAGCACCGTTGGGAGAAGTATATCCCAATCGGCTGGATTTTCAGCTGTCACTTTGGATAGCATATGTTTCAGGTCCCCATTTAGTTTTTCGCAGATACCATTTGCGGCCGGTCGATAGGGACTGGTGAAACATTGCTTTATGCCTAGTAACTTAGTTACCGATTGAGTGGCATTGGATATGAACTGGGTTCCCCTATCTGAAATTATTTTCTCCGGAAAGCCAAAACGGGAGAATATATTTAACAATATGTCCGTCACATCCTTAGAGGAGATAGATCTTAACAGAAGCATTTCTGGCCATCTCGTACATAGATCAATAAGAGTAAAAATATATCTATTCCCTTTACTTGAGATGTGATTCAACGGACCTACTAGGTCAACTGCCACGATTTGGAATGGCCTCGAGGCAGATGTGGTTGATTGGACTTCTGCCGTAGGGTTTTTCCCCCTTTTCCCCAGTTTCTGACATATATTACATGATCTACAATAGGCTTTTATGTCTTGGCAAAATTTCGGCCAATAAAATTGGGTCAGGACCCTAGCTCTAGTCTTTTCGTACCCCATATGACCTCCGAAAGGTGAGTCATGGGCTATCTTTAGTACTTTCTCTCGATGTGCTTGTGGTAACACTACTTGCTGTATTGTGGTCTGATGTTTAGTGTATAATCTAGTCAACACATTGTTCTTTAATGTAAATGACCACGATGCGTTCTTAGATAATTTTGGTTTAAGTCCTACTAACCTAAAATATGGTGAAAGTGTAGGATCTGATTTTTGTTCATCTCCAAAATTAGTGATGGTAGTGTTTGGTGCTACAATTTCTAGTGACTCCTGCAGTTGGTCGGTGTGAGGTTTGTGAGTTGTCTGTCGTGTTATTGCATTCGTGTGTTGTGTGTGTTGTTGCACATCTACAGGCTTGGTACTTGGTAGATCGGTAGCATCCTCAATTCGAGGTTTTAAATTGGTCGTATCATTGACAGATTCGACCGCCCCTGCATCATACACCTCGGTGAATTCTTTCTGAATTACTTCATTGGTTGTCTCCCTTGTTCTTTTGGCAGATTGAGACAAGCATGAATGGTGTTTCTCTTTTGGATCGCTGTTTGGGTGTTGTATACCGTTTTTCCGCTCCCAATCTCTGATTTCCTTTTCAGAGCAAGGTCGTATGTTGGGCAGGTTCCCAAGTATAATATCAGCGACTGGATTTTCTAGGGCTGCGCACAATACTAGTCCTGATATGAACAGTGTTCGAATTTCGACAAGAGCAAGGGGGTATTTCTCTATAGTGCCTGAGAATGTGCGACAAGTTACGTGTTTGTGTGTATAATCTTTGTCGTTGATTAATGTTTTCTTAATCCCACAGAGCGTTGCGCCGGAATCACGAATTAATGTGCCCTTTTTATTATTTACAAACCCTGTTGAGAAATTTAGCTTGCCTGTAGAAGATAAGGCAGCATTGGCCGCTTCATTTGAAATAGGGATAGTGTGGCCACATAGTAATGTTGTGTCAAGTTGGAATTTCATACAGGTGTTACACTTACTGTCTGTAATGGTGTCAATAATGTGCACTGCATTTCCTAGCTCACTCAAACTTTCGTTTTGATTGTCACACTCATTTAGTAACTCAATATCTTCCTCTGAGGAACTTTCAACTAGTGCAGCATTGGCCTGTTTCAATAATTTTCGGCCATCACAAAAGCGACTGTGCCCAAAGCTACTGCAAAAAATAGCATTTGACCGCTCTCTGGTACGCATTTCTCTTGTTCTTCTGCTTCTCCACAATCATTTTGAGATGGTGTGGATAGTTGGGCGATTTATCGCACATAGCGTATTCTTCGTGAGTCAAACTACAATATTGGCACTTAACTGGCTTCCTGACATTTGAGTGTGGTTTAAACTTGCTTTCAGTTGGTTTCGAGTATCTAGTGTTTATCACTGCTGCTGTTTCGTTCTGACTTAGGCTTAATTGGAAAATATCTCTGTTCGCTGTGAAAAATGTGTTCCCCTTTGTCTCTACATCCTGAATACTCCTACAGTCCATTTGTTTCAAAAACTTAGCAAAAGGTGTGGGGATTATACTAACTATTTTGTCAATAATAATGAGTTCTTTTAGTTTATCATGGCTGTTGTTAGTTTTAGCTGAGTTAATCCACTTTGTGCACACATCCTGAACTGTAGACACGTAGTCTATGAAGGTTTGATTTGGTTGAGGGGATAATTTAGCGAACTGTTGTTGGTAACCTGCAGTATCTAAAGAGAAATGTTGGAGAATGCGTTGCTTTAAGTAATCATAATCTTTTCTCATTTCCTGTGGCACTGTCTCTATTACTTTCAAAGGTTCCAGAGCTAAGTTTCTCATTAAAATAAATGACCAATCTGATTTTATGATCTTATGGTAGGACATTAGACACTCAAAATTTTCCAGGTATGCACTGATGGAATCTCCTGAGCAGAATGCTTTCACGAGGCCTTTATACTTGTTATATTTTTGTTCTTCCTCCTTGCTTCTCAGTTTATTTACAGATATTTCTACGTTGGAATCAATCTCCATCTGTTTTAATTTTATTTGTGTATCGGCATTCAATTGGGCTTGTTTGGCCGCCGCCTCAAGCTCTAATTGCATTTTCTTCTCTTCAGCTTGTAGTTGCATCTGCATCTTTTTCTCTTCTGCCTCCATTTGCATTTTCTTCTCTTCTGCCTGCATTTGCATTTTCTTCTCTTCTGCCTGCATTTGCATCTTCTTTTCTTCTGCCTGCACTTGCCTTTGTTTTTCTTCTCGTTCTATCGCTCTTTCTTCACGGGCAATGTTCTCTGCGTGCGTCTTCTGTGCCCATTCTGACAGTTTCTCTTCTTTATAACCTAATTTCATACCTTGCTCAATACATTTTTCTAAAGTAGACATTTTGTATTTTACTTGTTGGTAATTTTACTGAAGTTAAATCCCTTAGAAAAAATGTTGGGGAGTAGAAAATTTAGTTATCTCCCTTAATTATTACATGCGCAAATCCAAATGCAAAGTTATGTTGGTTACAAGGTCATGAATATACATACAAATCAATGCAAAGCAAAATGATACATGGATGGATGGTGACAAGTACCGCTTAGGGTTGCAACGGGCATGATATGAAACTTATCTTATGATCCCAGAACTTGTGAATGTTGTCTTGTACTCTCGCCACTGTTGGATAGTTTACATAGGTTACACACCACACAATTCGCGGAACAATCTGCTCGTAGAATGAGAAAACATTAGTAACAGTCAAAAAATGTCACAGTCATGTCAAAATAGTTTATAGTATTAACATCCTTGAGAGACTAGCTGCAGAGGGACTCATATTAATACTAGTTCATCACTAGATAGATGCAAATTTGTTAAACTTCTTCAAACATCAATTTGATATGATTAATTTACTATTTTACCTGGCAATCAATAGCCGTCTGTATGTAAAGCTTATGCCAAAACCGGAGATTAGCCCCCAAAAAGCCTGTCAGCGTGTTGGATGTCTAGGTATCTGAGCTCGGGCTCACACAGGCAACAATAACTCCGTTAAATATAATATCTAACATTTATTGTATTTCAATATACAGTGTGTTGGCGCAGTGGGTTTAACAAGCCTGCACTGAGTTGCATATCACAGAGGTTTAACATCATCACACAGTTTAACATCATCAAACATTCTAAGCAAACTATCTAGCATATGTCTATGAACCCCAAATACACATGGGTCTAAACTATTGAGTCCCTCTAAGGCAGGCCCTGTTGCCTCTTCGATGTCCCGTCTCTCTCTGCCGATCCACACGTGTCGCAATCCGACACGGGTGGTAACTCTGTTCGAGTTCCTCGTGGACCCCGCAATAGGCGGGCCACATCAGTGTCCACGGGACAGTGGACTCACTGACCAGTCCTTCGAGAAGGTTCTGGAATACTCTGGCCTTCGAGGGTCTTACTTCTTTCCCTTGGGCGGGAGTTGTAGCCCTTGGCTAATATCTATTAACTAATGTTAGTTTACCGGATAATGTGGATAATGTGAGGCTGTGACAGTGTGTCAGTCAGAATACAAGAGTGAAATGGCCACTAAGCGTATGACCTGCAGTAGGCGGTGGATGGGCATCAGCATATAAGGTGTGAGATGACTCAGCTGGGGCAGAGATATAGTCTTGTGTACACTCCATTGAAGAATACGCATTGTCTTGCTGTCGCAGTCTGTTTTGTCCACTCAATTGAGCGCATCTCTCAGCAACAGTTGTAAGCGAGCCAAGTGACGAGAAGAGTGACAGTTATTGCACCTGCTATAATATATCTCCTAGACAACAGTATCTCACAATCTACAATCCCCAGTAACATCATGGCAGACTTGGAGGCTCGTCCGGTATTTATTACTACCAAGCTTTCAATTCATAAAATGATACAATCAACAACCCAGTAACATCATGGGACTCTCTCTTCTTCTTGTCTTGCCATGAATTCAATGCAGGGAGTGAATCCCATGATAATTCAGTCATCAATTGTTAACATTTATTCTGGGGACTGTCCTACAACATATGTATTCCTTCTGGGTACAGCACAGGATACACACATTCCTTCTGTACACACATATCCTATCTGTATACACATATTCCTTCTATACACACATAAACTTTCCCCCACTTTGACACACATATTCCTTCTGCCCAACTGCACAAAATTACGCAGGGAACTTGTCCACAACTCCACACACATATTCCTTCTGTACAATTTACTCAAGAAACTTGCCCACAACTTGACACACATATTACTTCTGTACAACTTACTCAGGAAACTTGCCCACAACTCGACACACATATTCCTTCTGGACTTGTCTGCTGCTCACATGACTCATGAGTGTCTTCGTCTTCATGGCAGTCTTAGCGAAAATGAGGACGCCAGAAGTCAGCCGGTCCAAGCGGTAAATGCCTGTGAAGTAAAACTCCATAAACTGCAGTTATTACACATCATCATCAAGTGCCATGATGGCTGGCATGGGCGATCACATACTTCTACATCCTTCCTTTTCTAGTGCTATTTCAAGGTTTAACACAGTTAATGGTTACTACTTGTCACCCATCTGGTGGTTAGGTGAATTATGGAAACGAAGAAACCAGCTCTAAATTTTCTGTTTCAACGCACCCAGGGAACCACAGCATGCAGTGGCTGGCAAACTTGCCTGCTGGCCCAGTGGTCAGTAACCAGACTGAGGTGTGGATTTGACTGGCAAACTTGCCTGCTAGCCCAGTGGTCAGTCACCAGACTGAGGTGTGGATCTGGCTGGCAAACTTGCCAGCTAGCCCAGTGGTCAGTCACCAGACTGAGGTGTGGATTTGGCTGGCAAACTTGCCTGCTATCCCAGTGGTCAGTCACCAGACTGAGGTGTGGACTTGTACAAATCTACCTGTGCTCCTAGACTGACCCATCCTAAACTGAGCACAAGGATGTGTCCCTTGAAGTAAACATGGCAGGTGGTATACTGACCCCACTACCTACTGAGTGCTGATTGGTTTATAGACACAACAGAGCTAACACCCCGCATCCAGGGAGCCGCAGCAGCATAATAGCCGGTCATGTATTCAAATTCTCCTTGCAGAGGGAATTTAAAGAGAAAAAAAAAACAAGTTAGCTAGTTAGTCAACAGATCATCCTCATTGCATATCAAATCATTCAGTTCATAAGTGCTCGGATCCCCTTCTCAGTAAATCCTGCAGTGTGCAGCGGCTAACAACACCAGTTCTGTGTTGGTTTATTAATCTTTTTTGGCTTCCTGCATAGTGTTCTTGTTTGGCCACAACTCTTTTAACTTGCTGTTCTCGCAGTCTGACCATGGTTGTAGATAAAGGACAAAAACAAACCAGGTCCAGGTTGACCAGTTTAAAAATGGACACCTGGAAAGTCTCTGAGACGTAGACTATCTGCTGTATCACCCACTGAATGGCAACAGGTCTATAAAAATTTGGGGCTAGTACCAAATATTCAACACACTCCGAGGTGCAGAAAAGGTCCCTTTTCAGTTTCTTGGGTGTGTTATAAATAGTCAACATTAAAAATACATACAAAAACAACAGATCTCTGCAACACAACACAAAGATGGAAGTGCCACTGATTATATTAAGTCACAAACAAAATTTTCTATAAGCAATTTAGTTTAGTTAGTTTAGTTTAGTCGATGGATCAACATCACGGCACACGGGTATAACCCATAAGTGCTCCGTTCTCCTCCTACCTCAAACCTGAGTCTGGAGAAACTCAGCTCAGTGCACAAACTCCGTAGCACCAGCGAGGATCCTGAAATACTTATTATTTCTGTATTTCTATGAAATTACTTTCTACAAACAAGTGAAATAATAAGCAATCAGAATGAAGTGGAATGTAGAGCACTTAAATTTTAAAATACAAATCTGTTAAAAATTGAGATTTTAAACGCGACATAAAAGATGAAAATAAACTATACATTGTGAGATGTGGCGTTATGAAAAACTGGTAAGAACCAGCTGGATTAAACCACTGACTCGGGAAAACGTTCCGGGAAATATAAAAGTACATGTCACGAAGTAATGAAGGCTCTCACGGGTTGGTCTTTCCTACGAGGGTAGGAAACCGGCTGCATAGAACTGCGTGCTTTGTTTTCATGTACCGGCCAGCCCATAGAACCGTGTGACTTACTTATTGACTCGCCCTCGTAACTTTTTCTTCCCAGCTATGCACCGCTTTACGGGACAAACATTTGTCAGCATGAACACTGACAACCCACCTTGGCGGGAGACATTTCGCGAATGATGCCGAAGTTGAATATGAAGTGAAAACGTGGTTTAGAAAACAGAGCACACAGTTCTATGCAGCAGATTTGGGAGGACTGATAAAACGATGGGATAAATGCATCAATGTTGGTGGAAATTATGTTGAGAAATAAAGGGACAATGTATGTATAAAATTAAACTGGTTTCAAGTTGTTATCATATTTAGTTATTTTTCTACAGCCATTTGCGACTTACTTATTGACTTACCCTCGTACAACATGAAACACCAACAAGAGTGCTGGAGGACATAATACTTGACAAAAGAGTAAGAGGTAGACAAAGAACATCATTTATAAAACAGACGGAGGTCAGCATGGTCTTTGAGCACCCACTCTTAACCTTCCAGTATGCTGATGGCGAGGTTAGTTAGTTAGTTAGTAAGTTAGATAGTTAGATAGATAGATAGTTAGTCACGGTTCCAACTTCATGGCAAAGGGTTACCCCCATAATGCTCCGTTCCTGTGCCAGTGAATATCCACAAAATGCTCCTCACCATCCCATGCGAAAAGTGGAAGAAACATCAGTACTGATAAACCAACAGCACGCGCAGGCAAGTTCATGTGTAAGACCGCAGACAGAAAGCCAACACAAATATAAAAAGTGCAAAGAAATTAAAGGACAAATAGCGTAAAGTTCAATAAGTTAAGTACACACCTCGCAGGTTCGTGATGCCCATTTCTTTACCCAGTATAAACGCCACAGAGTTGAACCGGTAGCGACCACATGGATGACACGGAATTGAGGAGGGTTTGTTGATGACCAGAATATCATCGTTGTTTTCTATGATCTCAATTGGGGCAGCTGTTACTGGATTCTCATGCCTGAAGATTTATTACAACGGATAATAGTCATGTCTGAAGATGTATTACAATGGATGATAGTCATGTCTGAAGATGTATTACAACGGATGATAGTCATGTCTGAAGATGTATTACAATGGATGATAGTATGTCTGAAGATGTATTGCAATGGATAATAGTCATGTTTGAAGATTTATTACAACAGATGATATTCATGTTTGAAGATGTATTACAATAGCAATGGATTGTTTTATTCAATAACCTGGTATATAACAATTAATTAGTTCTTTCTATCTGTTTACTATCTGTCTGTCTTTCCTTCTTTCTGTCTGTCTGTCCATCTTTCTGTTTGTCTGTCTTTCTTTCCATCTTTCATTCTGTCTTTTTCCTTCTTTCTTTATTTCATTGTGTCTTTCTTTCTTGATTTCTTTCTGTCTGTATTTCCTTCTTTCTGTCTGTCTGTCATCCCTTGTCTGTCTGTGTGATGCCAACAGAGGTGGAGCATCTGGTTAAAGATAGTAATTCCCAAAGAGAGTTATGGGGACAAAGTTAACAACAGGCCAGATCTCTGAATGATATTTATGGCTGGGGCCATTACATGCTAACATAAGAAGTGAAAAAGAGAAATATTTTCTCATGTGGTAAAAGAAGGAGTAAGAAGAAGAGGAAGACTAACAAACGAACACACTTTATTTTAAAAGGGTCACAAATTGGGCACACAGCCAATCTTACATTCGGCCCTTCCAACCACTCATCTTTTACCCAACAATTATCAATTGTGCATGTTACATTCACGCAGAAAAAAAAACCCCCACTGTAAAATTAATACTGTGAACATAAACAATGCATATTACAATGTTATGAGGCAGGCAGGCAAACACCGCACATACATAACCACACAAAGAACTCATACATGCATAAACACATAACTACATTCCCACACACACATTCATACATACATCAATTACACAAACACTCACAGCCATACACCCACATACCAACCTACAATCGCAAACCCACTAACAAACATTACAAAGAAAAAGAGGAGGAGGAGGAGCAGAAGAAGAAGAGAAGGAGGAAAAGGGGCAGAAGAAGAAGAGGAGGAGAAGAAGGAGAAGTGGAGGAGGAGGAGAAGAAGAACTGAAACCAGACTTTCATTAATGAACTGACCTGTGAGTTCGATGACATATATAGTCATTAGCCCGAATGACGTGGCTCAAGGCAGCCCGTTTTCCATTGACATGTATCTGTCCACCCTCAAATGACTTCAACTACAGACACACAAATCAATACATGCAATTGTCATCACAGACATACATTTGCTGGACTGACAGGCATGTATCACCTACTGGACCTTCATTTGTCGATGACTTTCTATAGATGTCACTATAGGTGTTTTCCTTCATTTTGTTTTTTATTTCACTAAAATCTGTAGACTAGCACCTTAGATGTGATGTTTTTACTAACGTAACACAAAATTTTAATGAACCTGAAAAAATCTTGCCCATTCAGAGCTAAAAAACGGACAAACGTCTGCCCTGTAAAGGGGTAAGGTTTTCATTTGAAGACACCTAATATATAATGTTCTAGTTTCATTAACCTCTTCCAGGCAGTTGCCAGTTACTCTGGCAGTCCATGGTATACACAACATTCATCTTAAGAACCACATCTCTGTTGCCTCTAAGCTATTCTTAATTTGTTCATTTACCCTCCAACATTCACAGCAGATTCTATATATTTAAGTAGTCTCTTGGGCTTGAGCTTCCAGGTTAACCCAGTATAAATAGAACCAGGAAATATTCTGGGAAGTAAACATGGTTGGCATAACTGACTATATCATCTACTGAGTGCTGATTGGTCAATAAAAATACAGGCCTGGTACCATACATCATCTACTGAGTGCTGATTGGTTTATACAAATATGGGGCTGGTACCATACATCATCTACTGAGTGCTGATTGGTCTATACAAATATGGGGCTGGTACCATACATCATCTACTGAGTGCTGATTGGTCTATATAAATATGGGGCTGGTACCATACATCATCTACTGAGTACTGATTGGTCTATACAATTATGGGGCTGGTACCATACATCATCTACTGAGTGCTGATTGGTTTATACAAATATGGGGCTGGTACCATACATCATCTACTGAGTTCTGATTGGTTTATATAAAAATGGGGCTGGTACTATACATCATCTACTGAGTGCTGATTGGTCTATACAATTATGGGGCTGGTACCATACATCATCTACTGAGTGCTGATTGGTTTATACAAATATGGGGCTGGTACCATACATCATCTACTGAGTGCTGATTGGTTTATACAAATATGGGGCTGGTACCATACATCATCTACTGAGTGCTGATTGGTTTATACAAATATGGGGCTGGTACCATACATCATCTACTGAGTGCTGATTGGTTTATATAAAAATGGGGCTGGTACTATACATCATCTACTGAGTGATGATTGGTCTATACAATTATGGGGCTGGTACCATACATCATCTACTGAGTGCTGATTGGTTTATACAAATATGGGGCTGGTACCATACATCATCTACTGAGTGCTGATTGGTTTATACAAATATGGGGCTGGTACCATACATCATCTACTGAGTGCTGATTGGTTTATATAAATATGGGGCTGGTACCATACATCATCTACTGAGTGCTGATTGGTCTATACAAATATGGGGCTGGTACCATACATCATCTACTGAGTGCTGATTGGTTTATACAAATATGGGGCTGGTACCATACATCATCTACTGAGTGCTGATTGGTCTATACAAATATGGGGCTGGTACCATACATCATCTACTGAGTGCTGATTGGTCTATACAAATATGGGGCTGGTACCATACATCATCTACTGAGTGCTGATTGGTTTATACAAATATGGGGCTGGTACCATACATCATCTACTGAGTGCTGATTGGTCTATACAAATATGGGGCTGGTACCATACATCATCTACTGAGTGCTGATTGGTTTATACAAATATGGGGCTGGTACCATACATCATCTACTGAGTGCTGATTGGTTTATACAAATATGGGGCTGGTACCATACATCATCTACTGAGTGCTGATTGGTTTATACAAATATGGGGCTGGTACCATACATCATCTACTGAGTGCTGATTGGTCTATACAAATATGGGGCTGGTACCATACATCATCTACTGAGTGCTGATTGGTCTATACAATTATGGGGCTGGTACCATACATCATCTACTGAGTGCTGATTGGTTTATACAAATATGGGGCTGGTACCATACATCATCTACTGAGTGCTGATTGGTTTATATAAAAATGGGGCTGGTACCATACATCATCTACTGAGTGCTGATTGGTTTATATAAAAATGGGGCTGGTACTATACATCATCTACTGAGTGCTGATTGGTTTATATAAATATGGGGCCGGTACCGTACATCATCTACTGAGTGCTGATTGGTTTATATAAATATGGGGCTGGTACCATACATCATCTACTGAGTGCTGATTGGTTTATATAAATATGGGGCTGGTACCATACATCATCTACTGAGTGCTGATTGGTTTATATAAATATGGGGCTGGTACAATACATCATCTACTGAGTGCTGATTGGTTTATATAAATATGGGGCTGGTACCATACATCATCTACTGAGTGCTGATTGGTTTATATAAATATGGGGCTGGTACCATACATCAATGCATCTCAAGGCATGGAAGAGGATTGCTTACATTGTTTTACATATACTTTGCATATTGAGTTGAGTCAAGAACCGATATCACTGCACTCGGGGCATTCCCATCATCGCTCAGTCCCATCTTCAACAGCCAGTGAAGAGTTCCAATACTAATGGTGCCCGTCGTAATCTGATTATATGTCAGTCTTGCTTTACCTTTGAGTGACGACTGTCAACCACATCCCTGACCACCCCTTGCTCCCGCATTCTCTCTAGACATGATAGTCTATTCGTACTTCTGCATTATTCGCATGCTCCCAGAGGGCCTTCACCACATTTGCCTTATATGCATCACATCACCCCTCAATGATGCAGCATCAGCCAGTCTGTCTGCCTTTTCATTTCCAACCACACTAGAGTGTCCAGGAGAAAAGATCCAGCGAATGCTCACAACCTGCGATCTGTGAATCGATGCAAGCCATTCTGCATGAAGCATGCCGGTCTTCACCTTTGCCAGCAGGTTTTGTGAATCGGTTACAATCACAACATGCGTATACAGTTTGTTCTCTAGTGGAACTAGTGGAAAGCTGCAGTAACCGCCTCCATCTCCATTCTCAGACTTGAGGTTGTGGTGTCAAATGCCAAGCTTTGCATATTAACATGGTATAGATGAAACAACTAACAATCTGATGTGTCTGTTACATACCACAGAAAAAAACATACAAATGATCAAATAAGTCAGAAAACTGCCAACACCAGCTCAAGATGATTTCCACTTTATGGACAGACCAGAATAAATCGTTATTCTAAGCCTCAGAACAGGACACAATAGATTACGCAACCACATGTATACAAAATTCAAGATTGGCGAATCAGCCATGTGCACATGTGGATTGGGGCCGCAGACAGCAGATCACATACTCCATGACTGCCCAAAATACAACATATCTAGGCAAACTTTCTGGCCTAGAGAAACAACAGTAGAAGATAAACTCAATGGACCACTGAGAGAACTAAAAAATGTCAGTTAAATTCACACAAGAGACAACATAGCAAGTGCAATTTCAAGCCAACAAAAGAAGAAGAAGAACGAGGCAACTTACCAGGTCATCAGGATGGTCGTAGCCAAACTCCTGCTCTAGAACATCCTGAAGTTTACGGCCGACCCATCGCCCTTTAGCATGAGTGGCAAAGACGTAGTCGTATGGGTATACTTTACGTACACCTGTTTGACAATATAGACACATAACTACACTTTACGCCCACATGTTTGACAATATAGGCACATAACTACACTTTACGCCCACCTGTTTGACAATATAGGCACATAACTAAACTTTATGCCCACCTGTTTGACAATATAGGCACATAACTACACTTTACGCACACCTGTTTGACAATATAAGCACATAACTACACTTTACGCACACCTGTTTGACAATATAGACACATAACTACATTTTACGCACACCTGTTTGAAAATATGGACACATAACTACACTTGACGGACATATGTCGAATGTTAAATACCAGATACATTAGCACACCTGCCCATCAAATTACTGACAACACAACACACACTTGCATGTCCTATCAGCCTCGCTAGCGTAGTGGCCAGACCTCTCCCTGTCGGTCAAGTGGTCATGGGGTCGATCACATCAAAGTGGATGAGGAATTTTAAATACTGACCTGAACTTCCATGTTGACAGCCTAAAATCTGCACCAAGAAATATCTTGAGAAGTAAAGACGACAGCCAGGCTATTGACCCCTTTACCAACGAGCGCCGATCGGTTTACAGAAATATGGGCCTAGCGCCGTTCATCCCTTACGGCGTTGAAAAAGGTCCTTTACTTTAAAAAAAATTTACATCACAATGATGTTTGTTCATCAAGAATGATGATGACCATTCATTTCATCCAGTGGGGTTGAAAGTTTGGAGCCGTGGGTTCTAAGATGGCTGGTAAGGCCTATTTTGGCTTGAAATGTTCTTTTACAATGTGGGCAAAGAATCTCTGACAATCCAGGAGGAGGATCTCCTGCAGTGGTGTTTTGGTCCAGCCTTTTTTTCACAGCTATTGCAGTCCTGGTTGCTTTACAAGTGACTGCACCTGATGTAATGATGTACGCCATGAATTTCGGTCTTTGGCAGCAGTCTTCCAAGTGTCGTGATGAATTCCAAAAGCTTTTAGTGAGATCTTCAGTGTCTTTAAAGTGTTTCCTCTAGCCGCCTTGGGAATGTTTACCACAGAGCAGCTTGCTGTTAATGACAACAAAGTGGTTTGCTTTCAAATCATCCGCAGGTGATTTCAAACCCCCGATTCGTCACGGCGGGGAATTGAGAAACACGTTCACTGCCTACACTACAACGCCGGTGGCATGGTATGCCCATAAACATGAAATTTGTACTTCCCTGTATTTTCTTACCAGAATAACACAATCATTTACCAAGATTCTCCTGTCTTTCATTAAAGTAATATGATGATTTACCAAGATTCTTATACCTTTCTCAAAGTAATGCACAATTACCAAGATTCTCATACTTTCTCAAAGTAATACAATAGTTTACAAAGATTCTCATTCCTTTCTCAAAGTAATATAACTAGTTATCAAGACTTTTCTGAAAGTAACATGATAATTTATAAAAAATTCTGTTTCTCCAAGTAAAATGATAATTTATAAAGATTTTCACATGTCTCTCAAAGTAGTATGATCATTTATCAAGATCCCCTTACAATTCTCAAAGTAATACAAGGACTTATCAAGATCCTCTTAATATTCTCAAAGGAATACAATGATTTATCAAAATCCTCTTAATATTCTCAAAGTAATACAATGACTTATCAAGATCCTCTTAATATTCTCAAAGTAATACAATGATTTATCAAGATCCCCTTACCATTCTCGAAGTAATACGATGCCTGATCAAGATCCTCAAGACTGTAGCCAATATCATCACGCTGTATTGTCTGAAGGCTTTCCTCTCGCTTCCGTCTTTTATAGTCTCTGTGCTTTTCTGCTCGCGCCAGCTGTCAGGGAAAAATTATTAGACTAGAACCGAGAATGGCGCCAATCAAATGATACAATTATCACACATAAAAACATGACTACTTCTTTTTCTTCATCTGTGATATTCCATAAATGTTAGTTAGTTAGTCGTGGTTCCAACTTCACGGCAACGGGTTGTCCCCATATTGCTCCGTTCCTGTGTCAGTGAATATCCCACAAAATGCTCCTCACACAATGGAACAGACAGGAGTATCGGCAAGCCAACGGCCCGCGCAGGTACACTGCATAATGCTGCTGCCAGAACGCCAACACAAAAGTCCTCCATGAAAAATACAGTTCATCGTCGATGGAAATGGCAGTCACCAGAAAGACTTCTGCCATGGACCGATATGAGGTAGACAGCGGTAAACTGATAGAGTAAGAACATGTTTACCATAGAAGAGTAATTGGCATAGTGAGAACGGTTCACATGATCACTGTGAACAAATATACACGACTAAGTTGAGGGAAGTCGGTGAGCAACGGATGATGATGATGAAGACCAAAGGGAAGTCAGTCAGAGAAGTTGCGTATCACGTGACATGAGTTGTGTAGTCCACGGAGAGGGCACGGCTAGAGAGAATCAGTCGAGCCAGGGTCCGCGTCGGAGACAGTTGGAAAAACAAGTACAGAAGCCAAGCGACATGAAGTTGACATTACTCCAAGATTGGAACGACACTTCAGCCTGAGGCAAAAGTATGTCGCACAACCTGAGCGGCTAATTGCACAGCGATTCAAGCTCTATTACCGCGTGCCGAGTTGACGGCAGTTGAGAATGCCCCATGCCAAGGGCAAGTGACTGTAAGTTGGTGACAGCGATAATTATAAGAACTGTACCTCGGTGTTGAACATTGTTTAGATAGTTACATCCTTAGCGCATGCCAGCCCACATCGGTCGGCAATGAGTAATATTCAGTGCTGCGATAATTGTGAATAGCAAACAAGCCAATGTCCTTGCCATTCTTCAGTGTTTATTATTCACAATTATCGCAGCACTGAATATTACTCATTGCCGACCGATGCGGGCTGGCATGCGCTAAGGATGTAACTATCTAAACAATATTCAACACCGAGGTACAGTTCTTATAATTATCGCTATCACCAACTTACGGTCACTTGCTCTTGACATCGGGCATGGGGCATTCTCAACTGCCGTCAACTCAGCACGCGGTAATAGAGCTTGAATCGCTGTGCAATTAGCCGCTCAGGTTGTGCGACATACTTTTGCTTCAGGCTGAAGTGTCGTTCCAATCTTGGAGTAATGTCAACTTCATGTCGCTTGGCTTCTGTACTTGTTTTTCCAACTGTCTCTGACGCGGACCCTGGCTCGACTGATTCTGTCCAGCCGTGCCCTCTCCGTGGACTACACAACTCATGTCACGTGATACGCAACTTCTCTGACTGACTTCCCTTTGGTCTTCATCATCATCATCCGTTGCTCACCGACTTCCCTCAACTTAGTCGTGTATATTTGTTCACAGTGATCATGTGAACCGTTCTCACTATGCCAATTACTCTTCTATGGTAAACATGTTCTTACTCTATCAGTTTACCGGTGTCTACCTCATATCGGTCCATGGCAACTTCATTGACCCGGGTTTTATTCCATATGACTTGGTCTCTTTCCACATGACGACCCGCCGAAAGCGCCGCACAAAGCATGAACTCTGTACCTCCAGTGGCGACTCCCAGGAGTCTCCTGAAAAATGCACCCGTGAGCCGAAAAGGCAAACCAGTCAATGCAGCAACAGCCGGCCGCCATTGTTCCGAACATGCAGTTTACGCTACACACAACCGCGGACAGATGTAAAAGCATTCCACACGAAACTCACATGCTCACAGTGTCGTGCCACGCACTCACTCAGTAGCAGGGCGACGGAACCATATCCTCCTCAGTCGCCTCCTACGACATACATGGTAGGAAACAGTGTTACTATTCTTGCTCCCCCGTATGGGCCCCGGCAACATTCCATAAATGTCTTTTTACAGTGGGACCAACTCAATGCAATAAAGAAAATGCCAATCATCTTGATCCCTCATGAGACCCATCTGTACCCAATGAAAACAGGAGGAAAAATATAGCCAATCATGTTTAGGACTAACTCGAAAGAGAGCAAAAATAGAAAGAAGATCAAAACTCTCTCTCACACACACACAAAACGGATCTCTTTTATAACCAACGATGAAGAAGCAGGTTGAATGAGGCTGAACTGTTTGTTGTTGTTGCTAAATACTGAACTGAAATTTTACAATGAAGTTATGATATATGTCCAAATTCAGCAGATCATTCAATTATACAAAATTTATAATTGGCAAATAAGCCATGTGCACATGTGGATTGGCTCCATAGATAGCAGATCATGTACTGCAAGACTGCCCAAAATACAATATATCTAGGCAAATCTTCTGGCCTAAAAAAACAACAGTGGAAGATAAACTCTGTGGACCACTGAGTGGACTAAAAAAACAACAATGAAGTTCATAAAAGAGACCACTTTGCAGATATAGACAAATTTCAAGCGAACAAATAAAGAAGAAGAAGAAGAAGAAGAAGAAGAAGAAGAAGAAGAAGAAGAAGAAGAAGAAGAAGAAGAAGAAGAAGAAGAAGAAGAAGAAGAAGAAGAAGAAAAATAAGACATGTCTATCATTGACCTCGGATCAGGATCTTTAAAATTTTGTTTTATTAATCCGTACCTGAAAGGGGATTCGAACATGACCGCCTGATGGGCAGGCAAGCTTAAAAGCCCATGCACCAATATGACACCCTTAAACTTGCCACATAAAGACTTGAATTTTGGGACTGAACTGTGTTTATAGTCAGAGGCAGAAAACTCTAAAAGTTTCTTGCATATCCTTTACAAGATGTAGTCAACCCCAGTGTTTTGTGGCTGTCTGTGATTTCTTGGCAAGTTTATGTTCAGCAGTTTGTCATTGATTTCTGAACGACCAACACCCACACCTTTGTATAGGAAACCAACACAAGGCAGTCTACTTTTAAATTGACTGCACCTGTTTTGAACACGGTATGCGGGATTATGTATTTCATTTGTTACCCCTTCGCCACAGAGGCGGTTAGAAAAAAAAATTACACATAAGTGATAAAAGCTCCGATGTGTAGCAAGTGTAGGATTATGACACAGAAATAAATCATCTGACCCCCCATCTATGTGTCCACTTTGTAGTCGTAGCGGGGCTAGCATGTTTTAAATATTCCCAAGAGCTGAGTTGAGATGAGCTAAAAACCGACATCGCTGCACCTGATATTCCCACACGCGCTCCGTCCTCTCATCCAACAGCCAGCGGAGAGTCATACTGCTAAAAGTTACAACTGTCATCTGAGTGAAAGTTCTCCTGGTCATCCTCTCAGTTTTTAGGTTCATCCAGAGCTCCAGCCATATCATTCTCTCCTCATACGGGTGCTCAGTCTGTTCCACTGCCTTTTCCACCTCGTCCCACCACCTCTCCCTTGTCCATATGTAATCTACCACCGAGAGGTGCATTTCCTGCCAGCCTATCAGCCTGTTCATTCCCCCGCACTCCCGCATGGTCAGGGCAGAAAATCCATACAATTCTCACAATCTGTGACCTCTGAAGCGAGGCAAGCCATTCTACACAAAACATTCCTTTCTCCACCTTACAAAGCATACTCCGTTAGGTTGTAATGAATACACTGTGTGTTGTAGCAGTCTCCTCCAAGTATTGGAAAGCTGATGTTACTGCCTCCACATCCATTCTTATGCTGGAGGTTGAAGTCATATGGCAGACACTCCTTTTTCAAGCATCGTCCATTAGCCTTCGCAATGAAACCCCAGCCACCACATCTGTTTCTCACCAATGACCCATCAGTGTAGATCACTATGTCATCTTGATGTGTGTTGCTCTGGATCAGTTGTTGCACCTCAAACACCCAAGAGCTATGCTGTTAGTGAGGCTACAGGTTGGGTCTCCCATATCAGACAGGTCAAGGGGTAGCCAGGTACAAACATTCAGGGAAATTGTAATTGGGTGCCTAGATTTTTCTACACCTGCTTACAGTTAACAGTTTCTTCTTCTTCTTCTTCTTTCGTTCACTGTTGACAGCTGCTGAAATTCTAGAGTCTTCAGAATTTACTCTTTGCTTACAAACCGTCTGTGACTATTGTCATCATTGATGCTATTGTTAAAAGGTTAGGGACACTATTTCCATGACATTCTGGCATTATGGCTTCTTTACCACAGTTACAGGACTTTTTTCTCAGGACTGCAATTTATTGGTTGTTTGTGTGTGATTTACTAGGCAATTTTTACATTCAGTAGTTTGCCATTACTTATTTAACAGCTGATGCTCATTTAATCTAAATCAACACAAAATGATTCTCCCCACACCCCCACAAATCACCCGCAGCAGATTTAGAATTCTCTGACCTGGTATGCCAAGGAATTGTTAAACTGTATTCACTAACCCCTTAAACCAAAGACACTGACTATGTGATATTAATATTTGATTAATCAAAGACAGTCAATTACTCTCTCACTCACTGACATGAAACTATCAAACACAGTCAATTACTTTCTCACAAACTGACATGAAACTATCAAAGAACACAGATGAATGTGTAATACTTACACGTTTCATGGCTTTCTTAGATAAAGGTTTGTCATCTAGTACTTCCTTGCTCTGCTCTGGATTCTTTGGAACACCTTCCACTTGTGTATTTCTAATCAAACTATCCACCAATCCTGTATCATTCTGATTAACCAAAGTATCTGCTACAATCACTCCTGTATCATTCTGATTAACCAAAGTATCTGCTACAATCACTCCTGTATCATTCTGATTAACCAAAGTATCTGCTACAATCACTCCTGTATCATTCTGATTAACTAAAATTTCTGCTTCCATTTCTCTTAATGAGTTTGTCTTGCAAGCTGTCGCTGTAGTTATATTGTTGATTAATGGTTTATTATGAGCATATTTAGGGCTGTATTCCAGATATATGAAACGATGTGTCAATTTATGAAACGGGTGATTCACAGATGAGCTAAATTGTGCCCTGGCCAGGACTGGATGCTTCGAATACAAGCAAATGCGGAGATGATGTGACACCCACAGGTTGATTCTCCCAGAAATAATTTGCCAGAAAAGTTGTCCACCCATGCAAACTGTCAGCTGCTAGAATCTGCATTTCAAGAAACAAAAAAACAAGAATTTAAACCAAAAAAATAACAATAGTTCAAAACAATGAATTCCCTTAGTGAATTTAACCACATAAACCACAAACAAATTAACATTTGTGGAACATTCGAACGATACCTGTGGCTATGTATTATAAGAGTTTTAGCTTAAGTATTATTCATGTATTTACTTCACATGATACATAATTCTGCAGTATGCACCTAATGAGATGCACCAAAATATGCCAGGCAATAAATCGTGCAACATATTGTTTGTGACTTCTGTGTTTAAAATAATAATAGTGATGGTCTTCTTTTCATTAGGCTGGACCAGACTTTTTATAGTTACAGAACATGCTCCCCACTGCCCCATGTGAAAAGTTGAACAGACAGTAGTCACGACAAACCAACAGCATGCAAAGGAATACATGCATAAGGCTACTTTCAGAATGCCAACACAACAATACATCACTAAAATTACAGTTTATCATCAATAGAAGCGCCAGCCACTAGAAAACCAACAGTTGCACACACATTACTGCATAAGGCAAAACCAGTCAACTTAGCAACTAGCCGTATGCCATTTATCTGAACATGCAGTTCACAATACAAACCACGGCAGACAGATGTAAAAAGCATTTTACACAAAATTCAGCTCACAGTGTCGCTCCACGCACTTAACTCATTTGCTGGGAAAAGGAACCATGTACTACCAGTCCAACATGAGGAAAATGCGTAAGCAAATCATAGCCAGAAACAAAAACACTCCAGAGGCCTTAACCCTTTTAGGACGGAACAACATTGGGCCAAATTTAGGTTTCCCTCTGAAGAAGACGGAGACATTTTTTTGGAGTACAGAAATGACTGAAGTGACAATTTTATAAACCCCCCAAAAAAATATTAGAAACCTATATAGATATATACAAGTATATATATTCTTAAAGAGGATATAGTAAAGTTTATTTCTGTGTATGATTGAAGTTGTTTTGTTCATGTTTACGCAAATTTGATAACCTCATTTGTATTTTGTGAAAAATAAAATATTTCATACCACTATGTATGAATTGGTACTAAATATTTTAAAAAAATGGTACTCACCTAAAATTTCCTCATTGAATACCTACACCACTTTAGAATAATTTTAAACACTTATGGTTAAATAAACAACAACTATGAAGTGCCTATTGACATTTGTAATAGGTTGGCTATCAACTGGTGACATGTTTTTTGGTCCGGCCATTGCCATGAAAGGGTATAGATAAAACGATCTTTTTTATTGCCAACACACAAAACTACGGGGACACGAGGTTGAAATCCTCATGGGCACTTTCTGTATCACTAAAGTCATTATCTGACAGTCCTGAACTGACAAAATCGCTACAATCAGAGCTAGTCAATGCTAGTACGTCTTTGGGTTCAAAGCTGGCCATTTTAGAACTCAAAAATCCACGAAAAAATGGGTTACTTCGGAAAAAACTGCACAAAATAATCTCCACTTGTCTGAATCACGCTAGAAACGCCAATGTGGCGGCAAAAATGGCTGACGATTGCAAGGAAGCATTTGATTGGTCTGTACTATTAAAAGCAAACCAATCAAAGCAGTTCTTACAACGGGATCGGCCAAATCGGCCGAATCTGATTTTTCACTACGACCGTGTGGTGACGTCAGGGCCGATATTCCGGCCCCATAGGGTTATAAGGGTTAACAACAGCTTAAGAGCCATTTGGGCTGAAAGTCCCAGTCTTCTTATAATCTATGTCAGTATACATTTACATAAACATTCACACAAAAATTAAGGTATGTGACTGTATATATATAACATGAACAGACATGATTGACAGACTGACAGGACTGACAGACGGATGTAATGAACATACATGACTGGCAGCACAGACAGGCATACAGAACAGACAATCATACCAGGCAGACAAAGTCAGAGAGAGAACAAATATTAGCAGACACAGATGCAGACAGACAGGCCAGGTAGCCATTTTGAATATTAATGTGATTAAATGACAAAATATTTCAAAAATTGTTTACTAAATTAGGTCTTATTATAATGAATAAAATGGTATATGGTTGCTAAGGTCTTTGTTCACAAATAAAAGTCACATGGGCGTATGGGTTAAAAAAACACCCAAACAAACAGTGATTTCAGTGCTTAGACCACACCGTCAAAGTGCCCAAATAGTATTCTCCTCTTTATTCATATTAAATGATAAACTGACACACAAACATGAATATCTCGGCTTAGTGTTGACCTATAGACTTGAATATGGTACAGTTGGATTTGTTTTTTCAAGAGGTATCCAACTATATGCAGGTTGCATAATAAAAAGCAATTTAGAAAATATTACTAAAGTGGGTAATCTTGACCTCTGTAGCACACAGTTGACAATAACCCAAACAGATTTCTATAATGAGAGAAGCATGAGACTGCAAGCGTTTGTCGCTTAGAACTTTCTTCTCTGTGAAGTTATTTACGTTTTTTGGCGTACGGTAAGCTAATTTTGTTTTTAACTCCTGTTTCTTTTTAATCTCTCGATACTGTGTATGAATTTTTGAATTCTGCGTTCATTTTTACATATATTTGAAGAATTTCAACATTAATATACTTTGTGTTTGGGAGAAAATATTCAGCACAACCATGAAAATGAGATAGCATTATCATAACACAAAATTCAAAATGGCGGCGCCCATGCTATACAAATTACTATAGCGGACCTGTATTTATTTATAATTAGAACTGGCAATTTAACTACTAATCTTAAACAGAATAGAAGTTTTATTTGTAGCAGTAATTTATCTGTGTACTTGTATAATTTTTCAGCATCTGACATGACTGAAAATAATTTTGAAAGCCAGTTTTCAGAACTGTCTATATAAACCTGCCAGGAGCACTTTTTCCTTAGGAGTGCAGCAGTGCATACTTATTTAAATTTCAATAAAATATTGTGAAACAAGTTATGGATTTTTAAAAAGTTAGTATTTAATTAATAACTGCTCACATTTAGATACAGAATAGTGTAATTATAAAGCAGAATTAGAAATCAATTAGCGAAAGTGACTGCTTAATTTATGCAACAGTTAGTTAGTTGCATGTCCTTTACAGAACATAGCAGTCAACCCCAGCAGTTTTTGGCTGTTCAGGATTCCTGGGCAAGCTTACAAACTTATTTACTTACATTACTGCATGATATGATTGATTGATCTAGGAACCGACATCACAGCATTCGGGACATTCCCATAAGCGCTCTGTCCCCATCCTCAGCTACCAGCGAAGAGTTCCAACACTAATAGTTCCAGTAGCATGATATTTAATCAACAAAAGAAAGCTGCCGCAATGCAGTGGATACATCAAGACAATGTGAGTATATTTTCATGAATTGTTCTTTGACTTACGATGAACATTTCACATGACATTTAATTAATATAAATGGGCGGCTATTTTTAATCGTTAATTAGGTCACAGCACATCCTATCAAAACAGGAATGTGGCTGTGACTTTCCTTTTACCAGTCCGCATAATATAATATACATCTTGCCAGGTTTGTTTGCCAATAATTAGCATTGCACATGATTAATGAATATTAATCAACTTGCGGCTATTTTTAATTATTTATTAGGTCACGGCACATCCTATAGACAAATAGACAACATGTCAAGTAAGGAATTGCTGCCCCGGACGCAACAATACATGGTTGCTATGTGGTTCGTTTAAAAATAAACAAGCCAGTGATAGAAAAGCAAACTTTAATGGTCTTAGCTAGCAATATTACTGGGCCGCGAGCAGAACTGCTCATGTGCTCAGATTCCTTTGCACTTCCTGGTTGTGGATTTTCGTTTTTTCATATCCAATTTACAGGACATTACTGCCAACACCTGCATTTTACTGCTGTTGTTGATGTCTTGGCAAGTTTATGTTCAGTAGTTTGCCATTGCTTTCTGAACGAATGGCTCCCATACCAACACGTTAAAACCCAGCGCTACACGGTCTGCTGCCAAATTGGTCGCAGCTGTGTTTCAAACTCAGGTACGCAGGCTTACAAATTGCGTCCGCAAGCACTTAGCTACGGAGACTGTGGTTGTAGATTACAACACCAAAAAATATTAATAACTTCGCTTTGAACTGACGGCTGGTCACATGATGTTTACTTCCTTTTGATTACATTATTAATGTTTGTGGAACTATCATTGTGTTCTCGGTAGTGTAGTGGTTAGTATCTCTGCCTGTCACGGGGGAGACTGGGGTTCGACTCCCCACCATCAATTTTTAAAATTTTTAATCAATTAATCAGGTGCTGTCTCCACAATGAAGGTTGGCTGCAATATATCTCCAACACTGTCTCTTGCCTTGACTGTACATTCTGTCAAGCTGATGTTTGTCCATCTCTTTATGGTATCTTCCAACTTGTATCGTTGTCTACCTCTTGCTTGCTTGCCCTCAACCTTCCCCTCCAGTATGGTTTTTATAAGAGCATATGTCTTTTAACGTGGCTGAAATATTTCACTTGCCTACTCTGTATTTCTTTCATCAACTCTCTCTTCATTCCCAAGTTTTCTAGAACCTCTGCATTTGATTGTTTTTGTTTCCATGAAATATGACATATTCGTCTGTATATCCACATCTCCAAGGCTTCTATGCGACTTTCTAGTTGCTTGTTTTAGGAACTAAAATATATATCACTGTATGTAGAGTGTGTCCTTGTCCTTGTGAGGTTTGAAGAAAAGTAACTGCAAAAAAAAAAAAAAAAGACAGACAAGAAGAGAGAATAATAGTCTTCTTCCAATTTTTGTGAATAGGCGCTCGTACTACTACTATTCACAAAATGTTGTGCTGAATAATCACGTGACCAGCCACTGTGTATAGGGGTTCGTACTATTTACAAAATTTTGTTAATACTGAATAGGGGCTCCCTTTTTAAATACTGTCTACAAATGCTAAAATATTATTATAACTCGAACAGATGTTTTTGAATTTCTAAGAATAAGATGATCAGAGAAAGATATGAGAGAGAGAGAGAGAGAGAGAGAGAGAGAGAGAGAGAGAGAGAGAGAGAGAGAGAGAGAGAGAGAGAGAGAGAGAGAGAGAGAGAGAGAGAGAGAGAGAATAATGCGACAAGCTAAAACACAATGCTGCTTCGTTAATCGATCTTTACCTCAGTAACACAGTCCATGATAACGCGAGCAGATGTCTATGAAGATCAGAGAGAGAGACATGAGACAGAACGTAGTACTTACTACTAGTAGTATACTCTAGAACACCATGTTGTTTGGTGATCGCTTCCGCAGAGTTATGTCCCTTCAGCATGGCTTCATGAAAACCTTTACTGGATTTTTTGACGGAATAACGTTAAGTGGGTCTGTCTTCTGTCTGTCTGACTGTCTGTCTGTCTGCCTGCCTGTCGGTCGGCGGTCGGTCTGTCTGTCTGTCTATGCATCCACATCCATGCATACATCCATTCATCCACCCGTCCGTTCATTCCTTCGTCCTTCCGTCCAAACGTTCATCCACCCTTCAGTTTGTCCGCCTGTCCATGCATCATAATCATACAGAAATACAGTGTATGATACACCCGTCTCTTTCTATTACTACTATTAGTAGATACATAAACGAACGGATTAAGCAGGGACAAGTTTTATGTGAAAAGACTCATGATAAACATACAGAAGTTTCAACACTACCATCCAGCATCTAACATCAGTCAAGTGAGCCTGAGCTCCTGTGAATATTCCTGAACTGATTATGTGGTTGTTTCGGGATTTGAAATTTAAATATTGAGCACAACCCACTACTGGCAACGCCGATCGCATTCTGATATGAACCTAAGGCCTATCCACGTCAATATGGAAGCACTATACTCGAGTTTCGCCCTCATTTGAGCTCGTCAGTAGTGCATATCCCTGACCGGATCCGGAAACAGTCCCGGATCACGCGTGTGAAGCGGGTGTGTAACCACGCGGCACACACTGGACACACCAAATTATCACAACAGAATATCACAACGCTCAACGCACAGTGCTCAATATTTAAATTTCAAATCCCGAAACAACCACATAATCAATTGATTATTGCTCACTGGATTTAGGAGGCCTGGTGTTCCTTGCCAGTGAGAAGACCTGATCGTTCGGGTCCCATCGATTGACGGACGTCGGTCGCGGCGATTGGGCAATCTTGAGCATAGCCTACGATGGGTAGCGTTGTGATATTCTGTTGTGATAATTTGGTGTGTCCAGTGTGTGCCGCGTGGTTACACACCCGCTTCACACGCGTGATCCGGAACTGTTTCCGGATCCGGTCAGGGATATGCACTACTGACGAGCTCAAATGAGGGCGAAACTCGAGTATAGTGCTTCCATATTGACGTGGATAGGCCTTAGGTTCATATCAGAATGCGATCGGCGTTGCCAGTAGTGGGTTGTGCTCAATATTTATATTCCTGAACTGTTTTGTGGTCTATTATGTTAATAAAATCACAACTAGCTAAGAAAATACACATCATCATCATCATGTGCCATACCGATAAGCTTGGGCGGTCATGTTTCGCCATCTCACACGATCACCAGAGTCGGTGATATTTACTTCTCTGCCTTCCCCTTGTTCTTTTCTCCTCAATCTTACCATTTGTCAACAAGTTCTCTAGTTTATTTATTCTCATAACTTGTCCAACAGATTTCTCTAATCAGTCTACAGTTTTAATTTATTTCTTGTAGGACCTGCTAATTTTTTTTTCTCTGTCCGTCCATGGTTTAAAAAAAAAACAACAACATAACAATTGAACGGTAACTTTTAAAAATATTGTCTAGTGCAGTGGTTCTCAACCTTTTTTGGCCCGTGCCACCCTTCACCATATTTTTAGAACGCCATTCCACCCTTTCTATTTCCTACCTAAAAATTTGGCCCGTGCTCCCCTTCACCATATTTTCAGAACGTCATTCCCCCCCTCCCTTTCGTATTTCCTACCTAACAACCCCCCCCCTTCTGCCCCTACACAGTATACGTAATAATGGAAGCACATACTAAAACAAATCTAGACGTCCACATAAAACGTGATTTGTGGGTTTACTTACTTTATAAAATGAATTTTAGAAGGGTGAGACGTAGAGAACCGTAAAGTATAAAGGGAAAAACAAGATCAAGTAATCGGTTCTTGTATTAACGCGATCTTGAAATAATCTTCACCCCCCCCCCCGGAAACCCTAAAATTCCTTGGGGGGAATTCCCCACCGGTTGAGAACCACTGGTCTAGTGCGTCCTCTAGTCTCTACTTCTTTTTTCCCCTTCTGTCACAGGACGTTCTCATCTTGTCTCATCAAACTGAATTGTCTGAGTTCTACATTCCATCTCGCATCACGCAATGTTTTCTTTACCATCACAGAGACAGATCAACAGAAAGACGCCTAAACGGAATGTGGACCTCCGGAGCAGTAATTAGAAAGCCAGACGGGTCACCGGAAGAATTCAGACCTACTGGAAGATTAATCTGTCAACACAATGTAAGTTAGAGACAGGAGAATGTTAGTATGTGTAGTAGTGTCATTAAAACTCGGTAGGTGGGAATAACTCCAGCTCGTTTATATACTGAAAGCATATTCTAGAATAGGTGTCAGTTGAAATGTAGCTCTGTGTTAGCAAACACTGGTTGTGTATTTCAGTTAGGATTTACATATGTGACTTCCTAGACCAAGGTGGTGGTGTGTTGGTCTAAACGGTTTTTGCCTATATTGGGTAAATCCGTGTTATTAATATTGACGTCGTCTGTGAATGCTGAGGGATCTCACCTTTCTATTGCAGTAAAGAGTGAAGATCTGATATCAGCCACTGACCACTTAGAGCTCAACTGTTCCACCCAGGCCTATCAGACAGATGAGTACCACAAACGAACATTAAAACAAACAATCGCCAAAATGCTATCCAAGGAATAGATTATCGATACACACTGTCAGATTTCTTAGGCCAGAACCTGCCTGTGTTATAATGGAGTGCTACAAATAATGACAATTAACATTCATCATCACCATCATCATTGGCACCTTGCCGTCTTGACAGACGATAGTTTGTGCTTTAAAAGGGCATAATAACTGTTACCTGTGACGGTAGTGCATGTGACTGATAAGGCCAATTTGCGCTGTAAATGTCTGTTCACAGTGGGTGCATCTGAACACGTGGTCATTTCCACCATCATGCACCATCTTACGTCTCAAACGCTCGGTGTGTGACTTATCTGCAATAATTTTCTCCTTTGTCTTTATTCAATTTCTGATTTTTGCCCTCCATGCAACACGTTCAGCGGTGACTTGCTCCCAATGTGCATTATCAATGCCTGTATCAATCATGTCCCGCTTACACACATCTTTATATCGTAGTAGAGGCCGACCCTGAGATCTCTTACCCATCTGTAATTCACCAAAAAAGATATCCTTTGGTATTCTACCCTCATCCATGCTCCTACGATGTCCTATCCATCTAAGTCTACGAAGACTGAGCATGGAATAAACTGTCACACAACCTGATCTTTCCAATACTTCAGTATTTGTGATTTTGTCTTGCCACTTAATACCAAGTATTCTTCGCAGACACCGCATATGAAAGCTGTTTAAATGTTTCTCTTGGTGTGAGTAAGTTGTCCAGGTTTCACTGCCATAAAGAAGAGTACTAAGGACACAGGCTTGATAGACAAGGACTTTTGTTTTGCAGTAAGCTTCTTGTTCTCCCAGACTCTTTTTGTTAACCTGTTCATTGTTGTTGCTGCCTTACCAATCCGGATGTTGATTTCCTGATCTAGGGATAATTTGCTATTTACCACTGATCCTAGATATGTAAAATGGTCTACCATCTCTAGTTCGGCGTCGTCAATAAAGATTGATGGTACCCCATGTGCACCCTGTGACATAATCTGTGTCTTCTTTTTGCTAATTGTTAAACCAAATTCAGAACAAGCATTGGCGAATGCAGATAGTAGACACTGCAATTCTTCCTCAGAGTGGGTCGTAACTGCAGCATTATCTGCAAAAAGCAACTCTCTGATCAGTACCCTCCTAATTTTGGTCTTGGCCTTCAATCTTTGAGCATTGTAAAGGCCGCCATCTAAGCGTGAGTGAATGTATATACCACCATCCTGATCACGAAAGGCATATTTCAGTAGAAGTGAAAAGTATATTCCAAAGAGGGTGGGAGCTAGTACACAACCTTGCTTAACTCCACTCTTGATTTCAAATTCTTCAGAAGTTGCACCATCACACTTGATTATACCCTTCATGCCTGTGTGGAACGATTCCACAATGGACAGAAGAGTTGGTGGGCAGCCAATCTTCTTTAGTGCCTTGAATAGACCCTCACGACTGACCAAATCAAATGCCTTTGTGAGGTCGATGAAGGCAATAAACAGTGGTTGATTCTGTTCACGGCATTTTTCTTGCATTTGTCGCAATGAGAATATCATATCAATGGTAGACCGGTTCTGTCGAAAGCCACACTGTGATTCGGGGTAGACTTGATCTCCTAGGACTTGAAGTCTGCGCAGAACAATTCTGGCAAATACTTTTCCAACAATACACAGAAGTGAGATACCCCTATAGTTGTTGCAGTCGCTCCGATGGCCCTTGTTCTTGTACAGTGTTATGATGCTTGAATCTTTGAAATCCTTTGGGACTTGTCCTTCTCGCCAGCATAGCTCTATTAGCTGGTGGATCTGTAGAGTGAGTGTGTCTTGCCCACTCCTTATAACCTCTATTGGAATCCCATCCTTACCTGGAGCCTTAACATTCATAATGTTAATTAATGTGTTATTGCTGGATGCCCATTGTGCATATCATCCAAATCATCCATGATAATATTGTAACTTTACCAAGGAGTTGGTTATTTTTTTTTTTTTTTAAATCAGAGTTACCTGTATGTAACTGTCGCTTAAAAGCGACAGTCGCTTAAAAGTCGACAGGGTCAACTTCATTGCACCGGATTTTATCCCATTTGGCTCGGTCTCTTTCCGCAGCGCGGACAGTGTCACACAAAGCACGAATTCCGTAGCTCTAGCGACGACCCACCTGATACCCTGGAATCCTACCAGATATGTCTGATCCAATACTAGGGAGTCTTGCAAGCCATTTCTGGTTTTCAATTAGTAGTTGGCAGCCACTATCTGGGGATATTTACGAGGGCTAGTCAATACGTAAGTCACACAGTTCTGCTGTGGGATGGCAAGTAAATGTAGTTGGTGTTTTCTACAGGTGTTATTAGTATTAGCGACATCAAACTTAACTTTATATTCCCGTTCATCAGGTGGCGCTAGGTGTCTTATGCATCGCAACGCATAAACAAAATGGAGACTGTACTTACGGAGTGTACAACCAAAGAGCAACGTGCTTTTGTGCGTTTTTTTTGGGGTTTTTTTGTAGGCAAAAGGACTGCCTGCAAAGGACATTCATTAGGAAATGCTTCCTATTTATGCTGACAAATGTTTGTCCCGTAAAGCGGTGCATAGGTGGCTAGAACAATTTTCTTAAGGATGCGAATGACGCCGAAGTTGAATGTGAAGTGAAAACGTGGTTTAGACAACAGAACACGCAGTTCTAGGCAGCCGGTTTGGGAGGACTGATACAACGATGGGATAAGTGCATCAATGGTGGTGGAAATTATGTTGAGAAAAAGGGACAACGTATGTTTAAAAATAAACTAGTTTCAAGTTGTTATCATATTTAGTTATCCTTCTACAGCCATTTGCGACTTACTTATTGACTTCCCCTCATTTATCGCCACCCAACTTATCATACCACATCTTCTATGAGTGCCATACAATACACGTGTGTATTTATGAACTGTCTTTACGCCCTCAAATGGTTCTTCGAATGATATATATATATATATATATATATATATATATATATATATATATATATATATATATATATATATATATATATATATATATATATATATATATGGACTTTGAATAACGAAGACACAAACAATAGATTGCACGATTTATTGCCTGGCATATTTCGCTGCATCTCGTCAGGTACATACTGCAGAAATCACACAACTTACGTGAATTAATTAGATAAATCCTTCAAGCTGAAATATACACATATTCGCACAGTAATGTCGATTGTCTACCACGGTAATTTTAAACTGACTAACATGTCTTTCTGCTTACACAAGGACGGCTTACAAAGGTTGATTAGTATAGCTTCAGCAAACTTTAACAATCGACTACTTTGTGTGTTGAACAACACACGGAAGGCACTGTCTCTTTCAACCACGTGGCCACTCTCGAGCACATGTCTCCCGACCGATGAAGCCAGATTTTTCCGGTGTGTCGGCCTGCCTAGGCTACCATCTTCTGTGTGTAGTATCTTGTCCAACCAATTCGGAATATGTTCCGAAACCCTGCAATGTAACTGTCGCTCAGTTCTGCCTATGTAGATGGCCTCGCATCTGCATGTAAATTGGTAAATACAATTTGATTTGGCGTACAAAGCTACAGGTTCTTTTACTGCTGGGACTGGGATCGGTGTGTTTCTGTACCTGATGACTAGAGCTGCAGCACAGAATGTTCACTCGACTGCTGTGGTGAGCCGGTCCCGCAGACGTTGCATTACGTCATCTCCTCGGAAGGTTAGCTGGATGAATACTTTGAGTTTAGGGACTGTAGTTACTTCTGATTTCGGTTTGGGCTGTTGGCAGTGGCGCTTTATAAATCCTGTGGAGTACCCATTCAGGTTTAAGGCATTCTTCAGAGTTTTAAATTCCTCTGTCAGTGTTTCCTGGGTGCATATCTTCCTAGCACGGTCAAACAGGGTCCGTACTAAGCCCCGTTTGTACTGGACAGGTGCGAAGCTCTGAAAATTTAAGTATTGGCCAGTCCATGTTTCTTTGCGGTACACCGATCTTTGAATTGTGCCATCTGCTCTACGTCTCATTAGGATATCTAGAAACGGCAACGCTTCGTTGTGTTCGTGTTCCATAGATAAAGAGATGTTTATATGTGTCTCGTTCATTGTGGCCTGGAACGACGTTGCTTGTAGCTCGTCTGTGGTGATAATTAGTATATCGTCCACGTAACGACGGTAAAAGGCCAAGTTATTGATTTCTGAGGATCTCTTTTCTTCTAAGTGTGCCATGAAGATGTCCGCTAGAATACGTCCAAGTGGGCTCCCCATGGCCACTCCGTCAATTTGGCGATATGACTTGTTTAGAAAGTTGAATTGTATGTTGGTAGTACATAATTTTAATAGCCTCTATGGAATAGCTGATGGTATGCCTAGTTTTAGTTGTTTGTCTCTAATGCGTTCGCTTATTATATTCACGGTCTCATCTAATGGAACGTTGGTGAATAAAGAGGCAATATCCATGGATAGCCAATACTTAAATTTTCAGAGCTTCGCACCTGTCCAGTACAAACGGGGCTTAGTACGGACCCTGTTTGACCGTGCTAGGAAGATATGCACCCAGGACACACTGACAGAGGAATTTAAAACTCTGAAGAATGCCTTAAACCTGAATGGGTACTCCACAGGATTTATAAAGCGCCACTGCCAACAGCCCAAACCGAAATCAGAAGTAACTACAGTCCCTAAACTCAAAGTATTCATCCAGCTAACCTTCCGAGGAGATGACGTAATGCAACGTCTGCGGGACCGGCTCACCACAGCAGTCGAGCGAACATTCTGTGCTGCAGCTCTAGTCATCAGGTACAGAAACACACCGATCCCAGTCCCAGCAGTAAAAGAACCTGTAGCTTTGTACGCCAAATCAAATTGTATTTACCAATTTACATGCAGATGCGAGGCCATCTACATAGGCAGAACTGAGCGACAGTTACATTGCAGGGTTTCGGAACATATTCCGAATTGGTTGGACAAGATACTACACACAGAAGATGGTAGCCTAGGCAGGCCGACACACCGGAAAAATCTGGCTTCATCGGTCGGGAGACATGTGCTCGAGAGTGGCCACGTGGTTGAAAGAGACAGTGCCTTCCGTGTGTTGTTCAACACACAAAGTAGTCGATTGTTAAAGTTTGCTGAAGCTACACTAATCAACCTTTGTAAGCCGTCCTTGTGTAAGCAGAAAGACATGTTAGTCAGTTTAAAATTACCGTGGTAGACAATCGACATTACTGTGCGAACATGTGTATATTTCAGTTTGAAGGATTTATCTAATTAATTCACGTAAGTTGTGTGATTTCTGCAGTATGTACCTGACGAGATGCAGCGAAATATGGCAGGCAATAAATCGTGCAATCTATTGTTTGTGTCTTCGTTATTCAAATTCATCACGGGAAAACATTGTTTTGAATATATATGGACAACAATAACCGACGCTGAGGAAGCAGGTTGAACGAGGCCGAATTTGAAACAAAAATGCTCCATGTTTCAGGATCTGTTATAGACATATATACGATGGAGATTCATGAGTTGGACCACGAACTCAACTGGACCTGCTCGTTCCAGTGCCAATCAAGATGATGTCTTAGGCATTACTGGGAGCGGTCATCTGAATCTGCAAAAGTCAACACTTGAAAGAACTGAGTTGAGAATAGCACGGTAGGTCTATGCTGAGACCGCCGCAACGAGTCCGACGAAGATAAAGTCAACCGATCCAGGTAGGGTCCAAGACTGAAGCGTCTATTGATTCCCGCCAGTAAGATACCGGTACAGTCCTAACTCAGTGAGGACCTTGGTACTTTCAAAGCAATGAATTTCAGTTGTGGTGAGAAGAGTGATCTCTGTTTACCAGTCATGTCAATGGCCAGTTTATTATGTTTCCGGCCCGGCTGGGTCGTCATGGACACATTGTATAATTTCAGACAAAACTACGGTGTGAATCTACAGTTGTGATCTTTATTGAAGCCTTAAACTTGGTCAAGTGACCGACAGCAGGATTTGATATTCTAGTGAACACCGGAGTGACATTCTTGTTCGGGTAGGGATCTACCCAATTCCTAGGTGTTGATGGACAGACTTGGTGAACTGTGAAGGTAGTTGATACCTACCGAACTGTGTAGTATAGAGACATGTGAATATGTTCAGTTCTAACATTCACTTGTTGAATCACGCAATGGTGACATTGTGGTTATAGGGAGCCAGCGCTCCAGTTAGAGGTTGCAGATAAGTGTTTCACATTAACTTGAGAGACCGAAGAGCAACCAGGCTCTTATATACTAGTGTATTGTGCTACAGTACTTTTCTTCAGTTGGGGACATCTAGGATTCTAGAGTCGGCCCAGACGTCATCAGCGGAACTTGTGATTTATTACCTCATCGAAGGATGACCCTCAATGTTTGGTGAAGTGTCTGTCAGGCATTAGTCCTACGCCTGACCAGTCCGAGATCTTGCTCACAGTGGGAGGAGAGAACTTTGGAAGGGTCTATGCCTTGGAGTTCCTTTACACTGGAGGTTCCTCGGGTGAGTCGTTAACTACGAAGGGACCACCTTACGAACTGACGTCACATGCTCTGTGATGAAGACTGATCATCAGGAGATCTTCTCGTGTACATAGTGTCTTCTATCCAGGATTTCAGCCATCCTTCTCTGAGTTACAGTTGACGGATTTAGAAATTAAATTTTGCTTTGTTAGCCATGGCTTTGCGTATTAGTATGACTGTTGTCTTGTCCGAGCCCCCTGTGGGTAGGAATCCATAAGTGGAGAGGGGAAGGTCAACTGTCCCGGCTTGTGTGGGGCCTTGTAGATGTAAAGTCCTATTGGGGTGGTCGGAGCAAAGGCTGGGGATGTTAACTATAGTAATATACCTGTCCAAGCCCCGGGGGTCTTGTTATAGCTAGTCATTTAAGTTATGAAAATTGGAATATATATATATATATATATATATATATATATATATATATATATATATATATATATATATATATATGTATGTATGTCTGTGTGTGTGTGTGTGTGTGTGTGTGTGTGTGTGTGTGTGTGTGTGTGTGTGTGTGTGACATTAATAAAAAAAATTTCCCGCGTTTCCATCCCGTTTCAGGATATTGCGGTCAACATCGGCATCTTTCAGCTGTATGTTGATTCCTAGGCTAGATTACGCTCATCAGCACGCCACGACTTTCTGAGCGACCGGCTCCGTACTCTCATAAGTCACCAGAGTGACTCGAACCACTTCTAATTCTCGTCCGCTCACGTTGACCACGAGAGTATTCTGGATTAACGGAGAAAGCTGCTAACCCCTCGGCCAGGCAGCCGGCGTGTTTATATCACATACTATTATAAAATGATCCCGAGATGGTGACAGAAGGAGAAATGTTGACAAGAGACAGTTCATATGGAAAGAGTCATTCAAAGTTCAGTGGCGAGTGATGCCCCAGCAACTCGCTAGGAGCAGGAAGTAAGAAAAGTGTATAGAAGTGGTTAATTCACGTCTGTACGTTTGCATGTCTTGTATAGTCTGTTTCTGTTGTTTTACTGACTCGTTATGGACCTGCTGTTTGCCGCGACCAAAGAAGATAATTTGGTCTATGTTAGATATGTCACCTTTCACTTCTTTTTCGCCCCCTCCCTCATTCATTCCTTATCCTCGCCCCCTCCTCTTTCTTCTGGTTTCTCCTCCTCTTTATCCTCCACCTCTTCTTCTTTGCCTACTCTCCCACCTTCCTCTAACACATAACTTCTCCTCCTCCTCCTCCTCCTCCTCCTCCTCCTCCTTCTTCTTCTTCTTCTTCTTCTTCTTCTTCTTCTTCTTCTTCTTCTTCTTCTTCTTCTTCTTCTTCTTCTTCTTCTTCTTCTTCTTCTTCTTCTTCTTCTTCTTCTTCTTCTTCTTCTTCTTCTTCTCCCCCCTCCTCCTCTTATCCTCCTTCTCCTCCTTCTCCTCCTCCTCATCCTCCTCCTCCTCATCACCCTTCTTCTTCTTCTTCTTCTTCTTCTTCTTCTTCTTCTTCTTCTTCTTCTTCTTCTTCTTCTTCTTCTTCTTCTTCTTCTTCTTCTTCTTCTTCTTCTTCTTCTTCCCCGCTCCTTCTCTTATCCTCCTCCTCCTCCTCCCTTCTTCTTCTTCTTCTTCTTCTTCTTCTTCTTCTTCTTCTTCTTCTTCTTCTTCTTCTTCTTCTTCTTCTTCTTCTTCTTCTTCTTCTTCTTCTTCTTCTTCTTCTTCTTCTTCTTCTTCTTCTTCTTCTTCTTCTTCTTCTTCTTCTTCTTCTTCTGAACTTCCGGTCCCCAGCATGGCGGTTAGGTATTGAACCGCTACGACCTCTGGAGTATTTATCTTTGTGGTTGCGGTTTGCATTTCGCATTTTCCTTATGTTGGACCGTTAGTATATGGTTCCGTCGCCCTGCTACCTAGTGAGTGAGTGGCGCGACTCTGTGAGCTGTGATATTCACGTGGAATGCTTCTACATGTCCGCTTTTGTTTGTACAGTGACCTGCATGTTCGGAACAATGGCTACCGGCTATTGCTGAATTGACTGATTTGCTTTTTTGGTTCACGAGTGCATTTTTCACGAGACGCATGGGAGTCGTCGCTGGAGCTACGGAATTCGTGCTTAATGTGACGCTTTCGGCGGGTCGCCCTGCGGATAGAGACAGAGCCGTGTGAGAAAACTCGGGTCAATGAGGTCTTTCTGTTGACTGTCAAGTCCATCGACGATGAACTGTGGTTTTCGTGGAGGACTCTTGTGATGGCATTCTGGCGGCGGCATTATGCACAGTGTACCTGTGCGGGCTGTTGGATTGCCGAGACTCCTGTCTGTTCCAATTTTCACATTGGACAGTGGGGAACATTTTGTGTGATATTCACTGGCACAAGAACGGAGCATAATGGGGACGACCCGTTGCCGTGAAGTTGGAACCTCGACTAACTAACTTCTACTTCTTCTTTTCTTCTTCTTGACCTTACGATGCCAGACCCTTAGTTGTACAGACCAATCGACACCCGTTGGATGATCTGGTCAATGTCACACCGGTCGCCTTCACTCCCCAAGACATTTATTGGTACCTATGTTAGGCCTCGGACCCCGGGTAGATTTTACAAATCCCGTGTGGATCGAGCCCATGACCACAGGTCCCAACATTACGTTTATTACCGCAAACCCTAACACACCCACCCACACACACCCACACACCCACACACACACACACCCATCAACACTGACACCCACCCTACCACCCACACACACACCCATCAACATCCACACCTAACCATCCACACACACACATCAATATCCACACCCACCCACCTACACACCCACCCACCCACCATGATTCACACACACACACCCATGCACCCACACACACACACACATCCATCAACATCCACACACACGCACATATATCCATCCACCCCCCCCCCCACACACACACACACTCATAACTCCCATCCCCACACACACACACACACACACACACACACACACACACACATATGTATCCACATCTAGTCACCCCCCTCCCCCTCACACGCATGCACACACATATCCACCTACACACACAGACACCGCTGTTGAGCTACACACATTTTGTAATCTGGATATTGTGAGCAGGCCAGAGAAAACCAAACAATTGTAGGATCCGTAGACTTTATATTGTAACCTGGCAATTAAAAACTGGTTTATAAAAACACTTGTTGTCGTCGCTGTCTCCCGCTGGCCTCAAATCTACACTTCCCACGAGCTGTGAGCACTTGAGGTCTCTTAAAGGTTCAAGGACTAGTTGTTGGTATTTTGTCCAATCTTATATCCTCCTGCTTCACCTCATTCTCCCGATCTGCGCCTTCCCCTCTTGCTCATCTTAAAACGCTTTAACCCTTTAGACCCATGAGTCTTCATAATTATTTCATTCCATAATTGTCAGTCAGTTGGACTAAAATGTTGACTTCTCGTCTTTAACTTGGGGTCGTAAATTATAATTACCTCATAAATTGGAGTGGGTTCGCCTGATGGCAAAGGACACTGGTTATAGGGAAAACTCGTCCATACGCAAAAATAAGCCCCGTGTTGTCTACGCTTGAGTTCAAAAAAACTTCCGCGTGGTTCAGTGGTTATTGTATGGTAGATTTTTACACATACACAGTCGATTCTTTTTACATGAAGTCATCAGTTCCCTTCCTCATCTTATGTTCCTGTCACACATGAGAGCAACTAGGTACTTATTGTGACCCCATGTTTTGGGAAGCTGAGGTGGCAAGAACATTGCCAGGTCCCACACTGGTCCACATCTAGAAGCTTCTGTCCATGATGCGGCCCACCCGCAGACTACACTGGCCGAGATCAAGGAGCATCTCTCCATAGTGCGGTATACCTTGACTGGATTCACAGCTAGCATTCCATGGATTCGCCTACCTCTCCATTGGAGTGACGATATATTACCTGTTTTAACGTCCTTAAAGATATGGCGAGAACAGAGGACTTTGACGTCAGTGATTCCACATTGCTGTCCAGGATGAAAGACCTGGGAGTAAGAATCGGCACAGCCAGACGCGAGAGGTACATCGGGAAAACAAAGCGCCTCGTCAACCAACACAGAACTGGCACTATTAGCCACCGGACGCTGATGAATATGCTGGGGGGAGGATCTGAGCACCTATGGACATGTCCGGAGTGCAACGAAGATACCCCAACTGATAACTGAACTGAACTGATCTATTACCTGTCTTTTGTTATCTAGCTGGTTCCTCAGCTTACAGATGAGACGGAGAGCTCCGCAATATGTCTTTTCAGTGTACTGGACTGAAGATTTGAAACTCACAGACTTGCAGATGATTCTCAGCGAACCAACCAGCCAGCGAACCACCCAGTCAGCTAATAAACCCACCAGTCAACCAGACACTCAGGCAGCCAACCAATCAATCAACCAAAGAACTAAGCAGGCAACCAAAACACCAGCCAACCAGTCAATCAGCCTGTCAACCAAACAACCAACCAACCAACCAACCAACCAACCAACCAGCCAATCAACACATAAACTCTGCAGCTAATCAACCAGCCAGCCAGCCAATCAACCAACCAACAAACCAGCCAACCGATCATCCAACCAACCGTCCAACTAATCATCAATGAAACCAACCAACCAAACAACCGACCGACCGTGACCGACCGACCGACCAACCAACCAACCAACCAACCAACCAACCAACCAACTAACCAACCAAACAACCAGCAATGTATAGCAACTCAATCCCTCTGTGAAACACAGTAGACGCTACAATCAAAAAACCGTTACAACAGCACCGCCCGGGCTATCTGCTTCTTACATCAATAGTCCTCCAAACTCCGCCACAATAACTATATTTGCCCAAGGATATCGCTTAGCCTACTGCGAACCTGCCGCCCCACTTAAGACAGGCTGCACGATGTGGCTGCTTGTACCAAGTGATCGCGTGTCACCTATTCAGAACCGCTTTCCGGTGAAGTCCTGGTGACTAACCAACCTCATTCACATCCATACAGCTCACTAGTAAGTATGGCTTCTGTAGCAGACACACCAGCTAACGTGTTGAAGCCAAGCATGACATCATGACATCGCACGTTATTTTGACAACTTCCCTCGTGGTTGCATTATTCAGCAACGCCATTTTGCTGTTGCTGCTGATTTTACAATCTTCAAATATGGACATTTTTAAATGCCAGCGTCAAACTTTACAAGAAGCTTCCAGAATTGTTGGAAATCACTTTTCGGATTATGATCAGGTGAATCGAGATTTCACGAATTTACCAAACGCATTCTCAGAAAAGCAAGATGGACAGGCTAGTGCTGCCTATAGTGACATTTGGAAAGATGAAGGCAGAGACGAAAAGTTCAATAGACTTAGGTTTGCTAAACAACCATTACTTAAGTCGAGCAACAACAGGAAACACCTGAAAAGCGATTATACGGATGTTATGGATACTTCTGATTTCATTACTCGTGTCGAGAAACAGTTTACAGTTGTCATGAATAATGTTCGAAAACGAAATGATGCTTTGTTTGTTCGCTGGGAAAATACCGAACCGAGATCGCCATTACAAGACTTGCTGCTCATGGCAAAGATGCAAAACAATGATCAAATGAACAGTGGAGCTTTAACAAACGCAGCAGAAGCGAATACCGCTAATAAAGATTCTGATGCCGATGAAGATGTTGGCACAAGTCAGTTGGGTTTTGAAGATTCACCAGACGATGAAGCACCCAGTTCCAACAATCAAACTCCACATTTACAGTCGTTGAGAAGAAACAGAAGAGAAGCAGATGTTCCGACAAACATGACCTCAACAGTTGAAAGGCCACCCTCCCATAGACTGCATGAAATATTTTCTACGTTCACAGACAGCGAACTGGGCAAGTTTGATCCTGCAGTTTACGACCTGCTGATCCCAGCTCTGGTGCACTTCGAAACGATGGCAATCAGGTGAAGACGGTTAGTGGTTTGTTGAGGTTAATATAGGGTGTAATTTTAATGACTGTGGGGTATTTGAAAATAATGCCGTTCCAAGTTTTGTATTTACCTTTTATTTTGCGTGAGTTCACAGAGTGTAATACAATACTTGGAACCGCAATATTTTCAAAAATCGCACTATCATTAAAAATACACCATATACTTCTCAATTGTTCTCCATATAATTCTTTCTTTCACACCGTCAGTCCTCAAACTTTCACACACATGTAGGAAATAATATAGGTCTCCGGGATGTTTTCCATACAATTATTTCTTTGTGTCTTTTACCCCGCTTTCAAGTAACTTGTAGTAAGCAATATAAACCTCCTAGATGTTTTCTCCTGGGAGTTTTCCATACAATTATTTCTTTCACTTTGCCTTCCCTCACTGTTTCACACCTGTATAAAGCAATATACACCTCCTGGGTGTATTCTCCTGGACATATTCACCTGGATGTTTTCTTCTGGATGTTTTCAATATAATTCATTCTTTCACTCTGTCTCGCCCCGCTCTTTCACACCTGTAGGAAACAATACAGAACCCCAGCATGGATTTTCTTGGAAGGTTTCTCCTGGATGGTTTCTCCTGGATGGTTTCTCCTGGATGATTTCTGCTGGACGTTTTCTCATGGGTGTTTTTCCATAGAACTGTTTCATTAACTCTTGTCTCTCCTCACACTTTCACAGATGTTTTTCATAGAATTCTTACTTTCACGCCGTTTCTTTTCTCTTTCACATATTTGAGATGTAACACATGCCTCCTAAATATTCTTGGTAAATTTTGTTCTATCTTTCGGCCTGTCCCCTCCTTTTTGCACACGAGGGAAGAACTTGATCTTGCATGTACGTTTCTGGTAGAATTCTTTCTTTTCTTTTGTCTTTTCTCTCTCGTTCAAATACATTTGGAAAGTAAAACACCAGGCTTGAATGTTCTTGTTAGAATTCTGTCTTTCATTCGTTCTACCCGCCGTATTTCACACATTTGGGAAGTAATTCATCCCGCTAGAATGTTCTTGTTAGAATTCTTTCTGTCATTCGGCCGACCCCATGTCTGCCACACATTTGGTAATTAAAACATCCGATTTGAAGTTTCTTGTTGAAAGTGTGTCTGTCAGTCTGTCTGTCCCGTATCTTTCATACATTTGAAAGTATGGAGTCCCGTGGGGGAGGGGGGGTGGTGGAGGAAGGGGGGGGGGGGGTTTCAAATGAAAACCAAAGTTTTTGCTGCTGTTGAATCTATTTTGGAAAAAAAATATTTAAAGAACAAATGTATCATTTTTCGATGTAGTCACCACTGCGTTGAATGCAAGTCCTCCATTGCCGATAAAGTGCTTGGATTCCTGTAGAAAATAAATTCTCTTGGTGGCGTCTGTAATCACTCATGCACCACCCGCTGTATTTCTTCATCGGACCGAAAAGTCTTTCCTGGCACTGACTCTTTGAGTTGTCCATACAGGAAGGAAATCACTTGGGGGTAGGTTTGGAGGGTACGCGGAACGTGGCACACACTGAAAGTTAATGTCTTCGATCGTTTCAACCGTTTTACAGGGGCAGTATGGGGTCGAACATAGCCAAGTAATACATCTACTAGTATGTTCTTGGCAGAGTTCTTTTCTTCTGTTTCTCCTCTCTTTCACCCAGTCCCATATTTTTATTGACCAAACGGCACT